>LPNX010590945.1:32846-143054 GCA_001517045.1 Pseudotsuga menziesii | reverse complement strand
AACTAAGTGAGGAAAAGAGGGAAAACCCAGTGGGAAAACCCCCCCCCTCAAGCTGAACACTGAAAGTAGTCTGGATCACCCTGATGAACTCACCCCCAATAGCGAATAGAGGTAAGTGAACTTATTTTTTGAAAATATCTTGGTGAAGATGTCTGCAATATGCTCATCAGTCGGGTAGTATTGCAGAATGATGGTCTTGTCATGCACTAGCTCCCAGATGTAGTGCATCTGAATATCTACATGCTTGGTCCTCTGCCTGGTAACTGGATCCGTGGATATCTTAATAGCACTCTGTTTGTCACAAAAGAGGACAGTGGACAAAGTACTACCAATATCAAACTTTGAAAGAATTCCTTGCAACCAAACTACTTGGATGCAAGCATTCACCACTCCTTGATACTCGGCCTCTGCTGAAGATAGTGCTATGGCAGCCTGATTTTTGCTTGACCAGCAAATATGGCCACCACCAAACATGAATACATATCTGGAAATTGAATTCTGATCAATAGAATCACCCTCCCAATCGGAATCTGTGTATCCAACCAGCTCTAGCTCGGATTCTACAGCATAGTGAATGCCGTAGGTCCTGGTTCCTTGAATGTACTGGAAGATCCTCTTAGCTTCCTTCCAATGAATATCATGAGGCTGCTGCATGTATCTTGATATAGAATTCATGGTACAACAAATATCAGGCCTAGAATGTGTCAAGTACAACAAGCTACCAATCAGCTGTCGATAGATAGTGCAGTCCATGGGAGGTGTGTGTTTTCCTTCTTCAAGGTTGATCCCTGAAAGGAAAGGGAATGGTGTAGGCCTACATTCAGCCATGTTAAACTTGAATAACAGGTCTGAAATTTATTTGTATTGAGTGACCATAATCCCATCAGAATTTTGCTCGATTTCGAGCCCCAAAAATTGTTTTAGAAGCCCCAAATCACTCATTTCAAAGGCATTATGGAGAGCAGTTTTGATGGCTGAAATGGAGGCAATTGTGCTACCTGTGATCAGTAAGTCATCAAAATATAAAACAATTATAATTATATTACCATCATGCTGCTGTAAATACACATTTGGATCTGATCTACATCTCTGAAAGTTTTGCGAGAGAAGGAAGGCATCCATCTTGGAATACCACTCTCTTGGGGCCTGTTTTAACCTGTATAGTGACTTCTTTAGCTTGCAAACCAAATATGGATCAGTGATGTAGCCCTCAGGATGCTGCATGTATATCTCCTTATGAATATCTCCATGCAGAAAGGCTGACTTAACATCCATGTGATGCACCTCCCAGTGCTTGGATGCAGAAATAGCCAAAACAAGGCAGATGGAGTCCATTTTTGCAACTGGTGCAAAGGTCTCATGGTAGTCCACTCCTTGGACCTGAGAGAAACCTTTTGCTACCAGCCTTGCCTTATATTTGTAGGTGATTCCATTAGAAGAAACCTTTGTCTAAAACACCCACTTGCATGGAACCAATTTCCTTCCCGGAGGAAGAGAAACTAGCTCCCAAGTAGTGTTTTTCTGAAGAGAATTCATCTCTTCATCCATGGCAACTTTCCATCTCGGATAATTTCTAGCATGGTAGTAGGATTTTGGATCTGAAATAATCATAAAATAGCAAATTTCAGACAGCAAATTATCAGAACAAGAGAGCGCAATACCTGCTCCTTGGAAATCAGATCGGGTTCTCCTTGGATCATCCGGATTTCCAATGTTGTCTCCTATAGAGGAGAGTGTCTTTTGGGCCCATGTAGGAAGATGATTTTGCACTTCAGGTTCTGATTCAGTATCTAATTATTGCTACACACTGATATTAGAAATCAGAGGATCCAAATCAGGGTCATCACCCCCAATTTCATCATCCAAATATTCAGTGGAATAGGAAGGAAATTCAGCAGTTTTCTCCTTCACTAGTTCCACCTCCTGAAGAGGCTCATCGAACTTGACACTTCTCTCGAAGATGATCTGTTTGGTCTTGATATCCAGCAGCTTGAATCCTTTATATTCATTAGGATACCCAATAAAAAGACATTCTATGCTCTACCGTTGCAAATCCCTTCTTTTATCAACCGGAATCTGGGCCCATGCAGTGGACCCAAACACCCGTGCCCATGCAGTGGACCCAAACACCTGTAGGTTCGACACATCTGGCTTGTGTCCAAAGTATGCTTTGAAAGGAGTATTTCATTTCACTGATGAATGTGGCACCTTGTTCTGAATTTATGCTGCAGCATGCATGGCTTCAGCCCACAAATTTTCAGCAAGCTTCTTTGACTCCAACATACAGGTGGTCATCTCTTTGAGAGACCGGTTCTTCCTTTCCGCTACTCCGTTCTGCTGGGGAGTGTAAGGAATTGAATGTTGGACCTGAATACCACTTTGGGATAAAATGTATAGCAACTCATTACTGACATACTCCCCTCCATTATCAGATCTAAATATCTTGAGCTTAAGCCCAGAGGCATTTTTTATCAAGGCCTTCAATTCAGAAAATTTTTCACATACTTCTGATTTTTTTAGAAAGAAAACCCATGTATACCTTGAAAAATCATCAATAAAAGTAAGGAGGTACCTTGATCCATTCATGTATGTGACAGGCATTGGACCACTGATATCAAAATGTATCAGCCCCAATATGCTTGTAGCTCGGTTTTCCTCCCCCCGATCGAACTTGTGCTCCGGGTGTTTTCCAATTACACAGCCTTTGCAGACTCCCGTGGTTTCCTTGATGAGAGGGAGGCCTTCAACCATGGAGTTTTTCTGTAATTTCTGCAAATATTTGAAATTAATATGGCCAAACCTTTCATGCCACAACCTACTAACCTCATTTCCATGAGTTAGCAGAGCGGTGGGATTTGCATCCACAACAAAGTGAGAGAACTCATAGGCTTTTGCATGATGATTTGCAAGGCCTTTTGCAATGAGTTTCTCAGATGCAATTTCTGTTATCTCAACATCATTTGGGCTGAAAGAGACTCTCTTAGGAATTCCTGTGTGTGTCATCTGATAGACACTAAGGAGATTTGCTGCTAGAGACGGTACATGCAAAACATTAGAAAAAAAACCATTTTCTAGATATACAGTACCTTGTCCTTCGGAAATGATGGTGGAGTCATCTCCCATGTGGATGGGGATGGATTTGCCAGTCTCCAAGGATGAAAAGGAGTCTTTTTCAGCCATCATGTGATTTGAAGCTCCACTATCAATCAACAGTGCTTTGGACTTCGAAGTGCTTTCCATGAGGGCATGACCTTTCTCATGTTGTGGTTCCCGATCTTGGTGATCTCTCCTCCGAAAGATCTTTGGAAGATTGATGTGATTCCTCTCAAGGAGAGAGGTTGCTTCATCAAGATTTTTCTTCATGCAGGCATGTTCAGGGTGAAAACCCTTCCTGCAGTAAGAACACCTGACTTTTTCTTTCCCATTGTGCCCTTTTCCTTTGTTTTTCCTTGAGCCGAAAGATTCATCATGTTGCAGATTTTTAACTCTAGGCTTGGGAGCATCAAATTTAGTTTTCTGGTTTTTCTGCTGCTTTCCTTTACCCTTCAGATCTTTGGGCCCCGAGACATGGAGGGCTTGATCATGGGAAGATCGAATGATCCCCATCTGGACAAGCTTGTCATGTTCACTAGTTAGGGACTCAATGAAGGCATTGAGTGTAGGCATCTTCCATCCGGGGGTTGTGAGCTTCCCCGCACAGAATGTAGAAACAAAAACTGAATAATCAGCCCCAAGTTTGGAGAGGATGGCTAGGATGAGCTGATCATCCTCCTTCTCCACTTTGCATTGCTTCAAGAGGAAAACAATATGCTTGAAATTTGTAAAGAAATCATTCAGAGTCTCGAAATTGGAAGGTTGGAGAGACATGAGTTCATTTTCGAGTTGGTAAACTCTCAATTCATCATGCTTTCCGTATAGAGATTCCAATTTGTCCCATATTTGTTTCGATGTCTTCAGATCCGTAAGATGGAAGAGAAGGTCATCAAAAATAGAGAGGCACAAGAAACCGAAGGCTTCATCCTTCTTGTTCAAGAATCTTGATTTTTCTATGGCGGATCCAGGCTCAGGTTCAGTGTCCATGGCGACTCTATAAAGTCCTTTGGAAAACAGCTGAATCTCCATTTTACTTTTCCATGTGTGGAAATTGTATGGAGTCAACATAGGTACTAAGGAGGCCATCTGGATATGCTGTAGCAAATGCTTCACCTGTAGAAACCTGAAAATCAAAACAGAAAGGGAAAAATAAGGTCGGACAGCCTGCACATTATAGGATTTCATCACACCCAGCATAGTCAATCAAGAAAGCTTGATCAACAAGTTCTTTACTTGGGATATTGAGTGGTAAGCCTTGGCTTCTGGTGTAGTGCTGGAATTTTGAGCTATTGCTCACTTTTCATGGAGAAATCTGTCAAAAATCTTATTTTTGAGAGATAGATCTTCGTCCCGCCGTATGCTCTGATACCATATTAATTCTTGCACATGATCTAGGAACTAAGAATCAATATCATGAAAGAATAATCAACAAATACTCATGAAATGGTGTTAATCGGAACCGGAATTGGTTTCCTTTCTGTATATTTAATAAACAATGAATGGTTACAATACCAATGTTGAGCAATAGCTTAACTCCATGAAGAATTTGAATACCTAAGGAGACAATTCGAATTCAGTGAGTGAGTCTAGCTTAACTGACTCTTAGCCATTCAATCACATTCAATTAACCACTTGACCAAAACCCTAATTGACTCACCAAACCCTAACTGAAGTCGAAGTGAAATAAATGACTGAATCTCAACTGAAGGAGATCAAACACATGTCATAGCAAGGCAAGCATCAAGTGCTAGTGCTCCATGAATTCAATGAACCCCGATGAGGTTAACTGAAGCTGAACTGACCATCAAAAGTTGGTGGAGGCGCCTTGTTGACTCCAGATCATTAAATAATAATAAATAATCATTAAATAATATATTTAATGACTGGAGGTGCCTTAACTGACTGGTTGAACTGATTGTAACCACCAGTTAGCAATTAGGTGCATTAATGTCACTCCGATCACCCCCAGAGTGCTCCATTTATCCTCCTTGACTGTAGGAGAAGGCTAAGTTAGCCTCCTTGACTGTAGGTAGGCGTGGGTGTGACTGGATGATGGCAATTAATGCTCCACTGATGTCAATTAATGTCAATTATACTTAGGATAGTGGTTTAACTAGGCCAATTTGACCGAAAGAGTGTGTATGATGGTAAATGTCTCCAACACAAGTATGATAGTATTATTTGTTTATTTTTATATGTCTTCAATGTGGAAAACAATTACCACCGTATGGGTCATTTGGATCACCATAAGTCCAATTTAAACTTGTTTAAAAATCCATGTCAAGTGTATGCAAGGGGTTTCCTTTGTTCATGCATACCAAACAATTAAGGGATAACTTACCACGATGATTAGGAGGGGCCTCTTTGTTATCAACCCAAATGGCACTTCTCCTTCTGAGTGCTGAAATTCTTTATGTTGGTACACAAAAAGACATATTAGGATTGAAGTTTGACAAAACACTATAGATGGGCATGACTTGGGATGAATTTACCCTTAAAACAGCTTGCTATATAATTTTTCTAAGTGTTGAGTTGTATACGCGACTATATGCATTGCAACCCGCGTACATCAGCATACGCGGGTTTCCTTTGAGAAACTCACGTGTCATACGCAGGTTGCCTATATCAATAGTTGCGTACACCTTAGTTTGACCTTAAAAAATATAAAACATGATTAATTGAGATTTGTTGGGCCCTAATCCTTAACTATCCCAACTGTTTCAATCACCCCAACCTTCGAAATCACTCTATTTCCCAAAGTATAAATAGAGGCCTTGGGGAGGGTATTAATCAATTAAGATTGGAGAGAAAATTTATGCTGGTGATATATCTTCAGAAGTCTTGGAGCAGTAGAACTCAGAGTCTTTTGGTTGCAGAGGAGTCCTTGTCTCAGAAGTTGGGTTGTACTCTTATCTCATTCACTGATTGTTAATAAAGAGAATTATTTTTCCAACATTGTGTTGAGTCTATTTCATGTATTGTGGTTAATGAATGTATTTGATTATATATTTGATATATTGTTTATCTAACCTCTTATATATACATGCATGAGATATTACTTAGAGAATTTTCTCTTTACAGGTGAAAGAGGTGAATCCTTGGAAGCTTTGGAGAGAAGAGGAGAAGGAGAAGATCAAGCTTGGATCAACCATCAGTAATCAGGTAAGTCAATACTTTCTTCATATTCCCTTTCTATTCTCTGGTAAAGTTTATTTTCTGCAAGGTTAGTAGTAAGTTGGTAACCCTAGACCCTAGGTTACAAGGGTACTTAATCCTGAACAACAGAACTGGCGACTCAACTGGGGAATCCAGCCTGCTGTGGGTTAGTCCTGTAGATACTTGCCCAGTCTTTTCTATGATTCAGTGTATGGTTTTATATCTTGGCTTTGATTTGCACTAGTGTTGTAGAGACCTATATTATTTTTTCTTTTTGAAATTTTTTTGTTGTGTACGCGGGTTGCTGTGCTACACAGTCGCGTACAACAACTTGTGTATGCGGGTTGCTCCATAGTACAGTCACGTACAGTACATTGGTTGCTATATTAGACAATCGCTTACATCTTTTAGCAGAAATTGTTTTTTGGGTAGGGTTGCTTGTCCCTGTCTTATTTGGATTTTTCTCTGCTTTGGGGTCTTCTATTGCTGGCATCTTGCTGTAGGTTTGAAAGTACTACACACCATACTTTGTGCTTTTTAGTAAGCCCTTGAGTTTTTTTTGTTTGAGTCTTTTTCATTTAGCAATTTGAAGTGGATTATCCTGTTTGGGTGATAGGTTCAGTGCTGTGTGTCTGAATTAGTGATCAGGATTTTAGATACCTTGTACTCTGTACTACTTTCAAGTAGTTTCAGTTTGTCACTTGCCCTTTAGTGATTTCAGTGGATTTCATTCATTGTTTATTCCCAAGCTAGGTGTTTTCCAAGTCTCCTCCTTAGGTGGTTGAATTTGGTTCTTACAAGTCTGCTATACTTCATATTGCTTGCTTTATGGTATGATTATTCAAGCATACTCAAGAATTTTTGCATTTAGGTGCATAGTAATTTTTGAAGAGTTTGAAAAGTGAAGAAAAAACATTGGAAACATTTGCATTTTAATTGCATATTGTAGTTTTATTTTCAGTATTTTCGAATAAAATATCAAAAGTTACAAAAAATAAGTCTTAGTCTTCTCATACTTAGTTGTAATTTCATTAGTTCATATCTACAAAAAGAAAAAGAGGCTTGATTTAAGTAGTTATAATTTGTTTTGGAATTCATTTTATACACCTTTTTACTTTTCTTATTGAGTCTATAATATCATAGTCATTCACACCACTTACCCTCTGACTAAGAGCAGCCCTTAAAATGAACGCTATAATTTAAAATTTATTAGTAAGTTTTGTTTTATAGGGTCATACACCTACTAGCTTAGGCTAGACTTGTGGGATAGGAAGTGTAAACTCCCCACAAGTACTTAAACTCAGACGTAGTTGGCCAATCAATAGGTAAATCCTTCTCTGTGTTGATAGTATCTAGGAAGATCCTCTCAAATGGGAGTTAAGCACGAGGCCGCGTGGAGGCTTGGATTGAGGAGATAAACCTCCGATTCCTTGTCAAAATGTAGACCAAGGTTTTTGCGCATCTAGGGATTCTATCCTAGACAGATTTTCGAGCTTTGCTACCCTACCCATGTGTACAAATCAGGATTGCGACTGTCCCTCTAGATGATTGATATAGTTAAGGTAGGATTTAGTCTCTTTGACATCTAGGGTTTATACACAGGTAAACCGGAAGGCTATTTCTGGTTCACCTTGGATGGGCTTGGAAGGTAACCCTTGTTGAAAGTGTAGGAGGGTAGTGGGTGATTCCTCTGCTTGTGCCTAAGAACCTCTTCAAGGAAACCAAGAAATTGTCTCTCAGCTTTCTTCGGGAAAACATATCTTATATCCCTTGTGATTGTTGAGACTTTAGGAAATTTTGCAGTGATTGCTCTATGGTTTGTTTGTGTTTAGAAGACCTTAGGGTGTGAAGAGTTAAAGTTACAATCATGGAGGAACAATCTGTGAGAAGGTCACAAAGGTTTCAAAACCTTCCTCCACTTATCACATTGGAACCTCCACCTCCCCCTCAAAGTCAGAGATTAGACACGGACGATTCTTTCGAATCGATAGGAGTTAGTGAAGTTTCGGGTGAACCAGAACTTATGGCAAACCATTTTGATTTAACTACAGTTGAGATAGAAGACTTGCAGGCTGATGAGTTTGCAAGGAAATTTAATTCACCTCTAACTGACTTAAATGATCCTATGATCGTTCAAGTTCATCCTTTCAATTCACCCATGATTGGTGTCCCTCTAGGCAGACTAATGTCTACTGCAGGAGAAATTTCTTCTACTTCCACCTCAGCCGCTCTGGCTGAAGGGGTGCCACCTCCCTCGGTAGGTGCCCCTAGAAAAATTATACCTACTACACCTTTAACTCAAGCTATCCAGGTGGTTCAACCACTGGCTCCCACAAGTTTAGCAAGTACTTCTGGTGGTATGTTCACTGGGATTCATAGTGTACCTTCAGTTCCGAATTCCTTCACACACACTGCTCAGAGTGGTCCTATAGGATCCTCGGCATTTTTCCAGGGTTTTCCTTGGAATGGGGGGCACATTCCCCCATCCACTCCATATGTAGGTCCAACACCCTCATATGTATGGGTGCAGTTTGGAAACCCTAATCCTTATGGTAAAGGTTTTCAAACTTTGGTTTTAGCTCGTTTCACAAGCTCTCCTTTCTCGCTTTTTAGCGAAGGGATACCTGTTCCTGTGTTCCAAACCCCAGCTTCGACTGGGGTAGCTAGAACCTCATACACTACACCGCACATAAACACTCCACTGGATTATGGATGGAATCCTTTCCAAAGTAGCCCAACCACTTCGCAACTGGTAGCAGGGGGCAACCCCGCCTTCACATATGGGAACATGGGGGCAAGTCCCTCTAATCCCCAAGCTGGTACTTTTAATGCTCCAGTTAGACCCAAGATCCCTTTCTTGGCAATGTTGAATTTGCCAGATTTGTCAAAACTAATGAATGAACCAGTGAGACATAACTTCTCCTGGCCACCCGTTCCTACCAAGCTGCCCTCGGATATCCCAAAATTCGAAGGCAAAGTTGGTGATGATCCAGGAGCTCATGTCACCACTTTCCATTTGTGGTGCTCTTCCAACTCACTGAACGACGATACAGTTCAGTTGAGGCTATTCCAAAGAATTCTAACCAGTACTACAACAAAATGGTATATTGAACTTCCTTTTGCTGCGTTTAATAGTTTTTGGGACTTGGCTAATGTATTCCTTAGTCACTTCCAACTTTCTGTCCGATATGATTTTGGGACAGACTTGTTGTCTACTATTCGGCAGGACAAGGCCACGCATATTTTGGATCAAATCCAAGAGTGGAGAAGACGGAAGAGCCTTATCAAAGCCACTATTCCTCCTGAGTTTTTATTAGAATGGTTCCTTAAATCCCTATTGCCATATATATCTAAGGATGTATCTACTTAGGGAGTGACCAATGAGAAAGAGGCTATCCTCAGGGCCCAACAACTAGATTTGATATATTCTCAGTCTAGGATTTTATATGAGATCATACCTGATGCACCAAGGCCAATGCACAATGTAGAGAAACCTAAGCATGGACCCCATGCTGATGGTGTGGTTGGTTCTGTGAAATCTCCCACTGTAGAGTCTTTAGCTAAATAACTCCATGAGTTGTCTGTCAAACATTCCACGGTGGAGGAAACACAAGCTTCCCCCTCACCCCAGAATGAAAATGTTTTTGCACAATCCTCTCAGAAGGGCAATCAGCAGCCCGGTGGGAAAAAGAAGAAAGGGAAAAAGGGAGAGGGAAACCAAAACAAGCAAAAACCCACAAACAATGCTGATGGGGCAAAAAAGAAAAGAAGAAGGTGAAATTCCCATGTAATTTGTGCCATGAAGATCACCTGACCCATCAATGTCCCCTTATGGAACAAGATCAAAAGCTGTTAAAAGGCCAACAACCGGCTGTCCTGAAGGATCCTTTTCCCCAAGGACAAAATTTAGCTTCAGCTTCAAATGCAACAGGGGGCACCCCAAATGCTGCTGACCCTAATTATATCAACATGGTTTGATCTCAGACTTTACTCTAGACTAGGAACAAGAACTATGAAACAAAGGCTTTGGAGAAGGGTAAGTCGATAGGTGAAACTTCCAACCCTCTCACAATTGAGAAACCTGCCAAACCTATGCCCAAGATACCAAAAGGTGTCTTCAAGAAAACCTTGCACAATCCCAATGCTAGGGCTGCAGCAAACTACTCCATAGTTGAATATTTAGCCCAGAATCCTTCTGCGATGTCAGCTTTAGAGGTGTTACAGAGTTGTCCCGCCCAACAAGATGCACTCTTAGCAACCTTAGGCAGTATGGACTCATCGAGCCTCATGGCGAAGTTTAATTTATCTGATGTCAAAATTATCCTACCATATCATGTAGCCTTATCAATATATGTCATCCATGGTGGAAAAACCATTGGAAGGGTAGTTTTCGATGAGGGTGCTTCTACATGTGTCATGTCCCTGTCTTGCTGGAAAGCTCTTGGATCTCCAGAGCTAGTTCCATCAAACACCCTACTTACTACTTTCGACAGAAGGTCATTTCGTCCACATGGTATCCTATTGGATTTCAAAATTAAGTTGGCAAGGAAAGCAATGTCTGTTGAGGTAGAGGTGATTGATGCACCTTTGGATTATAACTAGCTCTTAGGGATAAGTTGGACTTACGCCATCTCAGCTGTTGCATCAGCCGTATTTCGGGTAGTAGTGTTTCCACATGAAGGGAAGTTGGTTACTGTAGACCAACTTAGTTTTACTTGAAAAGGCCGCATGGAAACTAACGAGTCCACCACACCATTGGTTGATCAGGTTAAACCTGCTTCAGAGAGCTTAGGGGATCGAATGTATGCATCATTGATGGGCACATTTGATATACCAGTTCCGATTAATTATCTAAGTTCTACTAGTGTAGGGAAGTCTATAGCAATGGTTGTTGATAGAACATATCCTTGGGTTCTTCCTTCCCACCATGAACTTGAAGTGCCCTTATCAGCATTGGAAGTAGCTTATCAAGCTATCATTCATACCATTGTTGATCCCATTTCGGTCCCTCTAAAAGTCTCAGAGGAGTCGGAAGAATCCTATCTGCCCACTTGGGCAGTGAATTCTTTGCATTCTAGAGACTACTTAGATATGGTTTTGCCTTCGGATGAAGCCATTCTGGAAGCCATGTTTGGACGAGATAATATTTGCGAGGATCCTCACCATCAATCCTATTTTCTTCCAGAGTTAAGCAGGATCAAGAACCAGGAGTTCCATATGAGACTAGAAGGTGATGTTGATACACCTATTAATCCCTTACCAAGGGAAGGAATATTTGCTAAGGGGAATATGGAAAACATTTCCACTACGATTCCTATCAACATCTCTGCAAACCCAAACATTGTGGAAAATGTACACATTAGCGCGAACTACTCTCTGGAGGAGATTGCGATTTATACAGCCTTGTTTAAGGAATTTTGCGATGTATTTTTCTGGTCATATGAGGAGATGCCAGGCATAGATCCATCAATAGTCAAGCATGAAATCTGAACTTACCCTGATGCTAGACCCGTACGACAAAATTTGAGACCTGTCAATCCGTGTAAAGCAGCAGCGGTTAAGGCTGAAGTTGAGAAACTGCTGAAAGTCGGTTTCATTTACCCGATAGCTTTGACAGAATAGGTATCCAACCCTGTTCCTGTTGAAAAAAAGCAAGGGACTATACGTGTTTGTACTGAATTTCAAGATCTAAACAAAGCCTGTCCTAAGGAC
The DNA here is from genome assembly GCA_001517045.1 of Pseudotsuga menziesii. Lineage (NCBI taxonomy): Eukaryota > Viridiplantae > Streptophyta > Pinopsida > Pinales > Pinaceae > Pseudotsuga > Pseudotsuga menziesii. Next base: position 131,093 of record LPNX010590945.1, on the reverse strand, counting down.
AACTACCCAACAACGTTCATAGATCAAATCATTGATGCCTGTGCAGGAAGTGAATTCTTTTCATTTATGGATGGTTTCTCTGGGTATAATCAAATCCAAATTAAATCGAAAGACCAACATAAAACAACTTTTATCTGTCCTTGGGGTACCTTTGCGTACAATAAAATTCCCTTTGGATTGAAAAATGCAGGGGAAACCTTTCAGCAGGCAATGAATTTTTCCTTTCACGACATTAAAACCATTATCGAACCCTACCTTGATGATCTTCCAACACATTCTTGGAAGAGGATCGATCACCCAGATCACTTGCGTTTGATTTTTGAACAATGCAAATACTACAAAATTCGCTTGAATCCCCACAAGTGTGTTTTCTGCGTCGAGTCAGGGAGACTGCTCGGATTCATTGTTTCCAACAAAGGCATTCAAGTGGATCCTTTGAAATTTGAGGCCATCATAAATTGGCCTCGTCCTCGTTCTATCAGGAAGCTTCAAAGCCTACAAGGGAATTCCAATTTCCTTTTATGTTTAATTGTAAATTATGCCAAGATTACTAAAGGTTTCATGCGCCCATTGAAGCAGGACACCCCATTTGTATGGGATGAAATCGCACAACTTGCATTTGAGGCATTAAAGAAATCTTTGTTGTTGGCACCATTATTGCACCCGCCAGATTACTCTCGTGATTTTATATTGTATCTGGCCGCATCTGAGTCGACCATAGGGGTAGTACTAGTCCAGGAAGACGATAAGCTCCAAGAGCATGTCGTCTACTATCTCAACTGTGCTTTAGCTGGCCCTGAATTTAGGTATTCCCACGTCGAGAAGTTGGCCTTGGCAGTTGTGTATGCTATTCAGAGGTTGCGTCACTACATCATACTGAGGACCACGACGGTAGTGGAAGATGTTAATCCTTTCCAATATATTTTGTCCTGATGCATAGTTGGAAGAAAATTCAATAAATGGATAGCCATTCTTTAGGACTTTGACTTAGATTTCCAATCGGCCAAATCCAATAAATCCTTAGTTTTTTCTAAGCTCATTGCAGAGTTTCCGGTAGAGGAAGATGTAGCCATTGAAGAAGACTCATTCCCAGATGAGCATATCTTTTTGATCTCCACCTCTGACCCCTGGTATGGAGATATAATTGTCTATATCCAGAATTTGAAGTACCATACAACCTTCTCATGGGAAGAATGGCAAAAACTACGCGTACATGCAAAAAACTACCTCATTATTGGAGATATTTTATATCATAGGGGGGTAGATTCTGTTTTGCGTCGATGTCTTACCCACGAAGAAGCAGAGACTATCCTAAATAATGCCCATAGTGGAGCGTGTGGGGGTCATTTATATGGGTTAGAAATGGCCCATAAGATCTTACATGCCGGTTATTTCTGGCCCACGATCTTTAAATATTGTGTGGAAGCCGTGAAGCATTGTCATCCTTGTCAGCTTTACACCAGAAAGATGCGGTCGCATCCTGCTTCATTATTTCTCGTCATCTCAGTGGGCCCCTTCATGAAGTGGGGAATAGATTACATGACATGCAACCCATTCTCGGCTGGAGGGCACAAACATATCATTGTCACTATAGATTATTTCATGAAGTGGGCAGAGGAAATGCCCACCTATAAAGCTGACAGGGAAACTGCATCTTTTTTCGTTTTCAACCAAATTATCGCACGATTCGGTATCCCTAAAGAGATTGTCACTGACCATGGTAGTCACTTCCAAAATAGTATGATGACTGAATTGACCACTATGCCAGGGTTTAGACAAGAGCATTCGTATTCTTTCTATCCTCAAGCAAACGATCAAGTCGAGGCTGTACATAAAACCTTGAATACTATTCTCAAGCGCACTATTAATGCATCCTGTTCCAATCGAAACATCATGCTATATCCTGCACTTTGGGAATATTGGACCAATGTGAAAACTCCTACAGGGTTCTCTCCTTTCCAACTCATTCACGGAGTGGAAGCAGTCACCCCGGTTGAATGCGAAATCCCATCCTTAAAGATTGCTACTCATGTGTTACTTGATATGACTGAGCTGGAAGAATGTTTATTAGATTTAGAACATTTAGATGAGTAGTGTAGAGATGCGCTGACAGTAAACGAGTCTCATAAAAATAGGGTAAACAACCAATACGATAAATCGGTCAAACCTCGGATTTTTTCTGAAGGGGAGCTTGTCTTGCTCTGGGATCGAGACAAAGAACCCCTGGGGGCAGGGAAATTCAGGTCTATGTGGTTAGGACCTTATGTCGTGTCAAAAGTATTGAATAAAGGTGCATATGAATTAACAAATTTCGAGGGGAATAAGCTACCTGATGCTAGAAATGGGCTCTACTTGAAAAAGTACTATGCTTAGGCTTAACGCTTTTTCCTGTATTTTTATTGTATGTATTTTATGTACAATAGTTCATCGGTTTGTGTTATTATACCATCTATTGGTTGTTACAGATGTCTTCCAAGTGGTTCGTAGGTTTTATAGATGGCGCTAGTCGCCACACTTGTAACTTGGCTTCAGTCGCATGGGTCATCTACTCGCCCTCAAGACAACTAGTTGCCTTTGGAGGCGCTTTCCTAGGCCCTGTTACCAATAATGTGGCCGAATACAGGGCTGCCATTGAGCTTTTATGGGATGCTTTGTCACATGGTATCACTTAGCTGGAAGTCCGACTTGACTCTCAACTGGTGGTTTCCCAGCTCAATCGAGGTTATCAAGTGTGGAACCCTATTTTACTACGTCATTTTATGCAAGTTAGGTTATTGGAAATAAATTTTGAGTTTATTACATTCAATCATATTCCAAGAAATAAAAATTCATTAACTGATGCGTATGCTAATTATATCTTGGATTGACACTTAACACATTTTGCATAAAAATATACAACATATACATTACAAAACACATGTAAATAAAAACGACAATATAAATATATATATATATTTGAATATCTGTCCATATAGATGGGTTGAGTTTCTGATCCTCAGATCTAGTCATAAGTGTATAATATAGAAAAAATATACAAAAAATGGATCGAAGTCCATAAAATGCTCCTAGGTATAATATTGACCACCCTGGTCACCTGGATGACCCTGGTCCCCCTGATCATCCTGATCACCCTGCTCTCAGGCTTCTTCAGCTATAGTAGCCTCAACGGTGTCGATGTACACAAGTATTGCTCTAGCTACCTGCCTCATAAGGTGTATCCAGACAGGTGGTATACCAACCACTAGCTCCTGCATAGCGGCAAGGATATGCTCAATATGTAAAGTAGGTACTCTTTGGGTAATCCTGGCCAGCTTCCCCTCAAGAACCCTAATCAAACCATGATCTTCTCCTGCCACAGGACGCACGTACATACATGGATGCTCAGCAGGGCGGACTGGTCCAATATCTGCATTTTAACATTTTAAAGGATTAAAAACTCTCTTACATATGTATATATATTTATGACTAAAATTCATAAAAATTTAAAAACTTGAAATAAAAAATATCTGACGCTCCCCATGCTCCTCCAGGAGGGAGGATAAGGTCGGTGTCACCTCGAAAATCTATTCCAGCATATGGAAATTGTTCCAGTGCTGGTACTTGTCTCTCCTACCATAAGTAGAAGTCATCATCATATACACTCTGAACCGATCCACTGCCTCCCTGGTGGAGGAAGATTTCTCCCCACCTACTTAGTCTAGGATGACGTGGAGAACGAACTGGTAGTGGTACTACAAGACTCAAACCAGACACTCTCTCAAAGAAAAGGGCCACCAATATGCTAGAATAATCGAAGTTTTTCCATTGGCCTCTTTTACAGTTAGAGAGATGCTTCATCATTATTGGGATTACTCCCTAACACCAGTCATATAGGGCTCCCTGTAGATAGTCCACTGCAAGTCTCATTTGGTTTCGAGTTGCAAGGTGAAGTGATGATGACCTTGCAACCCTCACTATAGTACTCACCAAAACCTATAATGGAAATCTACGAATATGAACAATAGGGATGCAGCTACCCCTTCTTTGAGTACCAGGTGCACAGTATATATCTATGTAGTTCTGCACACTTAGAAGGTCAAAGCCTCTACCGATACCTTCCAAGTTAACCAGAGCTCCCTGTCGTGACAAACCAGAGATAAAGTAGACATCTTCCGAGGAAATCTCTAGAAAATCACCTTGTAGGTCAAACATACCAAGATCATGATCCCAATATTTTATCATAAACTCTAGTAGACGGACATTGGATCGCATAGGTGAGGTACAGAAGAATTTAAACAACCCACTTTGCCACAAAGCATTTACCGTGGGGGAATCCTATAGTGCTTCTTGGTCCATGTCTTCATGCTCCCTCTCCCTCCACTCAAGCACCATGTTTCAATCTGATAACAAGCCATTTATCAAACATTAAATTCATAGAAAAAAATTGTTTTTTGGCCCTACATAGTTTTTTCCTACTTCACATAGTGTACACAGCGTGGCTACTTTGAGTATGGTGGAAAACATCAAATTTTAGCCAAAAATTGAAATTTGCTTGGATCAAAAGAGCATGGAGTGTAGTTTTACTTGGAACTTGTGGTTTTGAGAATTGTCCATCGAGTTTTTCGCAACGAACAATCAAAGGGAGAGGTAAAACTTGTCTATTTTGGGTAAAAAGTCAAATGGTGAGTTTTTTATTTCTATTTTGAACTATTTATAGAAATATTATTTTAAAAGTGGGTTTTTACCTATAGTTCATATTTTTTTATAAAAATCAAACTAATACCATGTCTTTTTCTTCAATGTGACAGGTCTAAGGTCGTTTAAAGTTGTTTTTCGCTCATACAGGATAGGATTTCGGTTATTCACACCTAATCCATCTTAACCCTAGAATTACCACTTTGACCATGGACTATGGTATTTTAACCATTAGTACCTCGTTTATGCCATTGTTCTTCCGTGGATAGGACTTTCCTCACATTAGTATCCTCGATTAGAACCCACTTATTGTCTTTTGATACTCATGCTACATTTGTCATAGGTTCAGGGGAGTCTCCTTAGATATTTTTCATGCCAAATTGAGACTCATTTTGGTCTCTTTCTACAAGATATCCTTTTATAATACCCCCCACCCTTATGGAGTTTCTTTAGGCCCAGGTCTAACTCCTCAAAATAGACTTGAATATCGAGTAAACTTGTCCATTCAAGCTCGTTAAGAATATGTGAATGGGAATCCACATTGGTGATAGGTTATCTCTTTCTCGGACCATGTGGAATAATATGAGAAAGGATCACTCTCTTTTCTGCGGAATTGAGAAGAGTATTCTCAGGTATAGGTTTATCACTTTTCCGGACCTGAGGGACTAAATTTACGAAAAAGGAACACCCGGTATGAGCTCAGTTTTCTCTTTTTCGTGCTCTGTACCTAAACATGAAAAATATTTCGAGTGTACTTTATGTCTTTGTCTTGCTCGTTAAACACCAAGAACAAAACATCAAGTTTATTGTTGTAAGCCCCATTCCTCGTACTCAAATGGATCTTTTCGAGTGATCTTGCTTTCCTTCACACTCGTAAAACTTAAGCTATATGCTACTCTCAAAGGAGCGTTGGGTAGGTGGTAATTTAACCTTTTTCGGTCCTCCCTGACTAAGTACGAAAAAGGTTCACCTTTTCTTCTACGAAAGTTAAGACATTTCTTTTGTGGTATGTTTTACACTTTTTTAGCCTCAAGAGACTAAATTGGACGAAAAAGGACCCCCCCTGGAGTCTTCTTTGGAGTTTTCAGAGTCTCTAAATATGAAAAAACCAAGTGAGTATGTACTAGTTCGGTCTCATATAATCCACAAATCAGTGACACTATCAATCATTATTCCCTCTTCTCTTCAAGCTTGCCAAAAAAGGAAGAGAGACTTGAGTTGACTTTCATGGAGACTTGAGTTGACTTTCATGGACTCGTTAAAATGTAATAGTAAAGATAAGGAAGAATTTTTATTTTGATTCTCAGTCGGTGGCAGCATGTCTTCCTTGAACATGGCACTTTCTATTTTTTCAATACTCATGTCTCAGTGTTCACTTTCAGTTCAGCTATCACTTCGAGTTTCTTACTCCTCCTCTTGTCTGTTATACTTGGGGAATTTGATCATGTCTCCTACATGACAGATAAGTCTAGTTGTATTATCTGCAAAGTTAAAAGCTGCCTTGGGTCATCTCTGTGTCATGCTCACTGTTCAAGGATTTAGCCCTACATATGATCTGTATCTTGATTCCATCATTGTTCTATCTGTTATTACTTGTGTATCCATTCCTTTATCCAGTTCCTAGTCACTCTTGTGATATGTTGGAGGATCTATTGCCTTCCTCATCACAATATGGTTTTTCATCAGCACTTCCTAACAAGGAAGACCTAGATTTTTTGATGATAGTACCTTAGGATTCACTTTCATTATTGGTGAATTCCTTTGCTCCAGTTGTCAATTATCACCTATTGGTTGACAATCTGTTGAATCCTATCCATGTTCGACTTCTACAACATCTATTCACATGGTCTGGATTGTACTGGTTCTTTTGGATTTTTTACGAAGACCTTAGGTCCATATCTATGGCCTAAGTTGCGCAAGATTATGTTGTGTTCACTTACACAGTTTCCAGATCTTTTAAGATTCATCATTATTGTATATTGTGGCTTCGATCCACCTTTGTAATGTACATGGTATTGAACCTATATCATATGATGTACTCAAATATTGTAAAGGAGCTAGTGTTCCAATATATTGAACATGGCATCCTCAGATATGACTTTGTATATGACATTACTATGTATTTATTTCAGGTACTGCCTTTACTCCATTGGACCTCTGAGTTCTCTAAGAAAATGATTATAATGTCTTTCAGCCATCGTTTCGCTCTGACCTCACACATTAGGGGGCATTTGTTATCAATCCAAATGGCACTTCTCCATCTGAGCGTCGACATTCTTTATGTTGGTACACAAAAAGACATATTAGGATTGAAGTTTTCCAAAACACTATATATGGGCATTACTTGGGATGCATTTACCCTTAAACCAATTTGCTATATAATTTTTCTAAGTGTTGGGTTGTGTACGTGACTATCTCCATTGCAACTCGCATACTGTACGTGACTATCTGCATTGCAACCAGCGTACATCAGCATACATGGGTTTCCTTTGAGAAACGCGCATGTCATACATGGGTTGCCTATGTCAATTGTCACGTACACCTTAGTTTGACCCAATGTTATCAGAACCGGACCGGTGGTTGAACCGGCCTACCCCAAGAACCGGAACCGGACAAAAACTGGAAAAAAACCGGATAAAAAAACCAGTTAAGCAAAAATACATTAAATATTCACATTTTCAAAAAATATATATCTATTCATGTGCATCCATGTGAATTCAAACAATTATACACAAATATGCAAATTTTCTCATGTATATAACAAGTAAGAGTGTAGAAAACAACAATAGCACCGAGTGCAAATACATATCTGATGAAAAGTATTTAGCAAGTAAGAGTGTAGAATTTTCTTTATTTTTATCCTAAGAAAAGCTAAGTGTTTGATTTATTCACCTACTACCCTAACCTATATAAAGAAAAGAAATATAATTTTCTTAACGTGTGATTTCCCTCATGGTGATTTCCCACGGGCTCAATTTTTCAATATGATTTCTCTCCGTGGTGATCTCTGCTATCGCCGGTTTCTTCAAAGCATTTTTCTGCCACAAGTTTAACCTCACGACTTTACCTATGTGGTTTTTTACAGGATTACCTCTCGATTTGTCCATGTGGGTTATCTCCACTGTGATCTCTGATTGTTCTCAGAATTTACTCCACATGTTATCTTCACCGTGATCTCTACTTGTTCTCAGCGTTTCCTTCATGGGTTATCTCCACTGTGATCTTCGATTGTTCTCAACGGTTATTTTCTATTTCCCTCTCGACCTAGTCCATGTGTTCTCTGCTCCTGACGTTGGTCCGAGTCTGCTTCACGTCCAAGCTCAGTCGTGCCTCCTTCTGCTCTGTGTGTGACTTTCCTTTTGCTCGTGCATATTTCCCTCTTCTCCGTGGTGACTATATTAATCCACTCGCTGCTCTCTATGTGAAGGATTTCCTGGACAACGTTACCTTGTGTGCAAGATTCTTTGGATTTTGGGTTTCACATCGGAACCGACCGGTTCTGTAGGGAACCACTGGTTTGGAGCAATTTGGCCGGTTCAAGCATGAAACCGTGTGGTTCAGGAATGAAACCAGGCGGTTCAGACAAGAATCGGTAAAAAATGGTTCAAACTTGTGATTTGAGTTGGTATTTCATGTAAATCGGTCCAACCAGCCGGTTTTTTCAAAACCGGTCCGGTTCCGATAACATTGGTTTGACCTTAAAAAATATAAAACGTGATTAATTGATATTAGTTGGGACTTAATCCTTAACTATCCCAATTGTTTCAACCACCCCAACCTTCGAAATCACTCTATTTACCAAAGTATAAATAGAGGCCTTGGGGAGGGTATTAATCAATTAAGATTGGAGAGCAAAGTTATGCTGGTGGTATATCTTTAGAAGTCTTGGAGTAGCAGAACTCAGAGTCCTTTTGTTATAGAGGAGTCCTTGTCTCAGAAGCTGGGTTGTACTCTTATCTCATTCACTGATTGTTAATAAAGAGAATTCTTTTTCCAACATTGTGTTGAGTCTATTTCATGTATTATGGTTAATGAATANTATATTGTTTATCTAACCTCTTATATATACATGCATGAGATATTACTTGGAGAATTTTCTCTTTACAGGTGAAAGAGGTGCATCCCTGGAAGCTTTGGAGATAAGAGGAGATGGAGAAGATCAAGCTTAGATCAACCATCGGTAATCGGGTAAGTCAAGACTTTCTTCCTATTCCCTTTCTATTCTCTAGTAAATCTGATTATCCACAAGGTTAGTAGTAAGTTTGTAACCCCAAACCCTAGGTTACAAGGGTGCTTAATCCTGAAAAACACTCTTTCATTTGTCATGTCAAGACTAGGAATCTTCATCATTTTTTCACAACAAGGGATTCAACATGAAAGAGACAAATATCCATGAAAGGGCTATATACCATATGACCATTATGAGTTCTTCAAGCATCCTTCATTAATGCAAGAAATGGGATACTTTATATACATATGGGATTATGACAATCAAGGACTTCATGTGACAACTTCTGGATTGTTAATTAACTTTTCCAAGAAGCTTGAGAGGGGTTACAATACCCACTCCACATCATCCATAAGGATTTCAACACCACATCAAGCTACCATGCATTAAGAGTTCTTCATAATAGTATCAAGTCTCCAAGCTCAAGGGATCTAAGGAACAAGCTACCATAATTAAGGATACTAGCATCATCCATAAATGTACATCAACCCTTGTCACTCCTTTCCATGTCATCAATATTTATCTTACCTTTTTCATTAATGGTTTTCCATCAATGACAACGATGCTCAACAAATCCCCCCTTTGTCATTGGTGGCAACCTTCTTCAATTACTCTCCCCCTTTGAAATTTATGACAAAGGGTCAAATACCAAGCCATTAAAAGATTCACAATGCTAAAAAACAAAAAATGATTTTTGGAATACTGGGATCATGCTGAAGTGCCTGCTAACTTGAAAACTTCTCTCCCCCTGGCAAGATGCTTCATTGATATTATTTCTTCTACTAGATTTTAATGTTGCCTCTTCAACAAAACTTTCGTTTGATCATACTCTCACAAATATAGTCATACTTTTATCATATTATCCTGAGGTTTGGTAGAGTAACGCCCTATTTTTTAGTCTTTGAATGATAGAAAAATGTTTTTGTTAAATTAACCCAAAGTCTTCTATATACGTTGACTTCCATCATTTGTTGATCTGTCTGCTCTTTTATTTGCTTCTTCTTATTGTACAAATAGAGTGTGGCTTGACATTATTTTATTAGTCCTTGGAATGTGTGACAAATTTTCACTTTACTGACTGCTCCATATTTTAAACAACAAACCATTTGACAGTCCCTGTCACACAATCTATGTTGCTGCAACAATCTTAAAACATTCAACAGTTGTCAAGCCCATACAAAAGTCAAGTCTTCCCACAAAGCTACTTTGTCATTATACAACACTTCCACACTACTCTCCCTATAGTTGCAAGAGTCCTCAGTATTCAAATATAATTTCAATATTCAAAAGGGTACTCCCCAACCCTTTCTTATCCTTATTCAGGGATATCTTATGAGTTTCTAAATCTCAGATATCATAAGTATATAATGAAAACCTCTTCTATGCAGTGCTTAAATTCATATGAATTTTAGAGGCTAATATCATGTCGTTTTGAATGATGATTTACATCTATGTGCTCTCTCTTTCTGTGGCTTCCAGGACCTTCCCATTATCCATCTAAATGCTCATGCATCTTCCTTTTGCACCATCCTCTAGATGCTTGTTCTTTATTCAAATTTTGAGTTGCTTTACCATATGATTCAAAGTGTAATTTTCTATTTTTGTCAACAAACCAGTCACTTCAATAAATAATGATTTAGAGCTGATGTTAAGAAGGTTTCCTTTGTCTGCCACCATTTATGCTATGGTATAGGAATCCATAACATATGAGTCTTTCATTTTGCATTTCTTGGATCTTTTGATATCTTTACAACAACTTTCTCTTACTACAAAATTGCACCTAATTCCAATACTTTTCTTTGTGATCATGTTCATGATTATGTTCATTCCTTGTCATGGTGTCCACAAAATTTGGCATTAATAATCTTATGTAGCACTTGATATTTTTACGTATTATTTTAATTTTCTTGGTCAACAGTAAGATCATCATCTATAGAAGGTAATCATGCATCAATGACACTCCTCCAAACATCACCACGTTTCTTCACTTCACTTGCTTGATTGCTTTAAACTCCCATTCTTTTCATACTGATCCCCCTATCAACATGCCAACTGTAGCTATGATCCTTGGACATGTTTTACTACTTGGAGTGATCATTAAATAAATTCGAGTCCATCGTCCAAATCCATGAACTCATGGAGCATTAAGGTATTATAAATACCCCAAGCTTGGATTTCCATATGGCTTCCTTCTTCTTTCCTTTGATCAAATTCATTCATATTCAACACAACATTCTTTTTCATCCATACCTTAGAGTGTCCTTGGTTGTGAGAACATGTATTATGTTCTTCAAATATACTTGTATTAATATTCCTCTTCCTTTGTTCATTGACTTTCCTTGTTGATGTGTTTGAAGGACTCTTCATAGGTTGTCTTCTTGGACTTGCACAAGCTTGGGATTTATGACCAAAACCACTGCAGTTATAGCTTCTGATGGTGTGGCAATTTTCAACAACATGGACAATACAATCACGATTCCAACATCTAACTTTGTCATTGGGACTTCCAACACTTCTTCTTCCATGGAATGTACAGACCAAAGCCTTGTGACCGAAAAAAATACATGAATAGAAATAACCATTAAAACTAATATCATACTTGGATGTCTGATTCCACTTTGAAGATGTATCTTTTCTAAACTTGCTGATAGGAGTAGGACCAACTCCTAGATATACTCCAAATTTTATGATGTCTTTTGCAGGATTATGAGGAGCAACTTGGATTTCATGTTTGGAGAATGAGGGACTTGCTTCTGGATTATTAGGAGTCAATGTTTCAACTTCATACTTTTTTTCTTCCTTATTGTAACCAGGCCCAAATTTGTTAAAAGGAGACCTTTGAAATTCCAAGATCTCATCCAATATAGTTGTATTGTTTTTTAACTTTATAGAGGCATCGATTTTTTTATTCTTCTTCCTAATATCAACAACCTCCTTTTCAAGATGTTCACAGGTCCTCTCTTTTTCATCCAATTGATTTCTCAAAACATTTTCCATCCTTTTAGCTTCCTCAAGTTGAAGCTTCAAATCAACATTGTTCCTTCTTGTTTCTTCAAGTTCTTCTTGTATGATAGGATTAATATTTAGTCTTTAAATTTCATCATACTTGTCTTCTATCTCAACTTGTAAGCTTGTTTTTTTGAGACTGAGTTTCTTGAGCAGATCCACAGAATTCTCATGGTACTTTTCAAAGGATCCCAAAATCTTTATTTTAATTCTAAAATTGTATCTGAGATCAATGTCTGCTAAAAGTTGTGCTAGGAAATATTTCTTAGCATCTTCAAGATCACTTTCAACATTATCACAATCACTGCTACTATAATAAGATAGATCCTTACCTTCATCGGTGTCTAATTCTTACTCTTCCTTTTCTTCTTGATTTTCATCTTTAGTAGACTTGACTTCTGCTTCAATCTTTGTGTCTTGGTTTCTTCCTTGATACTCACTTTCTAGCTTGAACCATAGGTCTTTGGCTAAAGTGTATTCACCCAATCTTTCTTGAACAAGGCTTAAGAGTCCATCCATGATAAATTTTAGGGTAATGATGTTGTCTGTCTTGGCATCTTTCCGTGAAACTGAATTTGTCTTCTTATTGGAATGAACGGGTGGATTGACCACAATCTCCCATACACCAAATTTCTTCAAGTAAGATTTCATTTTTCTTCTCCAACCGAAATAATCTGACATGTAAAAAATTCGAACATCATTGCTGGTGAAATATGTTTGTCCTCCATTGCATGTGTCCACGGATATCCTTCAAGCTATTTAGGATTGTGGTGAAGACCTACTTTGATACCAACTCTTGGACATAATGCCACACTGATATGGGGGGGGTGAATCAGTGTGTCAGTACACTTAACAATTTTCACTTCTTCAAAACTTAAACAGAGATCATCAATTGCAAACTAACAAGTTCAGTAACATTAATCAATCACATCATAAGAGACACTTCATAAGATAAGCTTTGTAAAATTTATTATATCAAATTTGATAAGGGTTACACAAAAGATTGCAATCTTCTCAATTACACCAACTCCAAATGACTGACAAGCACCAACTTCTGTTCTAAGAACAAACTTTGTTTTTCTTAGCTCCAACTAAGAAAGGGTATGCAAGACCCACTTTGCCTTCACCTACTGATCACTCTTAGCTCATGGCTGTCACTTCATCTTCAACTACAATACTTGTTAAGGTGCTTCTGCCATTGCTATCTTTCTTTGTTCTTGTCAACAATCGTACACTTGTTTCAAGTTTGTTGCAAGGATACTCTACATTGCTCAATCTTGTAAGTATTCAACCAACAACCAAACATATGCTACTACAATTTTTCACTCTCATCCACTCATGCTGCTCTAATAGGTCTACTCTCATGCCACTCAACCAAATGATGCTCACATAACAACTGTCATGTCACATGTCAGATGATAATGACAAACTTCAACATGCCAATGAGTTAGGACTCCAATATTGTCATATTTAATCTATTCTTTAGTAAACTCTTTTATCAACCAAACATATAGGTCTATCCCAAAGATGGATCTCTATTAAAGAAAATTCCAAAACAATGTTTAAATGATACATACACTTCTTCAAGGCCCACTATCAATTCATGTCACACATAATGGAGTTTTCATAGTCTGAATTTGTTCATACTATAATCACATATTAGTTGAGTCTTTAGGAGTTTTTAATGTAGTCCCATGACTCTCAAATTAAGTCCTTCAATATTCAAACCTTGTCCAACAACATAGCTTTCAAAGAAGCCCACAAAACTCAATCAATGAAGACAAAATGAGACATCAGCCTTAATTTCAACAACTAGTACGTGTGCTCTTCATTGGGATCAGTATTATACTATCAAATATTCTAGATCATTTTAGTCTGAATTTCATGAGTTCCATATGTTCAAAAAAGCACCCAAACCATCCTTCAAATGGTTTCCTCGGTGATACTCGAAAATTAGAGAGAAAGGAACTTCAAAAGACTTCGTCTGCCTCAGAACTTTGACAACCGAAAATTTGTCCTCCACAAGTGTTGTGGTTGTCACAATCTTACCCGAAAATAAGAGAGGGTGTAATCTTGACCTTTCAAAATTTTGTTGTTGTTTTGGATGCAAAAGGATCAAACACATTGTTGTTTCATATCTAAAATTTCCTCAGTAATAGTCGAATTTCAGAGCTCTCACTTTTTTTGTTTGAATGGAGTGCCATTAGATATTTATATTGATTTTCCATGAATTTTACTGAGCCGACCTGCTATATTTTATATATTTTTCTTAATTTAATTTCCCTTTTTAACTGGGTCGACTTAGCAAGTATGATAGTATTAATTGTTTATGTTTGTATGTCTTCAACACGGAAACAAATAACCACAGTATGGGTCATTTGGATCACCATAAATCTAATTTCAACTTGTTTAAAAATCCATGTCAATTGTATGCAAGGGGTTTCCTTTGTTCATGCATACCAACCAATTAAGGGATAGATTATCACAAGGATTAGGAGGGGCCTCTTTCATTTGTTATGTCAAGACTACAAATATTCATCAATTTTTCACAACAAGGGCTTCAACATTCAAGAGACAAATATCCATTCAAGGGCTACATACCATATGACCATTATGAATTCTTCAAGCATCCTTCATTAATGCAAGCAATGGGCTACTTTATATACATATGGGCTTATGAAAATCAAGGACTTCATGCCAGGGTTTCTGGATTGTTAAATGACTTGTCCAAGAATCTTGAGAGGGGTTACAATACCCTCTCCACATCATCCACAAGGACTTCAACATCACATCAAGCCACCATGCATTAAGATTTATTTATAACAGTATCAAGTCTCCAAGCTTAAGGGATCTAAGGAAAAAGATACCATATGTGAGGAGAATAGCATCATCCATACCTGTCCATCAACCCTTGTCACTCCTTTCCATGTCATCAATATTTATCTTACCTTTTTCATTAATGGTTTGTCATCAATGAAAACTATTCTCAATAAACAGAAGCTGATCCCCAACATTATGTTGAGAAATCCAAGTTTTTGAACCAGCTAGATCAAGCCTTCGACTTCATGTGCATCCACATCTCCAGGGATATTTTGTTTCACTTTGAGGGACTCAAAACTCCAAAGGAATCATGTGACAAGCTTGAATATTTGTTTGGAAAACAATATGAGCTTAGAGGCCATATTCTAGAGAATGAACTCATTGCACTACAGGGTCAATAGTTTTAAAACTATTCAACAATTATTTTTGAAATACAAAGCTCTTATACTACAATGCAAAAATGTGAGATAGAGAGGAAGGATGAGCATCTTGTGCTGTCAATTCTGAGCAAGCTTCTCTAAGAGTTTTAGTCTTTGTCTCTACTTTCCATTCCGGAAGAGTTTCCATTCCAAATTGGAGAATGCCTTCTCTTGATGTTTTTGCAAAGTATTTGACCCAGGAGCAAGACAAATTGATTCAGATGGGAGTGCTTCAAACCTCCAAGAATGGAACTCTTAGATGGAGACTCTAGCAATGTGTAAGCAAGAGGTAATTAAAAAGGGAAGGAGACCAAAAATATTTATTCGAATCCAAAGAAGAATCATAAATATTCTGATGCAGCCTCAGGTTCCAAGAAGAAGAAAAAAGAAATTTGAGAAAGATCTATGTTCCTACTGTATGAAAGGCTTTCATCCAGAAATTTATAGTATGAAGAAGACAATTGATCAAATGGAAACACTCCTTGAGAAGCAAAATATTTCCCTCCATTAAGGTGCAAGGAATACTAACTTTGGAAAAAATTCTAAAGATCATGATGAGAAATTCCATGCATTGAAGGCTAGTTGTTCAAAATCACATGCCTTCCTCATTTATTTAGGATCCTCCAATCATATGGCTTCATCCAAAGAATCATTCTCTTCATTACAAATTATATATGTCCCGAGTATTCACATGGGTGATGATACCCAAATTTGAGCTGAAGGAAAGGGTTATATCAAGTTAAAACATGGAGTGTTCAGAAATGTACTCTATGTTCCCTCTTTAGCTGCCAATTTGTTATTTGTATACTAGGTGACACATACAGGCTCACCAAAGCGACTAGTATTTGGTCATGACTCAGTGGATATCAAAGATATCTCAATTGGGAATATTATAGCGAAGGGTGTTTCAAACCATGCCTTCAATGCATATTAATTCTCACACTTTTTTCCATACTCAGAACCAATACAACCTCAACAACCATTCGAAAGGAGAGGTAAAAACATTCTATCTACACCTTTTGTTAATGTTGTATTTTCTAAAGTTTTAGTTTCTGAACATGAGAAACAAGATCAACATGATATTGATATTGAGATTGAACCTCAAGAGGATCTAGATCCATGTCTAGCTCCTATTCCAAATCAGAATCCTAAATGGACCCACAATCTCATTGACACAGTTGAGAATGTCATTTGGTATCCAAATGACAGAAGAAGAACAAGGTCCAAATATCATAATGAACATGTTGCACTCTCTCATTCAGTTTCACTTCATTTAGTGAGATGCAACAAGCTTCCTGATAGATGCTACTTGATGGTGAAGACTGATCCACAATTCGACCCACTGAAGAACAAATTAGATCAAGTCACTATTTCTCCAGAAAGAAGAGACAAAGGGAATATTCCTTCTCATATGTATCATCATATTGGAAGAATATGGAAAAGTTCACATGCACAGTCCTAGGATGCTGGTGCATAGAAGAACCAAGATTCTGCATTACTGCTCCACAGAGTTGCAGATTGCAGCAATTTTTTCACAAGTTTTTGCTCAAAGAGAAAAAAAATCCTCTTAAGTATGGAAGCTTGTTTCCTGGTTACTTACTTATTGGGGGGGGGGTGTTCCCATGAGGTTTTCCCCATTTTAATTATTTTATTAAGAAGTATTTATTTCATTTACATTGTATGGATGAATTTTTCCTAGATTCTAGGGCCCAATTTGTGCAAAGTTAGGATTAATGGGGGGTTTTAGGATTAATTAATTGTCCTTTGTGCAATATAGTATATTTGGTCATTTTTCCTAACTTAGGAAGACATTATCACTTAGCTAGAGTATGGGGGACACACCTAGTATTAAATTGAGCACATAGATCTGTGGACAAACAAACAACTCACATGATAGATCACACAATTTACTCAGTTATTGAAGAATGAAACAGTGCAAAAATGGCTTGCAGCTGTGAATGCTTTTCATTAATCAAAGGGTAATTAGATAGATAATTACAATGAAGTACAATGGCTTTAATAGCCACAAGCAATTTGAATCCACATGAGGAAGTTCGAATTGATTAGACTCTACTTGACTGTAGGTAACCAAGACCTTGTCTAAATCACTATCGGAGGACTCAATAGTTAACTGACCTTGTCTAAACCATAACCGGAGTTCATCGGAGCTCTAAAACATAACTCAAGTGTTACATTCAGTGTTGACTAAGGTTAACTGACAGTGGTAGGTGAGAAATGCGCCCCACATGTGTTTAGTTAAGTAAACCTAGTGCTAACTGAATGTAGAGGACTAGAACTGAATGTAACTGACTCCTAACTTAGCTTGACTAGTCATTAACTGAAGTGAACTGACCTTGGTTGGTTTTGGCACTCCCAGTGGCTTCCTAAATTGTAGGGATTGGTATAGGAGGCTCCTAAACTGATGCAATCAAGTGCAATCAGTGGCAGTGATCCTCAATTAGTGTTCCCCACACTTTAGTAACTGAAACATGTGCCCCAATTAGGTCAAGTGGACTCAATGGTGTTAATGACTATAAATAGACTGGATGGACTCCCGATTTAGACATGACTCCCGATTTAGACATATGACCAAATTTGGACAAGGGAGGATTAATAATCCTGACACCCCCCCTGAATTATAACTTGGAAAATCAGTGGGACTTGGTAACTAAGACCATAGGTCACCCATTACATCAAGTAAAGTAAAGTAACTACTCAAAAACAAGGTGCTGGGGAAAAAACCACATGGGAAAAAATCCCCCCCTTTAATTAAGCACGTAGAATTAGGATCAATCTGGTTCTTCTATGCATAGGTATCCTGGGGCCTGGCATGTGAACCTCTCCATCATTATGTATGGAGGAATCTTCCTCTTTGGAAGAAGAATGATATGCTCAACTAAATCAGAAATATAGACAGCTGCCGGATGAAGACTGAACCCATGTAGAGCAACTGAAGTCAACTGAAAAGTGAGAAAAAGGTTCTTGAGAATTCAAAGAATGTGAGGAACACTCAAGAAAATGACATGTTTCATCCATGAACAGCAAACCATGAGTGGTAAGAACAGCCCCAAGTGTTAGGAGCAGGTGTCCAGGCAGATGCAGAAAATCTTCCTCTTTACTAGTTCTGTGAGGAGATGAGCATGTGATCAATGGTAGAGAAGCATTGGGACTGTTGAGAGCAAATTCTTGAGCTCCATAGTCTGATATATATTCTGAAATAGATAATGAATCACATAATAAAATATCAGCAACCTCATATGAGGAAACTAACACCAAATCCCCATCAACAGTTTTGAAGAGAAAGTGCGGTACTTGATTTTTCACACCGGGATTGGTGAGAACAGCTACAAGAATGACTGAAGGCTTTTGGATTTTAAAATATGAACCAAATAATATCATATCAGAAAGTAAATCAGATATAAATAGGTTCAAAACAGATCCAAAACTGTGAAATGGAATCAAATCCCCAGCAGCAGTTTTGTAGGAGACTTGTGGTACTTGTTTCTTCACACCGTTGATGAGAACAGCTACAAGTGGTACTGAAAGATTATGAATTTGATATATTAAACCAAGAAATATCAGATCATATCTAAATAATATCATATCATATCCAATAATTTTAATATCAGATTCAAATAAATGGTTAACCGAGACGGTGGATGCACAACTTTCTTCTTCTTCAAAATTCTAAATTTTGGTGCATGCAATCCTGCAGGAATTTGCTGGAAAATATAGATCATGGGGAGCGAATGGATCACTCTGGTAATCTGATATTTCTTCCAAAATATCCAAGGTATCACATATTTTCACACCAGCAGCAACATTAGAGGGAGAAAAATCAAATTTCTCTTCACTTTCGGAAGCAATTACTGGTAAATTTTGCACAGAATTTAAAGGAAAATCACCGGTGAATGTTTGCATGGAAGTGTAGCAGAATTTTTCTTCAATATCATAGATTCGAATGTCTTCTTCTGTTTCAGCAATATGAGAATATGAGATATCAGAGATCTCATGAATTTTCGGAGCATCAGGAGAAGGAGTCACTGCATGGAGACTGTCTTCATTTTGAATTGACTATGTAGAAGCTTCTGCTTCTTCTTCATCTTGAACAACTTCATCAGAGAGAGTGGAAGCCAATATTTTTGGATCAAGGATTCTTATGGTGCTGGATGTGCTCTCAAAAGTGATATTATGATCCTCATAAATCATTTCAAAGGTTCTGTCCAATCTTGTCCAGAGTTCCTTTGTATCTTTAGTAGATCTACTGAGGTAGGGAAAGCTAGGAGAAAGAGCCAGTTATGATTATTTCAAAAGCTACATCCTTTGCATTTAGCCAGTCATTTTCACTCTCAAAATACTTTCTACCGAATCCATAAGACACCTAAAGGAGATCTTATCTTTTCAGAAATATAGTCATCTTCACCTTCCATTCACAATAGTCTGAGGATTGGGTCAGAAGAGGAACTGATGAATTCATTTCGAAGTTGTAACTGCAAAAAAAAATGATCCAGTAGGAGATCTGAGGAGGAGATATGCCTTGTCTGCCGAGGCTCTGAGCACATAGATATGTGGACAAACACACAACTCACATGATAGATCACACAATTTACTCAGTTATTAAAGAATGAAACAGTGCAAAAATGGCTTGCAACTGTGAATGCTTTTCATTAATCAAAGAGTAATTAGATAGATAATTACAATGAAGTACAATGGATTTAATAGCCACAAGTAGTTCGAATCCACATGAGGAATTTCAAATTGATTAGACTCTACTTGACTGTAGTTAACCAAGACCTTGTCTAAATCACTATCGGAGGACTCAATAGTTAACTGACCTTGTCTAAACCATAACCGGAGTTCATCGGAGCTCTAAAACATAACTCAAGTGTTACATTCAGTGTTGACTAAGGTTAACTGACAGTGGCAGGTGAGAAATGCACCCCACATGTGTTCAGTCAAGTAAACCTAGTGCTAACTGAATGTAGAGGACTAGAACTGAATGTAACTGACTCCTAACTTAGCTTAACTAGTCATTAACTGAAGTGAACTGACCTTGGTTGGTTTCGGCACTCCCAGTGGCTTCCTAAATTGTAGGGATTGGTATAGGAGGCTCCTAAACTGATGCAATCAAGTGCAATCAGTGGCAGTGATCCTCAATTAGTGTTCCCCACACTTTAGTAACTGAAACATGTGCCCCANACTCAATGGTGTTAATGACTATAAATAGACTAGATGGACTTCCGATTTAGACATGACTCCCGATTTAGACATATGACCAAATTTGGACAAGGGAGGATTAATAATCCTAATACCTAGGGGTTATCTTCCACTTACTGCAGTTGCATGCATGGGTTTATGCACCCCAGGGACCAATCCCTACATTATAGGATCCCACTATGAGTGCCACCTGCAGTTTCCTTCAGTAGACCTTGGTAGGTAAGCAGTTATGTTGATTTATTCTCCAGTTAATTTTAGTTAGATCACAATCAGTTATCCCAGCGCTAGTTTTGTATGCATGCAGGGAGTGTGGCACCTTTTATCTACCTACCTCATCAGTTAACTGATTGTAGACTGATTTAGATATCCAGAGTTAGACTAGTGAGCTCTAGCTGTTATTTTTCCACACTAAGTTAACTAAACAGTCAGTTAGAGTTTGTAGATTCGAATCCTATACACAATATTCAAATTCTATTTACTGTATAATCATTATATTATTGATTAATGAATGAATATTAATGTTGTGATTATCTGAGCAATTCTTGCCCGATTTATATAAAATTTGTGTCATGAATTCTTTGCCTAGTGTACATTGATCTTAATTATTCCACTGCATAATTCCTTTCAAATAGATCTTATCATAGCATGTAGATCTATGGTTCTCAAATTTAACACCAAAGGCCCACAATGTTCACAAGAGCATATGGGGACTAAAGACTTGGTTTATTTTAGAAGATAAATTCAAATGCATGTTTGTTAAAAATCACAGTAATGATACTCTTGTTTTCAGGAACACAGATGGATTTGTCAATTTTAAAAGTAATCAGAAATACAAATGAAAATCAAACTACGAAACAAAAGAAACTAATTTAAAGAAATCAAACCACAAGAAGGAAATGAAACGGATCCCCCATGGGGGGATGGAGTTTGGGAACTTGGTCTCCCACTTGTTTATATTTAATTAATAGTTATTACAATCAAGAATAAATACTTGTGTTCCTTTATAGATTAGGAGACACAATTTTACAAAAGTTGAGGCTTTAAAAGTGCCTGAAGAAAAGGTAGAAAAGGACCTTCTCTTGGATGGCTTGAATTTGGAAAATTTCTCCAGAGTGTCTCTCTACTTGTTCATCAAATGCTGCAAAACAACCAACAAATTTATGCCAAATATGCTAGATTGATCAATTAAAGCATAAATTTTTTAGCATAATGTTCAAGTAACTAGTAACCAGAAAATTTTAATAGCTTAGATGAGAGAAGAAAAAGAATATCAAGCTTTTGAACTTGAGCTATGGAATCTTCCTAGTGGGACTTGAAGGAATTGTGTTTCTTCTTGATGTGTTTGAAAAGAGAGGAGAATTAAACGAGAATTCCTTCCTCTTTAAGCTAAGAAACCTACAATATTTTAAACACACTTGCACAAGAAGGATTAAACAATTGGTGTTAACTACAAAAGAAGCTCAGAAAAACATGAATTTAAACTAAAATAGCATGTATCTCTAAGGTACCTTATGCAACTAAACAATAATATGGTAGATAAACAAGTACACTTATCTTACCCTACTAAGAGATATCTCTCATTCAAAGGCCAATAATTAATCAACAAGATACAAGTATATACAAAGACAAAGATTACCTCACAATTCAACAGTAAGCATCCACACACATGAAGAGAGTCACACTATTCTTTCCTCCAAATTCTTTATTCATTCATAAAATATTTCACAATTACAGAGCAATAAGAATAGAGGTTCCACACTTTTCATGTCCAAACAAGGAGAGATTGTATGCTTAAATAGATGACGCCAATTCCAAGAGGGGGCACACTTGTCCAAGAAGGATTCAAGCTTCAATGGGTTGGAAATGAGTTGGGATGAGGTTGGAACAAGAGCTATGTGATGGAAAAAACACATGGTAAAAGCGCCACTTCCTAAAACTCAAATCTCTTCCTAAAATCTGAAGCTTTTCCTTAAAGGTGCGCCCCCACTTGGAGAGATGTGCCCCCCTCTCATGAGGAAACTTCCAATTCTTGATTAGATCGGAAATAACAATATTTGACATTCCAAACTCCTTCGAATACTTTCCTCTTTAATTTTCCAACTCACAGAAATTAATTTTGACAAGTTTCTTTTACTTTAGAATTGCCGTTTTTTTTACTTTATCCATTTTTTTGTCTTTTTTGGGTTTTTCGAGTAATAACTAATTTTGGAGATAAATAACTACTCAAAAACTTAGGAAAATGGGTTTAGGGGTTAAGTGGGTTAGAAAATGAGCACCATGTTGACACCTTACACACACCTGGCGGTTAAGCACAACATAAATCTTCAAGATTGTAGGTGTGTCCTTGGGGGCAAGTCTCGAGTCAAGTACTGTCACTTGATCTTGAATCATATGTTTAGGAGAAACTCCTAACGAAGCCAAGGGGGTGGTCCCTAAAAAAGAGTTACTAATACTCTCGTGTTTTAATTGTTATGGATTGAAGTAAGTTTTTTATGAGTTTTTTTGAAGAAAAACACTGAAACAAGATTATTGCAAAGATAATAAATATTTCATCATCATGTAAATGATAACATCAACACATAATGATTTAGCAACAATTGATAAACTGATAATAAGAAAATGTAAATATTGTTGCAAATGGATTTGAAGTAAAAAATAAGTGATTCTACTAAAAAGATGAAATGTTTTGCAATGTATTCTTGGTCAGTTTTAGTTATTAAATGATAAGTTGAGCTATGGGAAAGGGGATTCTCAATATACTGTGAAATAATGAGAATATGTTTGTATTATGAAAATGGTGGTTCCTCACTTAGAAATGAGGGTTGAATCGAAGTCTCTAGGAAATTTCCAACACTACACCAACAAGAGTGTAGCTTGATGGTATCCCAAGGTCACTATCCAGTAGTTCTCGCTTCTTTTGAAGAATTTCCCCACAATGTCAAATATTGATACGCCATATTTTCTTGATGTATTGGGAGTTAATTTTATTAGTGACTTGTTAAATTAATTTGTGAAAATTAAGAAGTGTCGCAAATCGCTTTTGATTTCCCAACGACCAAGCAAAGCTAGCAGAGGGAAAGAGCAAGCACAGATTTTGCAACGAAATGTTTATTCCAATTTATAAATAAGCAACTAATATTTTTAATGTGAATAAAGAAAATTAAATAATCTAGACCATTGACTATGTGTCATTTTAAGATCATCCACCAATAATCAGCAAGCACTTTAATTATTGGTGAGAGCATACTTCATGGAAACGAGTCAGGTTTGAATTATTTACTTTATGTTAAGCTAAAAATAAAGATTAATTAATACATATAGCCTTTCGATAATACAAATTGTGTGCATCTATTTTTTAGAAAAAAAAACACACCATAAAAGGACACTGCGAATCCCCCCAAGGGGTATGGAGTGTGGGCATTGTTTATCCCACTTGCTTGCTTTATTATGGAACTTTAAAAAATGTTGAAATAAAAAAATCAAGTTCCTTTTGAACCTTGAAAATGGATCTAAAGGATTACACTCTCTTTGGAAGGTAAGAGGGATGAAGAAGGGGGAAGAAGGGGGAAGAAGGAAGGATTTTGGGTGCCCCGGATGGTCAAAAAATTTGATTTTTAGAAATGTTTCCTTCTCATTTTGATCATACATGATAAAAACCAACAATTAATTTATTTTATAATTCCATGGATTAGTCAAATAATAATACAAAATTTTACACTACTTAAGTACTTGAAAATTTGTGAAAATTTTGATGAAAACAAGCACTTAAAGCACTAATCTAAATCTAGTTTGAGATGATACTTTTAAGGAGATTATGTATCCGATATATATGCATATAAAAATCATATTTGAGTATCATACTTTTTTATCTAACTTTTTTCAAGGATAAAGGACCGATAATTGAGAAAAAGTTGAGATTTAGAGGAAGAAGAGATAGGTCATCAAGCCTGAGCTTGAATAGTATGAAGGAGAATAAGAGTTTGTAAACAAAAACACATTAGATGTAGTTTTTCAGATATAGTGGAAAGGATATGGATGCAACTGAGATCCGAAATCCCTTTCACCTAAAGCAACCTGCAAAAACTACACCGTCCTTCAAACAAGCATGGTTAATATAGTACATTTCATCATAGAAACACATAGAATATTAGTATATTTGAATACAATCTATTACTCCTGAAATATTCCAATGATAAAATAGAAATGAGAAAATTGAACAATGCAAATACTCATTCAAAATAAATCTAGATCAATACTACCAATTTTGACAAAAAGAAAAGCATAATTTAGCTAAATATCACCTCAGAAATCATCCAATTGCACAACCATGAGAAAATGCTACACATGAGCCTCCAAAGCATTCAATTTCATTAATAAAAAATAAAAAAGAAACATTACAATGGTCAGAGGTTCTTTGCATCCTCCCAAATGAGGAGCAAGACCTTGCATTCATAGAAAAAATTGCTCTCAAACCCCAAGAGGGCACAATTCCCAAGAAAGGAGGTGGATTTGGGGGTTGAGGAATCTAATGAGGAAGGTTTGAATGCATGGAAGTGGAGGTTTCCACCTACAATGAGGTTTCCCCATTCTTTTTTGGAGGCCTCCACCTGTCTAACTCTCTCTTCCAAGTAAAGGAATGTGCCCTCTTTGATGGTGACAAGGTGGATCCTCGTCCTTGTTGAGATAAGATGATCCCATATGGTCATTAATTCATAGGATATGATCCCCAAACTCCTTGACACCTCAGAGACATGTCCCAAACCATCTTTTTTTATTTAGTAATTGGATTTTCTCCATTTTTCCCAATTATTTGACCCTCTATGTCATTTTGGAGAGAAAATCAAAATTAATAATTAAAAATTACTAATTTGACTCTCAAAAGTGGGTTTAGGGATTAAGTGGAGGCTCTGGGTCTAAAAATGAACATCCTAGTGACAAAATTATCTCTCTAGGCCCACTTTTATGATCTTTTGAAATTTTACAATTAAAATACGCCTTATTAATGATTTTATTAAAAAACTGAAAATTAAAAAGTCCCATGGGGGACTTAGCGTATGTTCAAAATAATATGGGATTATGATTAGCATGGTATAATACATAGACTCTAGGATTTAATAACCCTCCTAAATCATAATAACCAACTTCACCACCCTAGCTTTGGAGGATTTTGAGTGATTTGTTTTTAAATTATATGTCGCTTAAAACAGCGTCACATAATTAACGAGGGTAAAACAACTCAAGGGTGATGAATTTGATGACTAAGTCCAAATAAGGCCAATAATTTTACATAAGACACCACCATGCTATATCATTTATTACAATTCCCCCAAGTGGGAATGAACATGCGAAAAAAGGGACCATAACTGGTCCTGATGAATCCATGGAAATTCTGAGCATTGAGTAGGAATAATTCACTTGTTCTGATCTGTGGTGGCTCACTGAAAAATCCCCTAAGTGTAACTTAGTGGATAACATCTGGCTCCAACTATGGGACATGTGCTCGACTGATCTTCAATCAAAGAGAGTGGGATAGAATCCTATAATGCATGGTTCTTGCAAGAAAATAAAGTGCATCAGCCCCATATACATGTAAATTAATGCCAAAATTAAATACAAGTTGCATGCTGATATACAATAATAATATACAACAACTATGATACAGAAAACAGTGGTACATAAATAATATACAAGAATAAGCTATGATACAAAAGGAAAATGGTTTAGAAAAGTCCTGATAATGCCCTAGTGGGCATTAGATAATATATCTGAAGAACAATTTCAATTGTTGACCATTCACTGGTAAGAGAAAATTTTCTCCTTCCATGGTGTTGAAAAGAAATGTATTGGTTCTAGCCACGTCATAGATGATGAATGGACCCATCCAGAGACTATCGAAATTCCCATGCTTTCCTATATTTTCCCTTCGTTTGTCCCACAATAAAATTGTATCTCCAATATGAAAGGATCTACGTTTTGTAGACTTGTCAAAAATCCTTTTAACCTTACCTTGGTTTTTGGTACTCCTTCCAAGAGCATTCCTTCAGCTTTCATCTAATTCACTTAACTGATTTATTATATTGGGCATGGCGTCTTTTTCTAAACCATATTCTTGAAGCATCTGATACACCGGTAGTTGTAGATAGATAGGAAAGGAAGCAGATGAACCATATACCAACTTGTTTAGGCCTGGAAAATTGTAGGTAACAATAGTTAGGGATTCTCCCCAATAAGTGTTCCCAACTAGCCCGTTACTTTTTGGTATGGGGAATCCATCCGGTTTATGGTCCGGCTACCGTAGTTCAAGTAACAATTAAAAGGTTTTACCGGTTATGGCCCGGTCCACCATGTATATTTTTAGTTTTTATGTTTATCGTATGATGTGCAAGTGCCTAACTAAAATGTAGACGATAGAGATAACGAGGAGGGTCACAATGTGATGCGTAGGTTCTTACCTCTTGTCTTACCTCTCTCACATCTAAATCACAAACAACAAGAAACTAACTATAACTAACTAACCTATCCCTAGGGAGTAAAATTATCATTTAACGGTGAGTAATGTATTTCAGTGCATGCATTAGGAAAAATCATAGATAGTTGTTATTTGTTTCAGAACACATGAACGCCAATAGAAATATGAAAAACAAGATAGCTTATTGTTAATTACAACCTTCATTACTCAAAGTGGAAATTTCACAGAATAAACCAGAGAACATTCATAACATGAAAAGAAATTCAATGAGTTAGAATGATCTCATAGTTAATGGAAATAAGATNAAACATTTGAAACATTCCACCAAACTTTCTCTAGCAGAAACTTGTAACTCTTTATTGTAAAAGGAAATAGTTCTTCTTACAATATACTCTCAAAAATGGTCTGGGAAAGCAGTGCCCTCTACATCTAAACTCTCCTATATTTATACAAAAATAAAAACCCTTGGGCTGCACCTCAATGACTTTTGAGCTTCCCCAACATTTCATTTCCAAAATTTTGTCTCATAGCATGTGCACATAATTAATACAATATATTACATTTTAAATCAGTTTTTTTAGAACACTTTATGAAGAGGGGCCAGCTTGGTCGTTGATGAACTTTTTCCATGCCTGGGCCTTTGCTGCTATGCCTTCAAATCAGTAAGGTTCAAGAAAACGGATATTTATCTCATATTTCATAGCCTGGTTCTTTACTCCTTCTATCCTTGCTAGACTCAAGCGTAGCTGATCTTCTAGTAGATGTATACTTACAGCTACATGTGCCACTGCATTCTTTAAAATTTTTTCATCTATATCATTTACCTGTTGGATCTCTTGCTCATCTTCCTGATATATATTATGTAGATGCTCTATAAACAATTTATGTTTTGGTATTGCGTCCAATATTTTCTCTGCAGAAATATGGCATCTATTGTATGTAGCAAGCACTCTCCTATAGTATTCGGCACATGCTCCCTTTGTTTTCTTTACAATTTTCTTGAATTTTTCCGCAACATTAATTGCAAACTCCAATAAATCATATTCCTATTTTAAACTCTACTGGTCCTTAACTAGTAACTTCGCAAGATATTCCTTATTTGTTTCTATACACACCATTCTTCCCATTAGAATCTCCAGAATCTATTGAGATCTATCCAAAAAATACGAAGTAGTGTCCAAAATTTCTTCTAATCTGGTGTCTATTTGTAAAATTTTACACCTTTCTTCCTCAATGCATATTTTTAATTGATGAATTTTCCTTCTTTGAGTTAGAACGTGTTCTTTCAAAGGATGGAAGTCTTTCTTCTGTTCCATAGCATCTTTCAGTGATGTTGTTAATGAAGTATTCTGTTCTTCTAAGGTTGCCACCTGCATTTGATATTGCTTCTCTCTTTCCTTTTTGGTGGCCTTCTATGTTTCTAACTCAACAACTTTTATTTGCAACAGGTCCTTTTCTGCACTTATATTTTCATAGGATACCTGAAGGTCATCTTTCTTAGTTTTCAACATTTGATGCTCTAGCTGTAGCCTTTGTAATTCAGCTAAGCTATCCTGAGCATTCTTTTCCATTTTATCTACAGAAATATCTAAAGCCTCCTTATTTTCCTGTAGAGTCTGGAATTCTATTCTTGAAGTCTTTACTTCATTCATCATGTCTTCATATTTCCTTTTCAGCATCTGACCCTCATCCCTCTCCTTCTTCGATGTTTATTTTAATTGTGCTGCATTCTTTCTTAACTGCTCGAGGTCTGTCATAAGCCTGTCTACGTTATCTTCAGTTACTTGGGTTAATTCCACCCCAAATATTGCTATCAATCTTGGATCTTCATCCATTCCATGCACCAAGGTTTTATCTGTTATCATCTTTCCCGACTGTCCCATAGTTTCAACCTTTTTCTCGGTTCTTTTTACAATCCTTTTCTTCTCCTTATCATAGAAAATAGTACTGAAGTCAGGAACCTCCTCCCCTTCTATAGGCATGAAAGGGATCAAAATTATTCCAGAAAATGAAGCTTGTCCCAATGTATTTCCAGAAAAGGCAGCAGGCTCCTGGGGATTAGGATTAGATTGTCTGTGTCCTTGATCTGTGTGACCTTGTCCTCCCTATGTAT
This sequence comes from Pseudotsuga menziesii, assembly GCA_001517045.1. Lineage (NCBI taxonomy): Eukaryota > Viridiplantae > Streptophyta > Pinopsida > Pinales > Pinaceae > Pseudotsuga > Pseudotsuga menziesii. The sequence goes on along the minus strand of LPNX010590945.1, from coordinate 102,147 downwards.
CTACCTACTCAGTAGTCTGTTGGTCCTTTTGAGATCCTGTTAATCTTATACCTTCACTTTATTCCTGTCTTTTCTTGATCTCTACTTCTTCGTTTCTCTTTCTCTCCTCCTCTTCCTTCCTTGTTGCTTCCTCTACAACTCACTTCCTTTCTTCTTCTTCATTCTTCAACCAACTCTCTGCCTCCTATGATAGCCTTCTAGCATCTTCTTCTCTCTTTTTGGCCTCTTCTTCTTCTGATGTATTAGTCTTCTCTGAAGTTTTTCCCTTTCCACCCATAATATCTATTTTTTGTTTAAATCTCTTTTTAAGGGCAGCTATGTTCTTTGCACTTCTAAATGTTGCCTCGTCCTTATCCCAAAAATCCTTATATTCAAAATTGATTCCCACTTCCTTGCAGTAATATGCTACTTTATTTCGGGAGTCATTCCTGTGAAAATTCATTTTGCCAAAATGGAAATGCTCCAGCTCCTGAACAAATTCTGCAACCTTTTTTAGTCTCGAAAACTTGTAGCTACCAAGGAAGAAATTCACTGCAGGATATGCTGCCTTTTTATGTTCAAATAGGAAATTTCCCACACCATCAATATATACCTGCCTAACTACCTCTTTATGTAGTACATAATCAGTGGCATACTTAGGGAGTAGAGAAGGTGCTCTGGAACCACCATACATTCTTATATACAATCCTTCCTCAGTCAAATAATACTCTATGTATTCCTTGATGACTTTGAATGATTCTTTAGACATGCAGTTGCATTCAGTTAGGAAAATTAGGGTATAAAAAGGCATGATGAAGTGTTCGCATATTTCCCTGTAATAGCTATAATAGTTATGGGCCCATAACAATCTATATGTTGTGTACACTGGGGTCCTGTCCCTCTCCCAGTTACATCTCAAGGCTAGAAAAGATTGAGTACACAATATATAGTCAATCAGGATGGAGCTCATGTAGAACTCTGATTTCTTCTATGACACCCCTCCCAAGATTGCGGATATGCATGTTGAGAGGCTATTTGACACTATGTTGGACCAATTAAAAATGGTTCCTTGAGTAGCCACATAGAATATAATTGGTATCCATCCTATCTTGAAGCTTTTCCCATGAGCTCTACCAAAAATCCTATTTAGCATTAGTGCAATGAATCTATAGGGATTCCAGAGAGTAGAGGTATCATACTCTCTGGAAGGCTTGGTTCAAAATTTTTTCCCTGGTATCATCATTCTTTTAACTGTTTCTACCAGATCCATAGCTGTCTTTTTCAACCATCTTTCTGTCAAGTAAATCTGGGCAGAAGGTAGATGATATTCCATAGAGACATATGCAGGGCTATATGCAGTGTAGCCCTGCTTAGCAGTATTTTCAAGAATCATTGTAGTTACATCCACCTTAGGCAGAATCCAACCTATCACCTCTGAACAAGGGAACGAATAAGGTCTTGTGGCTACTTTCATGAGAGTTAATTTCTCAATGTTTGCATAAATGGTTAGCTATTCAAATCCTACATCATGTACATTTTGATTGGCAATCATCATGTATATCTCTCCCCATTTGTAGTCCGGTTTGAACCTAGTGGAAGCTTTGGTATCTTCATATATATATATTCAACCTTGGTGATGATCTCAACCTCAGGTTCTCCTTCAACCACAGGAGCCTTTTTCTTTTGTCTTTTCGACATATTTTCTTTGCAACAATCACCCTGTCACAAACATAGCATGTTCTTAGACCCATTGAGATTTTAAAAAGTGTTTTAACAATAATAATAAAAAACTGTATCAATTTGTTTACCTCTTCCATATGCATTTTGAAAAATTAACTACACACAGTATTCAATGCATGAAAAATAAAAAAATGACAAGGAAAAAAAGAAAATCCTGCAGGTTGTGTCTTAAAAATGCCTAAGTCCACTGTCTGTAAAAAAATCACAACCCCGAGAGAAAAAAAATTCTCTATCTTAACCTAGGCCACATTCGAACTAATTTTAACTAATCTGATAAAAGTATGAATCACATATTCCTACTGCTAGTCTTCAACAACAAAATTCAAAGCATTAGACCTTATACAACACTCTTCCTATAAGAAAAACCCTAAATGACCAAAAACGAAAAACCCTCACAGTCCCAAGGAAAAGGTAAGTGCAAGCAAGAGTTTAACACCCCCTGGATGGATATGGACAACCAAAAGAACGGGTGGTGCAGACAGCAAAACTCTTGTCTACACTATGCCCTAATCTTTTGCACTGGAGCAAAAGCATTCATAACGGCGCAATCAATCACGCAGCCTCATAAACCTCCCGCTAAAGAAAACTGTAAACAACTAGCTCTTCAAATAAAACCTCATGCATACCGCAAAGACAAACACTCTTTAAGTGGACAAACCCAACCCACAGACCACCTAATCGGGAAAACCTAACTAGGGAAAAACCACGGTTCCAAATCGACCAATAAAAAACAAAACAAAAACAAGGCCATGGTTCACCTACCTGGAAAACCACAGTGTAGTCAACATACTGGCAAAATCTCCATGGTAGCAATGCTAGCAAATCGAGTTCGAGCAGCTGGGTGCATGAATCAGTGCAAACGTCACGACTGGAGAAAATGACAAGGTAAAATACGGATCAATAATAATAATAATAAAAAAATTCCCCCCTCATATATATAGAACCTTCGACGAAAAAATTCAGTGGGAAAAACCCTATCGGTAGTTAAACTCATCGGCGACCAACCCATCTAATCATCAGAAAGATAGTTCGGGTGATAGCCACAACGGCGGATGCAAAACCAACTATGGATCTACAACAACTTTTAAGTTTGTCGGCATTGGCACCATTTAGCACTAAGTGCGTAACCTCAAGCCTAAACATCTTCCGCAGTGTCGGCAACGCCAAGCACTATCATCACGATGATTATTCATCCTAATGCGTATCAAACATTGGAACACTTAACCTCTAAAGAATCGGCGACGAAAAAAATATCTTTCAGAACATTCATCATCTGCCTCCCGAAACGTCGGCAACGTAGAGGAATAGTACTCTGGTTCATTGTCATAGACCATTCTGATAGCGATAAAAAAGTCACCGGCAGTCAAAACGATAAGCTCAAAAATCAAACAAAAAGAAACCATGGTTTTTGACGTATTGGCGAGGAAGACGGAAGTACTTCCAATAGACTAGATCATTCAACTTCCACAACAGCGGAAAGACAGTTGACTATGCTTCCGATATTGGAAGGATATACAATTAATCTTCCAATGAAAAGGATTAAGTTTTGAGCAAAATACGAACTTCCAGGATAGATTTAGAGAAACCGAACAATCCTAGGCTAGACCTAATAGAAGCAAATCAAAAGGAGGGTCCTAAAATTTAAAATTTTGGGGAAAAAGGTTGCAGCTGCAACACAACTCAAAAGGAGTCTTTCATGTTGCGCTTTACTATCCCAAGGATTTTTGTTATTTCCAACTATTTTCTTAAGGATGGTCATTAAGTTTTTATTGCTTGATTCGGCAAGACCATATCCCTAGGGATAGTAATTGGATGAGTGGGATAGGACAATTCCACCCTTGAAGCAAAATTATGTGAGCTATGCTAAACTAAAATATTTGACATTGTCGGTTGTTACTTTGGGTGGAACAATGAATCTTGGATGATCTTGTACTCTAGTAATTCCATAATAACTTTATCGGTAGCGTTTTTGGAAGGTATTGGTTCTACCCACTTGGTGAAATAATTGGTTGCAGTTAGAATCCAAGAAAACCCATTACCTAAATTGTCTTTAAATTGTCCAATGAAATCTATCCCCCGCTGCTGAAAAGGGGCTAACACCACAATAGGTTGCAAAGGAAAGGCTGCCAACCTTTTATTTCCTATGAATAACTAGCATTGGTGACAACTCCTTACAAACTTGTGCACATATACGAATAAGGAGTGCTAGCAATAACCTTCTCTAAGGATATTATGGGTTGTTGTTTCTACTGCATAATGGCATCCACAAAATCCTGCATGAAAATCAGTTAAGAGTTGTTTAGATTCTTGCTCATTTACACATCTAATTATTATTCCGTCAGGGTTCCTTCAACCAAGTCCTTCTTGAGCGATTGAGTAATTGACATATTTAATCCTTAAAGACCTTCTTTTATGACCTTTAAGGTGATCAGGGAATGTACGGTTAAGGAGAAATAAGATTATATCTACATACCATGGATCCTGCTCTAGCTGTTGAAGCCATGCTGACCTTACCTGCTCTAGACCATTGTTCTAAAAGACCATCCCTATAGCCTCTTCATTCTCTTGATTTAACATCTTGGCTAGACCTTGACATTTGATTAATTTTGTGGGCCTAACCTCTAGGTCATACTCTTGAATTTTAGAGACCCATTTACCCCTTATGCCCAAACAATCTTGTTGAGACAAGATATCTTTTTCCATTGCATGAGGTACATAACCAATTATCTTTCAGTAGCCAATATATTTCCTAATTTTTTTAAAGAATTTAGCAAGACATAAGATTGCTTTTCCATAGTCGTATATTTCAATTCTGAATCATGTAAGGCTCAACTTATGAAAGTGATGGGTTGCTCAAATCGTTCTTTTTTTTTTTTTTAGGAGTAAGACACCCACGATGGTATTTTCAAAAGTGAAGGAGAAAATCAAGAAATCTTTAAAGTAATCAGAGCTAACCAAAACTAATGATCTAATAATGGAATCCTTGATGCATTTGAAAACTTCTCAACCTTCATCAGTCAATTCAAACTTAGCATATTTCGTTAATAATTTATGGCTTGACTTCATTAATTCTACCAAGTTAGGGATGAATTTTCTTATATAGTTGATGTATCCATTAAAGGATTGGAGCGATTTTACATTTTTAGGCAAAGGGATATTTTTAATTGCCTCAATCCCTTCGAGGTACACCTTAACTCCATATTTGGAAATGAAGTGTCCTAAATTTTTCCCTTCTTCAATACCTAGGGCTGACTTTGTTGGATTCAAAGAGATACCATATTTCCTACATCTTTCGAATATTTGTTTTAGGTGACTTACATGGCTTGCTCTTTGTTTTGAAAAAATGTTAAGTCATCCTAATAAATTTCTATGATCTTTCCAAATAATTCCTGAAATGCATTATCCATGGCCCTTTGGAAAGTGGCCCCTGCATTTAACAAACCAAAATCCATCCTCAAATATTTGAAAGTAACCAATGGGGTTGTGAAAGTAGTCTTATGTATGTCCTCTTTCTGGATCACCACCTAATTATAATCTGAAAATCTGTCTAGCATAGACATCATTTAAGAACTTGTCATTTTTTGAACCTGTCACATTTGCATGAAAAATGGTTATTAAATTGGGCGATTATTAAATCAAAATCACCTCTTATATTCAACATCTTAATCCCCATATCTTTAGCTATTTCCAACCCAAGTAAGAGTGCCTCATATTCTGCTACATTATTAGTAGCTTCAAATTATAACCTAAAGGAAAAGTTGAAAATTTGACGTTTAGGTGAAGTGATGACAACTCCATATCCCTTTCTAGTTCTTGAATGAGCGCCACCAAAATTCATCTTCCATATCTCATCTACCTTTTCATCTTTAAAATTTTCCTTAAATAGGACCAAAAAGGTAGAATAACAAGAATAATTTCCAAGACTATCTGTGTTGTAAACATGTTCATTAGAAGGCTTCTTGGGGTTTTCTACATGATATTTCTTCTCTTTTTTCATTATATAGTTTTACCATTGAATCAAATGAAGGGAAAATGGCATGAGTCCATTCCATTTGAATGGATCACCCCAAATCAACAACCCACTTTCTTGATATCAACATACCCCATTTATCAGGTACATCATTTACAAGAATATCCATTTTTAAATGAATATCAGGATACCTAGCCAACTTTACTAGAAAGCGAAAAATGATACCAAGCACCTTAACTTCTCTAGAGTCCATGGCACATACATTATGATATGGTCTAGTGATATTTAGATTAATTTTTCCATGGATTTCTTGGTCATTATGTTGGTTGAAGACCCAAAATATAACATACAATTATGAAGAATAAGACCATTCATCAATAGTGAAATATAGAATGGAGGGTGATCTTCTCTTCCTTGTTCCTTAGTTTGTAAAACAACTGGAAGATAAACAAAAACATCTTTGTTTTTTGGAGTAAGTTTTCCTTGAATTTCTTAGGAGGAGTAAGATTAAATACTTTAATCAATTTTTCTCATTGCATTGGAGTTTTAATCACTCAGCTGCAGGAATTGGTACTTTAAATTTTTGAATCCAAACACCCATATCAACAATATCATTTGGGTCATGAGGAGTTATTACTTTGGGATGATACTGATCACTTTTTGGAGTTCCAACATTGTCTCTTCTGTGATGGGTGATGCCTTTGAACTTAGGCATTTCTTGAATCTACTCTGATGTAGGCATAACACCATAATTCTTAGCCACGGTCTAAATCTAGACTATATTCTTTGTTTTCTTCCAGGTTTCTTTAGACACAAGGTAAACTTGGCCTACATCGTTGATGTATTCTGGCTCGCTTGAAACTTCTTCACTACTACTTATCTTAGGAATCCCTTGTTCTAAAATTTGACATGCCATATAACAACTAGCCTCTTCATGAATAAGTCTACAATAAGGAATTACTTCTTGAACCACATTAGTTGCCTCCAGTTGGTTTGGAAGATTATCATATTTATAAGGAGCTTTCTTTTGAACACAATTATTTTTAGGAGGAAATTTTTTATGATTATAGTAATATCTTTCCATGTTTACTATTCGATTTTGCATATTTTTCAATTGATTAGTATAAGTGACTTCCATGGATTACATTTTTTCATTCAATTCCTAAATCTTCTTATCATAAACCTATTTCATGGGCTCCTTTCCTTTTGGTTCATGTTTAATGTTTTCATGCCCTCTTTTAAAACCAGACAAGTTATATTTACATGAAGCTTGCATGTTTGCATCAATTTTGATCGCTAATGTTTGAGCATCTTTAAGATCAATGGGTTCCATGTCTCTTAGTTGGTATCTCATTTCCACACTCAGTGCCTCTATGTAAGAAACCAAGATAGATTTATCAGGAGGATTGAAATCAGCATCAATTCTTGCAACAAGATCTATAAATTTTTATCCTCCATCATTTCATTTTCTTTTCTTTTGATAGAGTGGAGTGCATTTAATAGGAAACAAGGCTCCTTCTTTTCACCAAATATTTCCAAAAATCCCTTCTTGAAGGTATCCCAATATTTATATGAATCATCATTAAGGTTAATGTAGCAGTCACAAGCATCTTCTTCCAATGATAAGGAAAAAAGTTTCATGTATACATCATCATGTTGATTTGCAACATCTTGACACCAACTAAGGAGAGATTTCGAGAATTCGCTAAGATGGCTTGATGCAGTAATGGAATTGTTCCCCTTGAAAGTTGGAATTTTATCTATATATTTGTCAAGTATGGCATGAGGATGACCTTATATCTGAGTAAGGTCCAGGGGATTAAAGAAAGCATCCATTGAACTAACAAAATTAGCCCCTGGATTCACGGGATTGGCCATTGGATTAAAAGTTTTGAACAATAATTGAATGTCTGAAATAGACTCAACCCCTTGATTTTCAAGGATTCTATGAGACTCGAGTCTATTCAATATATTATGTAAGATCCTTTTAGGTTAAGGAAAATTTTCAAGCAATTTGTGTAAATTTCTTCTCCTAGAATACCCTTAAATGTTTTTAAAATGTGGACTCACCAGATGGACCGAGTAGATTTCATAATTATTTGACTATATCAACCAATATTTATTCGATAAAAAATAAAATAAAAATGGTAATTCATACCTTGGGAATAAAAAGGTTTATCACCAGCAATGGCGCAAAAAAATGTTGTTTCCTTACACACACCTAGGGTTAACCGATGTTGCTGGAAAAATCACACCTCTTGCTGAAAAGAGTTGTTTCCCTAGGTATGAATGGTTTAGATCTAGAACAAATGAGTGATAACAAGGATGGAATGCTTCCCCTAGAGCTCATAGATATCTGGAATAAAACCTTTGGTTATTCTGCAGTGTGATGTAATTGTCTCCTATGGTGATAGATCTCCATGGATGTACCTGCACAAACACATCAAATTAACAAGCAAGATCAAAGGTACCATAACATAGTCTACAGTTCTATTTTAGTGACTACGGAATTGAATAATAAAATGAATGATTGCAACATAATAAATTTTATGGGAAAGGAACCAAATTTGCATTAAAAATGAATCCTTAGTGTTGTGATGCTCCTTCATATGCCATGCCTTGTCCTCAAAAACTCCAACCCGCTCCTTCTATGCTCACCCTAGATTTGGACAGAATCTCAATGCACCATTGTAACTTATCTCTCTTTCAACCATGGGGAATGAGCCAGGTTTTATAGGCCTTGGGAGGATAGGGATGGTTGAGAAAATGGTGGATGAGGTGGATGGGAGATCCTACTTGGGGGGATCTTGAGTCCAGGTGGTCCAAAGGAGTAGGGATGAGGGTGCCATGAAGTATTCCTTCGAGAAGCTTCATGAATATTCTCTTTTTCTCTTTTTGACTCAAGCACCGCTTTTCCTCTATGTAGAAAGAGCGTTACCTAGGTGGAAATGCTCTTTGATCAAAGGAAAAAGGCGGTGGAACCGCTTATTGTCAAGAGACAATAGGTGTTACTGCAGAGGGTAACACTTTTTGGATTGAAGGAAAAAGCGGTGGTGGACTCAACTATGGAAAATTGGAGTATGGGCCAATGTCCAACTTCATAGTTTGGGAATTGAGGGCAATTGCTGATGTTTCAGGCCTCAACACATGATGGTGACATATTTATGTGTAACAAAATTCCCCCAAATCATGAGGCTAGAGGGATACAATATGTGAGAGCTTTGAAAGAGCAAGTTATCACTTTGAGGAAATAAATCAATTGATTGAAGATCATCATCAACTAGTATTCTGCAATACATCAATACTTTTTTACTCATATTCAAATGTATCCTCATCATGGTTGCAGACCAATACCAGGAATATCCATGAGAGGGATGAATAAACATGGCTACTGGAATACAACATAGATCCATGTGAAAGAGACTCAAAATTGGACATAGATACCAGACATACAACGTAGATCTATGTCAAATGGATACAAATTTGAGCACAGACACAACCATACAAATGTGGATCCATGCTAAGACTCATACAATATACTCCATCACAACATGGGGAAAGCAATGAGCGCTTTAACAGATACCTAGGGTCTTCATCTCGTCTTCCACAAAGTACGATTCTATCCATGTGATTACAATGTGTTGTTGTCGAACATGGTAGAAACCACTTGATTACCAGTTAATGATGAGAACCGTTAACAAGTGCAAGGGAGACCATCATTGATGTCAATGATTCCCAATGTACCCTAGTACAATCTCTTGAGTGCGAATAGATGAATTTATGTTGAACACTCAATCAAATATTTTGATCAAAGGTCAATGATGTGAACCTATGTCAAAAGAGAGAGGACTTGCCATTGATGCATACAGATCTCAAGGTACTAATTTGTTTCTAATAATAGTTATTGAATGATGAACTGAAGTCGACAGGAATAGTCTCATCGAGGGAGGGCCATAATGAATCCCACATCGATGACATGAAACTTGGAACAAAGTTCTAGAATTTTGAGCATGATGTAACCATAGGACTGACTCAAAAGGTACTGACACAAAGGTTGTTTTTACTGCAGAGGTAAACTCTCAATTTTTCTTTGAATATTGGACGACATGATCGAAGACTTGGCAGCATTGACTTAAACTAGGCAGATATCACGACATAATGTGACGGTGAATGATGCATTCTTTGAAAGACTCAAAGGAGTGACATGAATCGTGAAAGTGGATCGACTTGGAAGCAAGCTGAATACCCAATTGAATAAATGAAATGTAGACAAGTGCCTTGTTCAAAGGTGACTATTAACTGCCATTTACTTGCAAAATGAAATAGTTCCATTTCCCTTAATTTCCCCATCATGATTGATGAGTGCCTATTTTCATTTTTACGAGTTCAAAGAGGGTAACAAACACTTGTTGTATCTTATCTAGTGATAAGTCCATTCTCATATATTTCATGAACCTGAGAAATAAGGGGTTCGTTCCCAAAAGAGGGTCTCTCAGTGTTTAGTTTAACGAGTCCATTGAAAGTTAACTCAGTATTGTTCATGTTTAGAGAGTCTAAACAAAAGCAGAAGAATACTCGAAAGGGTCCTTTTTCATACAATTTAGTCTCTAGAGCCCGAAAAAGTATAAAATAATACCTGAGAGAACTCTTTCAGTCATGATTGGCTGGAGCGCTCATTTTTTGTGACTAGTCAATTTGAACCGAAAAAGGGGTAAACTACCGTCAGAAAGACGACTCTTCAAGTACTTTTACGAGCATGAAGAAGATAAGTTCACTCAACAATATTTTCACATTTAGGGAGTCCGAAAAGAGTTTAAAGAAGAATCTATTAGGGTTTCTTTTCGTGATGAGCGGGTTTAGCGAGCCTGAGAAAAAGCGAAAAATGACTCAGAACTTTGGTACTAAGTTTAAAGAGCACGACCAAAATGTCTAAATTAACGCTCAACGACTTTTTACATTTTATAGAAGTATGAAAAATTCAAAAAACAAACTTACCCATAGTTAATACATTTTATTTTTGTCCCTGCAAAAACTCTTTAAAAGACTATTAGCTTCTCCAAAAATATTTAGAATTGACTTTCATGACTATAGAAAAGGGTATTTTTTAATGAAATAATTAAAAATATTAAAATAATATATCAAAACCCTAAAATATCTCATATAAAAGTCAAATGAATAGTAAAAACATTTCATTTTACTATTTACCAGGTTTGGAGAGCTACTTGGAGTAATTGTGTGCAGATTTCTAGCGATGTTCTGGAGCCGTTACTGTTTGATTTTTGATCTGTCTATTCTAGGTAAGAGCTAAATCCTTCCTCAACATTTTCATGGTTGATGTTTTCTTTTCCAAGCATATTTTATGGATTTTTGGGGATTTTTACCCAAGGGTAAAAATTGTATCTCGGGTAACGTGCTTTCCCTTTGTGGGAAAGGTGGTGCCCGTGGAAAACCGCACTTTTAACGCCTTCATGAGCAATAGCACCACTCTGTCTAAAGGAGACAGGAATGTTGTCGCAAAGAAATCCCAAAAGATGAACGACCTAGCAAAAACAAGGGTTTTAAAGTATTTTTAAGGATTGATTATGTGTCTTAATGCTTCAATTTTGGTTTTTGGTAGGTTGTTTCAGTCAAAATGGTGGTATAGAAAGAAAGAAAACATGAGGATGATGATGCTAGGGCTAAGGAAAATGCCGCATCTATAGCTTCATTACGGGGATGAAGGCTCCTAAAGTTTTCCCATGTCTCGAGTATGAAGTCTCATGTGAGACTGCTAGAGTACATATTGAGGATGTGGAATCTTGAGCAACAGTACTTTGAGGTGGGTTCTCATGTTCTTACAATGGAGGTATATGAAATATACTTCCTCACCAGATTATCCAGAAGGGGTGAGCACATCTCTCTGATGGGTCCTTGGGGAGGAGACATCAGGACACAAGAACTAATAGACTGCCACTGTTTTCCAGGCACTCTTAGATGTCTGGGAAAAATATTCCCATCAAGGAGCTAATGGATTTACCTCTTTAGACGGTGTTTTTTACCATGTAGAGGGTTGCAGGGAGCCAAGGGGCTCACCAAGATTCTTGAGCCCATATTTTTTACGCTTGGAGACCATGGCACCTACGGTCTTCAACTCGGACGAGGATCTACTAATTGTGTTCAAGGATCAACTAACTAAGTATCGGTAGGGAGAGCTAAAACTGTTTGGTTATGGGACTATCCTAGAAACCTTCTTCTTTGATAGGGTTCCCCATTTGAGACCTCAGGTGACCTTTACGGATTTGAGAGCATGGGACCCTCACATGCTGCAGTGGGTATAGATCATGGCTCGACCAATGGAGGTGGGTCCAAGGTCAAATATGGTAGCGTATTCTTTCGTTGGTTGGAGGACCAACTTCTCATGGTGGAGGACTATGTGTATGTAGGTACTAACTTCAAGGGGGACCTTGATATACCTTTATTGATAGGCACCCAATGGGGTGATATTGGCAAGAATACTACTCAAGACTTTGATTATTTTTATATTTTCATGTTTTATAATTTTTATGAATGATAATGAGACCTTATGTTTTCATGCAGATGTTGGAGCTGCATGAACTGGGGGATATTCCCTAATTGATAGGCGAGAGGGAGCCTTCTTTGTTCATATAGGGGATGATGAGTTAACCGAGTTGGAGGACAACCTCAACCGGTTAACTCTGGACATTCTAGATGATTCTATTGATGACCTCCCTAGGAGGTACCAGAGACACACAACCTGAGTGTTAAGCGATTCAGCCGCTTTCTACAAAGGGTAGCTAGGGATATCATGTGCTACCATGAGCACCACTACACATTCAATATTTTTTCCATTTTTGTATATATGAAAGCTAGAGTGCTTCAGTAGGGATCTCGTGACCATATTTTGTAAAACACTTTATATATGTATATATATATATATATATACAGACTTATTTATGGTGTTTATATGTGTTCAAATAGAGAATGATATTTACATGAGTTTTATATGTGTCTTTTGCTGTTTATTTTATTTTACAATGGACCATGTTTTATTTATAAAATTTATGTAGGGGAAATGTATCAGTCTAAAATGTAGTTTGCCAATGAGTCGGCAATTGTGTTATAAGACCTAGGAATGTGCCTATAAGTGATTGATTCAAACGACCTCTCTAACAGACGCACTCTTAGAAAAAGACGAAGGAGCATAGGATTTCTGATGGTATAAACGTGGTTTAAATGACAAACCACTAGTTGCGAGTCCATGAATACTACTAAGTCATGAATGTCTCAAGATACAACCTCGGTCAACAAGCCTATCACTTCTTGATACTCGACGATGTTGTTGGTAGTTGGACCAATACAAACTGCTCCTAAATTGACTAAGTCATGTGTCGAGGAATACAAAACCTAAGCAGCTGTAGCGAGGTTCAAGGTGTGGTGACAAGCACCATCAACAAAACCATAAAAATCCACCTGATCTGCATAACAAAAACATGGTATAAATAGTACTGACAACAAAACTAAAAACCATATTGAAAAAACACTCTTAAAAGTCAATCAATATACATTTATACAAGTTACCACATAGAAATGACTTTAAGCATAGTATATTTTTAGGTACAACCCATTGCAAGGTTGCCCAAAAGGTATCCCATCGTAGTCTACAAGCTCGTAAGCCCCTTTCTCTAAAATTTTACGGACGATAAAGGGATCGTACCACATAGATTCAAACTTCCCCTTCCCTAACTTGTGATGTCTTTGATCATAAGTCAGAACCATGTCACCTTCGTTAAAGACACGAGGTTGAAGAAACTTAACATATTGAGCCTCAATGTGTTTTTTCGTGGGCCTCGATGGCCAAGGCAGCATCTCTTCTATTTTCATTAAGGTTTGTCAAGTGCAAAAATCGTTCTTCTTTGACGGAAGTGTTCGGGAGAAGTTCTATTGCAAGTTTGAGCGATGGGATTTGACATTCTATAGGAAGGACAACTTCTAGTCCATAAACCAACTGAAAAGTTGTGAAACTAGTTGTTTTTTTAATTGAAGTACTACAAGCCCATAGTGCGGAAAACATAGTCAAATTCCAGTTGGATTTGTGATCTCCAAGCATCCTTCACATCATAGTTTTCAAAACTTTGTTAATGGCCTCACCTTGACCATCATCCTGCGGATAATAGGGAGTCGAGTTTTCGTTGCAAAAATCCAACTTAGCACTCAATTCAGCCATCATTTGATTGCAGAAATGAGATCCGTGGTCAATGACTATGGCTTGCGAAACTCCAAACCTAGCTATCACATAATTGAACAAAAAGAGGGTGGTATTATTGCCATCGTCTGCATATGTAGGCATTGACTCTATCCATTTTGTAAAGTAATCGACGACTACGATGATGTAACCATGCCCCCCGGTTGAGGTAGCTTACAATGCATGAAATCAATACCCCACTTGGCGAAAGGACCAATAGCAATGACAAGGTGTAAAGGAGTAGGGTGGGTGCACTTTTTAGGATAAAAGTGTTGACAGGGTGGCCATTTCTTAACTTCTTGATGACAATATTTGAATATTGAAAGCCAAAAATACCAAGCACGAAGAATTTTTTGAGCTATCGACATCCCAGAAAGATGACCTCCATATGCTCCAGAGTGGCAATCATTCAAAACTTGTTCAACCTCTTGGTGTGTAAGGAATCTTCAAAGAATGGATTCAATACCATGTCGATACAACATATCATTTAAAATGAGATAATACTTTGCATGGTTACGGATGCGACGACGATCATCATGGGATATGTCGGGTTGAAACCTCTATCTCTGGAGATAGATGATCAAATATCCATACCACGGATTGGTTGTGCTTATCAAGAACAAAAATTCATCCAAAAATGAATCATTTGTATCAGCTTCCATCAAGGCACAGGGAAGGTCACACATTAACTCCGTGAAAACCAAGGACTTCTTTGAAGTAGCCTTAGTGAACTCGAGATCAAAATCCTATAAAATAAGGATCCAACGAGAATACTTGCCCCCTAGTACTTGACAAGTCAAAATGTAATACATGGGGTTTTGATCTGGGAGAACAGTTGTGGTGCATAGTAAGATGTAGTGACGAAACTTTTGCACAACAATGAGCGTAGCCAGAGCTAGCTTCTCCACACGCAAGTAATGGGTTTGAGAGTCAAGGAGACTCTTAATTAGGTAATAAATCACATGTTCTTGGATGTTGGTATCTTTTTGCAGTAGAACCATACCAATAGTGGTAGTGGAGGAAGTAACATACAACATAAAATATTTTGAGTAATCTAGGGGGTGCAACACCGGTGAATGGGTCAGAGCATGTTTCAAATTATCAAAAGCTCGTTGGGATTGAGCATCCCAAAAGAATGGAGTGTCCTTCTTAAGGAGAGACATATAGTCATGAGTTTTTTTTGCAAAGTTGCATACGGAACGATGAATAAAGTTTTCCTTCGCCTGCAAACTTTGGATTTTAGTGATATTAGTTGGGACAGGTAAGGCCAAAATAACAACAATTTTCAAGGGATCTATATGGATTCCATCTTTGGAAACCACAAATACAAGAATACATTCAGTCTCAACACAAAAGACACATTTGTGTGGATTAAGCTGAATATTATAATGATGACACCTGAGGAAAATGTCCCTAAGGTTCCCTGGGTGGTCCTATCGTTGCTGTGAATGAGTATGGATATCGTGTAGATATGGATCCATGATGTGCTTAATATCATGAAAAGCATAGGACATGGCGCACTGGAATGTAGCTCTAACGTTTTTTAAACCAAAGGGTAACTTCATATATGCAAAGGTTCCCCACAAAAATATAAATGTCATTTTATGCTGATCGACGGGTAGAATTTCTATCTGATTGTAGCCAGAAAATCCATCCATAAAAGAAAAGATCACGCTTCCAACATAGCTATCAATGATTTGATCGATGTGTGGAGTAGAGAAATTGTCCTTTGGACAAGCCTTATTTAAATCTCAAAAATCAATACAAACCCTAATAGTGCCCTAATTCTTAGTTATAGGGACAATATTAGACACCCATTTCGTTAGTGGTACGGGATAAATAAACCCTGCTTTCAGAAGTTTCTCCCCTTCGAATTTAATAGCCGCAACCTTCCTAGGATGGATTTGTCGTAGTTTTTATCGGACTGGCCTGGTCATGGGATAATTTTTAATATCGTGTACAATGATGGATGGATCAATCCTAGACATTTCCTCATACGTCCAAGCAAAAACATCTTGGAACTCTTTTAGTAGAGCTCTACAACTTCAGCTTCTTCTATTGAATAGTTTCGACCTACGTGAGCATGCTCAACAGTTCCGAGCTTCACTAATATGTCAATAGGGGTTGTCTGAGTGATGTTTTAAAGGTTTCCCTCGAAATCAAAATCTTGCAAAAATACAGGTGTTTGAGGATTGCTGACAATATCAATACTAATAAGAGACACAAGATCAAAGTCTACCGAACTGGAATTGGGAAGGAAATAGGATCTATGGTGATGATCTTCCCATATAGTTTCATCCGCAATCATGATCTCCATAATGGAATCATCCAACGGAAAATTCTGTGAGAGATAGTCTAGAGTGGGGAGAGATGGTTCAAGCCAATAAGGAAGGTGGTAAGGATCCAAAGCCACCAGATGAAGATCATCAGAGGTAGATTAAACAACATCATAGAGTGCTTCATAAGGGCCAAGAGAGGATGAATCAACAATATATTTTCCTCTAGGACTATGGTCGGTCATGGAAAGCATGTTCACATTTGTCACTTCTGTACTAGGAGGGGCTGAGGGGAACACTCCCATAAGGGTTGAATCCTTCAACATACCTAACCCAATTGATTTATAAGGCGAAGGGGATTGACCTAACATGGGGATACTATTTGAAGTGGGGGTAGCAACATCTGGTGAACAAAAATTGAGTTGATTGATGGTCACAATCTTCCCTAAATGAGGGAATTGGAGAGTTCGAAAAACTATCGAGGTGACATTCGTCATATCATAGAACCAGTTTCTCCCCAATAGTAGACTGTAGTCCAACGGAGCATTGACTACCTCCACCTGAATGGAAACAGTCTTACCCCCAAGATTGACTGAAAGGGTCGTTAACAGACTATGAGGTTGAAAACCTCGTGTGTCCAAAGCTTTCAAGGTTGTGGGTGACTTCGTAAGTTCGGGAGAACCGATGGCCCTCCAACAAGCCACAGACAATACTAAGGTGGAAGCTCCTTCATCCAAAATGGTCCTATGGACCTCCCTCTTAAAGTTTTTGAAAGTTTCCCTAACTCGGTTTCAAGCATTTTGGCTTCTCTACATGGTTTAATGCCCAACCCTTCAATGCATAAATTTTATCAAAAAATTAACTTGATTGGAATACATGTGAAACTTTTTCTCAATTTCAAACAATTCAGAAATTTTCTTTTGACTGGAAAATTTAAATACTTATAAAAATTTCAGACATTCACACACATGAAATTAACACGCTTGTTTTTAACCAAGGGTCCAGGACAAAACCCCTAAGGGAAAATATGTTTTCTGAGTGAGAGAAATTTTACTTTTCTTCAGTAAAAATTACATAAATTGAAATCAGCAGTACTTATCAATTTTCAATCTCGAAACTTGAACTCTCACTGCTGAACTTTTCTCCTTGAAAATCTTGCCAACTATTGCCTCGAAATTCATGCTAATTATGACTATACATACATAATTAAATTCTGAATTTCTCCTTGAAAAACGTGCCAACAGACTGTTGTACGGTATGGAAATAAATTTATGTATATTCACCTTGGGAAACATGCCAAAAATTTAATGTACGGATTCTGACATGGCGTACCTCAAATTCTATGCAGAAATATTTAATGCAGTCGTAGGTTGTACGAAAATGTTAGATTGCCTCGAAATCAGTGCCAGACCACACTGTTGTACGGATTTCAGAAATTTGTGTCATTTCTTGATTTCTGTTCCTCTTCTCTATTTCTGTGCTGCCTTCATAAATTCTGTCTACTCCTTGATTTCTGTGTTGGGAAATGTTTTCTCTCTCCTGGTTCTAAATTCTCTCCAAAACCCTCACTTTTCTTATTTCTCTCTCTCTCCAAAAATCTCTCATGAAGATGAAAACAATGAATGAACTTTTGCCTTGCCCTACCCTTTTTGTTCATGGTAACTTCCCTTGTCAATCTAATGGTTAAGATTAGATTAGATGGAGATTTCACATTAAATGCTCCATTAAAAAATAATTAAATGATATTTAGTGCACTCATATCATTTAATAAAGTTGAGAAACCCCTTTTTCTATTTAATCACTCACTTAACTTTTAAATATGAACTTAGGAAAATACCCACTTAACTTTTTAATAAAGTCACTTTAAAAAATATAAAGTGCATCTCACTTCATTAAATGTACAAAATGACTAGGAGTCACATCTAAGTGTCCTTGTCCACCCCAAGGAAACTCTAGGTGGAAAAACACTTCCTAGGTAACTTTTCAACACTCCCTCTTACTGAGGAAAGTGTTTTTCACCACTCCCAACTTGTCTCTAAAGTAGACATGCTTCCCTTTACCCAAATCCTTCGTGAGAATATCAGCCACCTGCTCATCTGTCAGAACATACTGCAAATGAACAAACCTTCTCTAAACATAATACCTGATGAAGTGATATCTAATCTCAATGTGCTTCAACCTGTCATGAAATACCAAATTCTCAGAGAGCTTAATGCAACTCTGATTATCACATTATATAACTGTGGGAATTAGTTCCATATCAATCAAATCCACCATCAAATTGTGAAGCCACAAGGCCTCACAACTGGCCTGACTAGCTACCATATACTCAGCCTCAGCAGAACTCAATGTCACAGAATTTTGCTTCCTGCTGAACCACGACGTGACTTTCGAACCCAAGATGAAGCAACAACGTCTGGAAGTGCTCTTCCGATCTGAAATACTACCTGCACAATCTGAATCTGTATAGCCAGCCAACCCCACTCCACCAGATCTCCTATAGTCCAATACATAATCAATTGCACCTACAAGATACCTTAAGATGTGTTTTGTAGCAGTCCAATGCACTCTCCTAGGCTCCACCATGAACTAACTAAGAGTGTTCACTGCAAAACTCATATCTAGTCTGGTGTTGACCAAATACATAAATGAACCAATCAACTGACGATATAAGGTAGGGTCCACCAACTCTCCCTCTGAATCCTGAAGATTCACCTAGTTGGTGATGATGGGTATTGATATCGGTCTGCAATATCTCGTCTGAAATCTCTTCAGAACATCTACAGCATATTTTCCTTGCCCTAGGAAAACATGTCCATCCTCCTGCCAAACCACCATCCCCAAATAATAATGCATCAGTCCAAGGTCTATCATCTTGAACTCTGAAGAAATATCCTTCTTACATGCATCAATCAGGTGCTCTCCCCTAGTAATGAACAAGTCATCAACATACAACAGATTAATAAGTGGAACTCCACCAACCACAATGTAGTATAGGTTGGTATCCGCTTCACTCTTTTGAAACCCAATCGAAAGCAAGTAGGTATCGATCCTAGAATACCAATCCCAAGGGGCTTGCTTCAGTGCATACAAAGCCTTTTTCATCATGCAAACATGTGTGTCTCTCTCACATACCTCAAATCCATGTGGCTACTCCAAATATACCTCCTCTTGTAGAAAACCGTTGAGGAAAGTGGTTTTCACATCCATCTGATGGATCTTCCAACCCATGTCTGCAACGATGGAAATCAATGCCCTAATCAAAGAAAATATGGCCACTGGTGCAAATGTCTCATCATAGTCAACTCCCTCGACCTTATTAATTCGGTCACAACAATCTTAGGACAAAGTATAAACATCTCACAACTGATTCAAGACAAATTAGACATGAAATGATGTAAGGGTACTACAATAGGAGGTTGCAGCTATGTATAAGCAATGAAAGAATGAATAATACAATACAATGTCATGCAGAATGCATGAATTCCAAGCCATTTCGAATTCACTAGGAGGTCATTCGAATTGGATGGTAGGGTGTAGCTTAACTGATTGTTATCCAACACTAGACACGCTTAGTTAACCATTGAACTAACCATAACTGACTCTCACTGAGTCCTAACTAAATAGGAGTGCAATAGATGACTGGTTCTAACTGAATGTAACTTAGACACATGTCACTGCATGCCAAATAGTAGGTGGTAACACATCTGTAATAACCCAAAAATTCGTAAAAATTAAAAAATTTCAAGTGACATAAAATGTCTAATGTTACCGCTAAATTACCACCAATGGTTAGCATATAATAAAACAGTTTATAAAGTTAAACAAGGAGTTGCATCTTTATAAGATTTTGTATAATATATAGATGTAAACTCACTGAGTTAGTGTTGTTGATGACTTAGCAGTTGTAATTCTCCCAGAAGTAGAAAAAGAACTTGTATTTTACTGCTGCTAGATATACTGATGATTTCTTTTGTTAAGTCGGGAAAGAATTATTATGTGTGATCGGAGCTTACTTAGATTTTAGCTAACTCATTTGGACTGATGGTTCTTTACAGGGTTTTTCAGGTGAGCGTAAGTTCCAGTAAAAATAATAATAGTTATATTCAAGTCAAGAAGATACTTCTCTATCTTGTTTATCATGCTAGACTTAAAATGTTAAAAAGAAGCTTGTCTCCATAAGAGGTAAGGTTGATCTTAAATTTTGCTGTCAAAAATCCATAACGACATTATAACAACCACATATACATGGGTTAAAATGAATAAACAAATACTGTCAGAAGATATCAAAATCCCTAGATGATTATGATTCAACTTCTAATGAATGCTTGTATTCATGTTTATAGTAATTGTAATTTAGAGTTTAGATGGAAAGAAATTCAGTTCACCTCTTGATTCTTAAACCAATCCATATTGTTTGGTGTCTATCACAATTATCTTCATTACCGGGTTTATACACAATATTCTCTCGATACTAACCAAATTACTTTTAATTTTAACTACTTATTCCTTACTAAGTTGCTAGAATTTCTCTGAAACTCTGGATATAGTCTAAGGATTGTATTTACGATCATTCCCAAAACTCAATTTATTAAAAGAATCAGATCATAAATCTCTTTCTAGCTGAAGAATTCTTCCTTATTACTTTTATATTTTTTACCTTCATACTAGTGCATTTAGTAAAACTTTGATATAAGTTTGTGGATTGACATCATAAAGTTTGATACTAAACATGAGTCTTTTTAACTATGTTCTAGCACACATGGTTAACAAAAGACTTATCTTAACTTGACTTATCCTAAAAGATGCTTTCTATCTTAAACCTATAGTTTGTAAACTAAGCATCGAAAACCCCATGGTAAAATATATATTTGACAATCTATTGCAGCTACAACTTTTTTCCCAAATTTTGGACCCTCCTTTTGATTTTATCTAGCCCAAGTTTGTTTAATATTTTTAAACCTTTCCTGGAAGTCCATTTTTCTCCTCTTGAGAAGTTGATTGTCGGAAGCTCAGTCAACTATTTTTTGTCGTTGTTTCGAGGGTCGAATGATCTAATACTATCGTTATTTTTTTTGACACTGTGGAAACCATGGAGTCTTGGTTTTATTTGAATGCTTAACTTTGATTTGTTTTCGATGATTTTTCACTGTCGGAAGTTTATTAAAGTTTGAATCGGGGCGATAATTCTCTACGCAACCGCCGTTGCGGAGGGTAAGTAATGATCATCCCGATGGACAGTTCTTATTTTCGATGATGCGCCTTTATCTGTTATTTTTGGACTGTCGGCGATTTTATTTTTTCACTGTCGGAGCATTAGTCTTCTTAGTCACGTCTGTTTCGGAGGCCAGATGGAAAACGTTCCGACAGATTAGTTCTTGTCCTTGTCGATTCTATGGTTTATTGCTTTTCATTATTTTATTTTCTCTTCGTTATTGGAACGGTTTATGACTTTGATTGAAAGTTGTAGTCTGATTGTTTTCTACCGTTGTGGCTCCTTAGTGAACTAACCATCTGACATATAGTTGTTCCGTTCGCCGATGGTTTGTTCTGATTTTCGCCGATGCCTGGGTTTATTGATCAAAACTTTTTACTTTGTGATGTTTTTGTTTTCACTATTAGAGAGATGTTGATGATTGATCGAAGGGCTAGTCCTTTGTGTTGCGGACACGGCGACAGCGTCAAGCTTTAACTCGTCGATCCATAGTCCTTATCTCTTCCGATCGTTGATGATTTTCTATTGTTGCGGAAGCCATAGTCAGTTTGTCTCCCATCGTTGCGGCTATGTAGTACACTATCTCTCCGATGTTTAGTTGGTTTAGCTGTCGACACATTACTAGTTAGTCCTCCCAGCCTCCGATCGTCGATGTTTTCAATTGGTCGCAGAGCCCATAGTTTGTTCGTCGTCCACTGTTGCGGCTTTCTAGTAAACTATCTCGCCGATGATTTGTGGTTTTGAGCTACGACCTTTAGCTTTAGAGTTGCTGACCTTCGATGTTTTTATGTTGACTACCGAACCTTTAGTCTATCTGTCTCTTGCCGATGCGGCTACGTAATGAACTATTATTCCGATGCATTATGGCTAGTCCTGTTTTTCGTCGATGCACTTTTATCTCTTTTACTATCGGCATTTTGTTTTATCACTGTCAGAGCATTAGTCTTCTAATTTGCTACCGTTTTAGAGGGTAGATGGAAAATGTTTCGATGGATAGCTCTTATCTTTGTCGATGCCATGGTTTTATTGTTTTAACTTTATGTTTTTATTTGCACTATTGGAAGGGTTTTTTACTATTGATCGAAGGGCTAGTTTTTTTGTCGTCGACACGGTGGCAGCATTGAGCTCACCATCACTGATACTAAGTCATTAAAGCTTCTGATCGTTGAAGTTTTCATTTGATTGTAGAAGCCGTAGTCTGATTTTTTTCCATCAGTGCGACTGCTTAGTGAACTAACCATCTGACATATAGTTTCTCCGTTTGCTGATGAGGAGTTTGTCAGCCCGATGCTTAGTATTTTTCCCGCCGTTTTCTGTGAGCTTTTACCCTATTTCATGGGTGACTGAGGTTTTTGATTTTTTATCAAGTTAGGGATTTCATGATGAGAATATAGTATAGGGCTTCACTTTTGATGATTAGTTTTATTGATAGTGTGGTTTACGTTTTGTTGAAAAATTAGATGATTTTGAATGCATTCTGGATTAATGATGAGTTTTCGTTTTAACTGCAAACAGACTTAGAGGATTTCTTAGACCCAATTTGATGATTGCTGCTGCAAAGAAGACATATCTAAAAGACAAATCAAAAGGGAGTTGACTGAGGAAAGGAAAAGTAAGAAGCATATATGTTGCTCAAAAAGAAGAAAGTGAAGGTCTAAGATCAACAGGATCTTAAAATGACCAACGGATTACTGAGCAGAATCGATAACAATAAAGGCCCAGGCTTGGGAAAAGTTCATCAGTTACCAAGCTGGTCCCTTTTTATAAAGTGCTCTTAAATCTTAATCTGAAATGTAATGTGTTGTATAAAACATGAGCACTCACTAAAAGACAAAATTGTGGAATTGAACGGTTGGGGGGAGCCCAAAGGTCACCGGAGGGGGCAACCCAAATGTTTTTTTGTTTTGTATAAATATAGGAGAGTTAGATGCATAGAGGGAATTTTTCCCAGATAGATTTGTGAGAGTATGTTGTAAGAAGAACTATTTCCTTTTGCAATAAGAATTACAAGTTTCCTATTGGAGAAAGCTTAGTGGAATTGTTTCAAATGTTGTGCTATGGATCTATTGAATGTGAACTATTTCGTTTTCAGCTTGCATCCATTAACTGTGAGATCGTTCTAACTCTTTGAACCTATGTTCTTGTTATGAATGCACTCCAATTTATTCTATGAAATTTCCACTGTGAGTAATGAAGGCTTTTCATAAACAATAAGCTATCTTGTTGTTCATATATCTATTAATGTTCATGTGTTTTGAAATAAGTAACAACTATCTTTGATTTTTCTCAATGAATGAGTAGAAATACATTACTCATTGATAAATGATAATCTTTCTCCCTAGGGATAGGTTAGATAGTTAGTTTTAGTTTCTTGCTGTGTGTGATTTAGATGCGAGAGAGTAAAGATGAGAGTTAAGAACCTGCGCATCACATTGTGACCACTACTTGTATTCTCTATCAATCTTCTTTCTTAGATAGGAATTTTCATATCATACTTAAATTCAAAAAACTAAAATATACACGGTGGACCAGGCCGTAACCGGTAAAAGATTTTATTTTGTTACTTGACCTACGGTAGTCGGACCGTAAACTGGACAGATTCCCCATACTAAACAGTAACAGGCTAGTTGGGAACGTTTACTGGGGAGAATCCCTAACTATTGTTACCTGTGAATTTCTAGGCCTCAACAATTTTTGGCGCTAGAAGGAGGGCAGCCAGTGCATGGCTGGCCAAGGAAACCCATTTCCTCGAAATTATTCCACCGGTAACAGTTCTGAGAGCAATTTGTTTCCCAATCCAATTCTTGAAGAGAAGGGTAAAGGGATTTTGTATCCTGTCGATAATGAAGTAGTTGATGATTTGAGAAGAATTACTAGGGCATATGTGAAGAATGTTGGAGGATTACCAATTATTCCTATCTTACCCATAAGAGAATATCGGAAGAAAGATCACCCTATATTGGAAGACGCAGTGTTGGTTGAAGATTTTGAAAAACTGGTAGAAACAGCCTTACAGGAAGTTGTTCAACCTCTGAATCAGTTGGACCTAGATACACCTTACTATTCACCTGTTCATACCCCTGTTCATTCACCACCTCACTCTCCACTTAAAATCATGACAAATGTAAACGCAAATCAGCCACCCACCCGCTTGGAGGGTTAGATCACCATTAAACCTAACACCTCCTTTGCATGATTTGCCTCAAGCTTTTGAGAAAATGTTGCCTAAGTTTGACCCAAGTGAAAATATTTTAGTAGATGATAATTTGTAAAGCTTTTACTTGGCTATAGAAGGAATACAGGATGGAGAACATGAAGATGTAGTCTGTAGATTGTTTCCGCATACCCTGAAAGGAGCAGCATCCTCATGGTATTTTTCTCTTCCTGCAAATTCAATCATAGATTGGGACACATTTGAAAGAATAGTTAGGAGTAAATATGATGTCCAAAAAAATCATGCAACTCTAATGAAAGGGTTATGTGCTTTAAATAAAGAAAGAAAATAAAAAGTGCATAGTTTCACTCAAAGGTTTGCTGCTTATCTTAAAAAATATTCTGCAGCTGATAAGCCCTCTGATAAAGTTCTAATTGAATACTATACTTCAGCTCTAGGGCCTGAATTGGCCATGTTTGCCAAGATGTCCTTCAAGCCTACATTGTCAGAAACTTATGAAGAAGTTGAGAGAGTAGAAGCTGAAAAAGAGAGCATAAAAGATTATCCTGAGCAATCGGGAGAAAAACCTTTCGGTAAGAAGCCTTATTACTGACTAAGCCTAAGGAGGAGTAGTCACATGACTTTGAAGGAATGCTGAAAATGATGCAGAAGCTATCTAATAGAGTGATAGATTTGGAAAAAGAAAAGGAGGCTCATAAAGCATACAAGCCTTACCATAAAAAGAGAGAAGACAACAATCAATCTAAACCTCCTCCACACAGTCCTGCATCAATGAATTTAATTGAGGTAGGTATGAATAATTTCTGCACCTTTCATCAGCAGCCTCATTCTGAAAAAAATTGCCCTCAATGGATCAATTCGATGACATTAGTAATGAATCAACTATTGGACTCCAAACTAACAGAAGATGATGAGCAAGAAGAAAAAAATAATCAACCCATAGAAAAACAAGAAGAGGATGCTTTGGTTTTATGGGATTGTGTCTTAATTTTTGATATAGAAGAGGAAGGTTCACTGAAATAGGAAGAAACATTAGAAACAAATGTGACAACAAGAAGTCAAGGTTTGTTAAATAAAGACAATTCGATACTTCCGAAGATTAAGAAATTTCAGGAGAATATGAAGAAAATATAGAAGAACAACACATATGATAAAATACCCGAATTTACCAGTCAAGATCCGAAACAAGTCAACATGCCTATTAAGCCTATTGAAGACAAAGTTGATAATGTCAAGGAAAATATCAAAGCACCTAAGATGGGGTACGATATTGTGGAGGACATTAAAAGGGATAAGGCAAATATTTCGTTATTTGAAATGTGTAATGTACCTCAATAGAAAGAAAAATTGTTAAAATCACTTGAAGTACCAGAGTAAGAGCTTCCCACTAACAACCAACCTGTAGAATAAATTGTTGAAGCAAGTGTGGGAGGTAAGGTTAGGTTTAAAACCCCACCATTCCTTTTGAATTTTGAGATTTTAAACCATAATGTGCACAATTGTTTAGTATACTTAGGGTCAACAGTCAATGTTATGCCACTGTCAGTCTGCAAGAAGATCAATGGACAACCTAAACCAACTACCTGGCAGGTTACTCAACTAGACAGGACCAATGTGAAAGTAGTCGAGGAAATGGAAGATGTTCAGATTCGCTTATCTGCAAATGAAAAGATATGTCAGTACATTGATATTGTAGTAGCAGACATACCTGATGTTTATGGACTTGTTTTGAATCGAGACTGGTCAGCAAGGCTAAATGGGTATTTCGCATCAGATTGGTCACATATGTGGTTGCCTCATAGGGAAATTCCAAATCAGATAAAAATATTAAGAGATCCACACATGAAGCACAATGTTACTCAATTGGAAGAAAAAAATGAACCAGTGAATTATGTGTTGGGAAATTATCTAATTGAGCTAGAACCGAGAAACTACCAAGCGAAAGAAGCTAGCAGTACACCAGACACCCAGCCCGATCTCCTTCAATTTTCACGTGCTGATGAGACTGATTGTAAAATAGTAGATGTATTTTTTTATTCAAGTACAGTAGGATTAGATAATGGGTAGGCCTTTTCAGTCAAGCCCATCCCCTCAACTTACAAGTTGTCAAATTTACAGGGGTGGGAAGAGAACTGACCAGTTAGTGGTTTAGTTCTCAAACATTATTTTTCTTGGCTTTTATTTCTTGATTATCTTGTACATAAATAAACTGATTTGGTTGTTTATTTTATATTTATTTTATTTCTGTTTGTTTTTAGTTAGATTTTGATTGATTTCAATAAAAGAAGCAAACTTTTGGTTGCATGGATAACATCAGAATTATGGATTAACTAAAATCCTTGATTATAAGACTGTGTATTATTGATTTATCTGAAAGAATTCTTCTAGTTTAAGAAGTTTTCCTAAATGGCTATGAACACATTGAAGTCCTACTTAATCCTTGTAAAATAACTCAGGATCAAAAGGTCTGGAATACTATTTTGAGGCTCCATCCATCTCACATTTAAAAATGTATTAGGCGGTGATAGCAAAAGACCCATGGAAAGGAAGCAGGGTAACTAGTATATTATATATAAATGATCCCATGCCAAGAATTGAAATCCAAAAGGCAAATAAGAGTCAAAAAAATCCGAAGAAAGCAATATGTATCAAAATGAAGTACTGAACCAAATGAGTACAAAATTGCCAAAGTTCTTCTTCGTCCGTGAGCTGAAAATTAAATACATCTCTCACACAAAAGGACACTATGGATAGAGGAGCCTGAATAAAAATTCAGAAAGAAAGGCATGCAAGAGGACTCAAAAAGGAAAAAAAAGTACAAAAGCACAAAAGTACAAAACAGCATGGGAATGAGGAACAAACGAATATTTATGTTTACCATATGTACAATCCTGTGGTGTCCAAGCTGGGAGCTACCCGAAGACAGAGGTAAAAATGAAACTCATATTCCTAGCCTTAAAAGAGTTATCTAGACTTTTAAATCT
The DNA here is from genome assembly GCA_001517045.1 of Pseudotsuga menziesii. Lineage (NCBI taxonomy): Eukaryota > Viridiplantae > Streptophyta > Pinopsida > Pinales > Pinaceae > Pseudotsuga > Pseudotsuga menziesii. The sequence goes on along the minus strand of LPNX010590945.1, from coordinate 74,566 downwards.
TGGTTCCCATTATCCCTAAATTGGACTATCATCAATGATTAAAGTACATATGTGTCATTTGGGAAATCCAGACATCTAGAAGAATTCAACATGTTTGTTTTATTGTCAAACAGTCTGTTACTTAAGGAAGAAATTGTCCAGAGATTTGGGTTCACTAGGTAGTCGCCAATTGTTGCAGCTGCAACTTTTTTCCCAAATTTCTTAAAAAATTTGGACCCTCCTTTTGATTTTATCTAGCCAAAGTTTGTTTAATCTTTTTAAACATTTCCTGGAAGTCCATTTTTCTCCGCTTGAAAAGTTGATTGTCGGAAGCTCAGTCAACTATTTTTTGCCATTGTTTTGGGGGTCGAATGATCTAATACTATCCTTATTTTTGCCGACACAGTGGAAACCATGGAGTCTTGGTTTTATTTAAACGCTTAACTTTGATTTGTTTTCGATTATTTTTCATTGTCGAAAGTTTATTAAATTTTGAATCGGGATAGTAGTTCTCTACCCAGCCGTCATTGCGGAGGGTAAGTAATGAACGTCCTGATGGACAATTCTTATTTTTGCCGATGCACCTTTATCTGTTGTTTTTGGATTGTTGACGATTTTATTTTATCACTGTCAGAGCATTAGTCTTCTAAGTTGCCGTCATTTCGGAGGGCAGATGGCAAATGTTCTGACGAATTAGTTCTTGTCCTTGCTGATTCCGTGGTTTATTGCTTTTCATTATTATTTTTTTCTCTTCGCTATCGAAACGATTTATGACTTTGATTGGAAGCCGTAGTCTGATTGTTTTCCACCATTGCGGCTCCTTAGTGAACTAACATCCAACAATTAGTTGTTCCATTCGCCGATGGTTTGTTCTGATTTTCATCGATGCCTGGGTTTATTGATCAAACCTTTTTACTTTGCGATTTTTTTGTTTTCTCTATGGGGTCAGTGTTTATGGTTGATCGAAGGTCTAGTACTTTGTGTTACCGACACGGAAGCATCATTAATATTTAACGCGTCGATCTGTAGTCCTTATCTCTTCCGATCGCCAATGATTTTCTATTGTCGCGGAATCCATAGTTAGTTTGTCTCCCACTGTTGCGGCTGTGTAGTACATTATCTCTCCGATGTTTAGTTGGTTTAGCTATCGATGCATTAATATTTAGTCCTCCCAGCCTCTGATCGTTGATTTTTTTAGTTGGTTGCGGAGCCCATAGTTTGTTCGTCGTCCACCGTTGCGGATTTCTAGTAAACTATCTCACCAATGATTAGTGGTTTTGAGCTCCCACCTTTAGCTTTAGAGTTGTCGACCGCCGATGTTTTTATGTTGAATATGGAACCTTTAGTCTGTCTGTCTTCTATCATTATCGCTACATAATGAACTATTCTACCGACGCATTATGGCTAGTCCTTTTTTTCATCGATGCGCTTTTATCTCTTTTACTGTCAGCATTTTGTTTTATCACTGTCGGAGCACTAGTCTTCTAAGTCGCTACCGTTTCGGAGAGAAGATGGCAAACGTTCCGACAGATAGATCTTATCTTTGTTGATGCCATGGTTTTATTATTTTAACTTTCTGTTTTTCTTTGCGCTATCGGAAGGGTTTTTGACTACTGATCGGAGGGCTAGTTTTTTTGTCGCCGACACAGCGGCAACATTGAGCTCACCATCACTGATACTTAGTCATTAAAGCTTTTGATTGCAGAAGTTTTCATTTGATTGCAGAAGCCGTAGTCTGATTGTTTTTCGTTGTTGTGGCTACTTAGTGAACTAACCATCCAACATATAGTTTCTCTGTTCCCCGATGAGGAGTTTTTCAGCCCGATGCTTAGTATTTTTCCCGCCGTTTTTTGTGAGCTTTTACCCTATTTCATGGGCGACGGAGGTTTCTGATTTTTTATCAAGTTAGGGATTTAACAATGAGAATATAGTACAGGGCCTCACTTTTGATGATTACTTTTATTGATAGTGTGGTTTACGTTTTCATTTTAACTGCAGACGGACTTAGAGGATTTTTTAGACCCAGTTTGATGATTGCTGCTGCAAAGAAGACATATCTAAAAGACAAAGCAGAAGGGAGTTGATTGAGGAAAGAAAAATTAAGAAGCAAAGATGTTGCTCAAAAAGAAGAAAGTGAAGGTCTGAGATCAACAGGATCTCAAAAATACCAACGGATAACTGAGCATAATTGATAACAGCAGAGGCCCAGGCTTGGGAAAATTTCATCAGTTACCAAGCTGGTCCCTTTTTATAAAGTGCTCTTAAATCTTAATATGAAATGTAATGTATTGTGTAAATCATGAGCACTCACTAAAAGACAAAATTGTGGAATTGAACGGTTGGGGGGAGCCCAAAGGTCACCGGAGGGGGAAACCCAAAGGTTTTGCCGTTTTGTATAAATATAGGAGAGTTAGTTGCATAGAGGGACTTTTTCCCAGATAGATTTGTGAGAGTATGTTGTAATAAGAACTATTTCCTTTTGCAATAAGAATTACAAGTTTCCTATTGGAGAAAGCTTAGTGGAATTGTTTCAAATGCTATGCTATGGATCTATTGAATGTGAACTATTTCATTTTCAGCTTGTGTCCATTAACTGTGAGATCGTTCTAACTCTTTGAACCTATGTTCTTGTTATGAATGCACTCCAGTTTATTCTATGAAATTTCCACTGTGAGTAATGAAAGCTTTTCATGTATCTATTAATGTTCATGTGTTTTGAAATAAGTAACAACTATCTGTGATTTTTCTTAATGCATGCGCAGAAATACATTACTCGTTGATAAATGATAATCTTGCTCCCTAGGGATAGGTTAGATAGTTAGTTTTAGTTTCTTGCTGTGTGTGATTTAGATGCGAGAGAGTTAAGACGAGAGGTAAGAACCTGCGCATCACATTGTGACTGCTCCTCGTATTCTCTGTCAATCTGCTTTCTTAGATAGGCACTTGCATATCATACTTAAATTAAAAAAACTAAAATATACACGATGGACCCGGCTGTAACTTGTAAAACCTTTTATTTTTCTACTTGACCTAGGGTAGCCCAACCGTAAACCGGACGAATTCCCCATACCAAACAGTAATGGGCTAGTTGGGAACATTTACTGGGGAGAATCCCTAACTATTGTTACCTACGAATTTCCAGGCCTCAACACAATCATAGAAAAATGCATAGTTAAAATGATTATAGGGTTTTTTGATATAATTATTTATTGCAAATTGGAACCATCCTCCACTATTGACTTACACCCTCGATTGGAAAATTATTTTGGTGGACACGTGGGACAGTCTTAACCATGAGATGGTTGAATTAAAAGAAAATAAACCCTATCCAATTCATTTCATAGCGTGAGGGTTTCCTATCTGGTGCGGCCGAGCTGTGAGCTCGTGGCTGCCAAAACTCCTTGCTAACCTCCAGCTTTCCATTTTCACTGCGAGCTTGGTCTTGGGAGAAGTAAGATCTGGTTTGTAAGTGTTTATGAAATCTACAACCTCTGTGGAGAATTGTGTGAGTGGAACAAAAAAAATTTCCTTCACCGAATCAAAGATTTAGTTGGTAATTCGGATAGTGAAATAGAGCTGAGTAAGGTACTCTTCGATCTCATGGAAGTGTTGCTGGTTTACCTTTGGTTTCGCACTTAGGGTTCAGTGGTAACCGGAACTATAATTTACCAGGGGTATTCTTCTTTCAAGTGCCACCATGTTGCTCCAGCTATTTTCATTCACGACTTCTCCAACGTTTTCTTATCAGGTAAATCTATCGGTCATGAGTTAAAATTCATGAAAGTTTTTAAGTTTTTCAATCAACTTTAACTGCTAAAAACTAATACTTGTTTTTACTATGCAAGTTCTTCTCGCAGAGAAAGGGGTTTAATGGTGGCTCAAATATCCCCTTTCACGGCCACACAACCATGGTAAGCCCCAGTTGCAAATGAGGGTTTTCTCCTGCATTTGATGTGGTGGTTGGAAGTTAGGAAACTTTGCTGGTGGTTAAGGCACAACCATAGTTTACATGTTAGATTTCTTCTTCCTGTCGTTTTGTTTTTGTATGATTTCGAAACCCTAGAGGGTACTGTGTGCAGGAATGTTGAAGGCTATTGTAGCCGTGACATTAAGGTTTAGTGATAGTGCATTTACGGCCTGTAATGATGTAAAAACTTCAAGTTTTAATTTTGGCTTTAAGCAGTAACCTTTAAATGGTCTTTGCTAGCAGTTTATTCCATGAGACTTGTAAATGACTTATAGGGTTATGGAAGTATTGGTTACCATTTTTGCTTACTGTTTGTTTTAAATTGTATAGTTTAATTAAAAGCAGGCTTAAGCCTCAACTGATAGTTATAAATTCCATAGGCCATTACCCTCATTTTATTTTGTTTCTATTTAAAATGTTGATAGTATTATGTAATTTACAATTTTCATTTAAATTGGAAGAGTATAGTGATTTACTGTTTGAATTTTATACCAAGATATTAGGTGAAATCAATACTCTAATTTTTCTCTCAGATTGGTTACTATTTGTAGATAAACTAAAATTCTGAAATGATATGGATTTTTACATAAAAGGTTTGTCTTTGATTTCCTATTTTACTTTAGTAATAATATTTACAACTGTTAAATTTTATAAAAGATATAAGAGTAAGAAAGTCTATCTATAAGGATAAACCTATCTTTCGATAACCTTAAGCAAATCATTGAAGTTTACAGTAGAAACATCTATTTTTCGTGCAGAATGCAAATACGTTCTTGGAATAAGTTATGATAAGAACTTATGGAATACTATCTAGTTCCAAACCCTAAGTGCTAGTTTGTTTACTATTCTTATGTTTATTTGTTTAACTTTGTCTATTGTGTTTATAATAAGTATTAGTACTAATGATAGTTTTATGATTAGTATGATTACTAAAGATTTTTATACAAAAATTCAATTCTTTATCTGATGTAGATAATTTTCAATAGATAGGGTATGTACTGTTGTTTCTCTGAAATGAATCATATGCAAACTATAAAAGAAATCAATTACATTTTCATTCAGATTTAATAACGAATCATCACATCTACTTAATCAACCAGCTGTACTAGAATACTTCCTATACAAGGAGTGGAAAAATATAGTATGGTAATCTACTCTATTTACCTTTCATTTAGCATAAATACTACTGTTTATAATCTACATATTCCTAACAAAACAATAACATGCATATATTTGAAAAACTAGTAAACATTTGCTGGAAAACAGTAAATAAATTATAAATAACTTGAACAAATAAAAACTTGTTAAATGATGAGGTGACAACAGCTTAAGGAGGTTGTTCCTCCCAACCAACTCCTGGAGAAATCTTAGTATTCACTTCTTCAGGACCCTCGAGCCTGTTTCCTGGTCCTCCTGGTATAGTACTGGGTGAAGGATGTGTCCTTAAGACCTTCTATCACCTGACTGGTCAAATTACAGCAGTAATTCAATCCTGCTTACAACAGTAAGAAATTCAGCCTAACGGCTACATAAGTTCGGTTCTCAGCAATTAACCCCTCAAACTCACTTCAATCAGTCCCCTCCATCGAATTTCTCATGTGCACTTCATTCACAGTGAATGATCACATTTCTAGAATGAGCAGCCCCAGCTGTCTTCAATGGGAAGTTTTATAATAATGCCTAGGTCTTCTGGGTCATTTTTTACTTAATGAGCCACCTGCTCCAATTCCACTTTCTTGGGGAATCATGACCACAAATATAGGGAAATTGCCACCTGCAACAGTTAGAAGTAGTTTGAGGATGCTGCTACTTGTCAGTATACTCTCCACCCAGTCTCCTCCACCAAGTGACTAGTTAACACTCTTTTAACAACTTCTTTAAGCTGTTGTCTCATTATTTATTTATTTATTAATAAAATATTCTAAAATACATTAATTATTATTGACCCCACTTGGTCATCAATTACAAACTTAACATAAAATATAACATAATGTTCCTCAATAACATAAAATTGTTTTGTGAATTGGGGCATGTGACATACACACCCACTTAATTTATAACATCGTCCTCGATGTTATTTATTCCTCATCCTCAAAGTTTCCCTGAAATAGAATTGGATATGCATCCCGCATATGACTTTCCAATTCCCAGGTGACTTCTTCTAGACTAAGGTGCTTCCATTGCACCTTCACTTGACCAATGGTGTGATTTCAAAGTGAGATCTCCCTCCTTTCGAGGATACAATCCGGTTCCACCAGAAAATATCCTTCAGGTTCCACCTGCACATCATTCCAATTAATAACATGAGTAGCATCATGTACATATTTTTTTAATACAGAAATATGAAAAACATTGTGAACTCTTAGATTTGGTGGTAGAGCTAACTGATATGCTACCTTTCCTATCCTGGATAGTATTTCAAAAGGACCACAATATCGAGGTGCTAGCTTAGCACAGCTACCCAACCTCAAAGAACTCTTTTTGGGTCTCACCTTAATAAAAACATGTTCACCTACTTGGAACTCCTTTGGAGTTCGTTTAAGGTCTGCTTGGATTTTCTGTCGATCTTGTGCAACTTTCAAGTTACCTTGCACCTGTTTTACAATTAACTCCATCTCCTACAATAATTCAGGTCCTAATACTAACCTGTCCATTGGATTACTCCAAGAGATGGGAGTGTTGCATTTCCTTCCATACAGAATTTCAAAGGGACTACATCTACCTGAAGCTTGATAATGATTATTATAAGAAAATTCTACTAGGTGTAAATAATCTTCCCATTTACTTGGCTGCTCCTTTACATACATTCTGAGTAGATCCTCTAATACCTAATTTACTCTTTCAGTCTGTCCATTAGTTTGAAGATGGAAATAGGTACTAAATTTTAACGTAGTATTTAATCCTTTAAACAAATATTTCCAAAAATTACCTGTAAATTTAGCGTATCAGTCTGAAATTATCACCTTCGGTATTCCATGCAACCGAAAAATTTGTTTTCAAAAAATATTAGCAATATTTGCAGCTTTATAAGTAGTTTTTACAGGTATAAAATGGGCTGCTTTACTCAATTTATCAACCACTACCATTATTGAGTCATTTAAGTTCTGTAATCCTGTGATAAAATCAAGGCTAATTATCTCCCATTTCCAGCTAGGAATAGGCAATGGCTGAAGTAGCCCAGCTAGATGCCGATGTTCAGTTTTTACTGGTTGACATTCGAAGCACCTAGCAATATATTATGCCAATTCATTTTTCGTATTTGGCCAGAAATAATCCTTTCTTAACATGGTTATGGTTTTCTGATAACCTGGATGCCATGAATAAGGATTTGTATGAACTTCATTTAAAATTAACAGCTTAATCTTAGGTACATTAGGTACGTATAATCTATCTTTATACAATAATAATCATTTTTCATTCAAACTGTACCCTGTACTTAAACTTTCTATTAAATTTTCTTTTACTTTTACTTGTAATTTTCGATAATTTCCATCTTGTTCTATTCAAGCTTCAAGCTGTTCCTCCAAGTCTGCCATATAAGTGTTGATGGCTACTGTAAAATTCAGCTTTGCATTTCTACTTAATGCATCAGCAACCTTATTCTCCTTTCCTTTAATATGTTGAATTTCAAAATCGTATTCACTCATAAAAGCTAGGCACCTAGATTTCCTAGCATTCAAGTTAGGTTGGTCCAACATATATTTCAATCCTTTATTATATGTCATTAGTATAAACTTTCTTCCTAATAAATGATGACGCCACATTCTTAAGGTATGTATGACGGAAGCTAATTCTAAGTCATAGGTCGCATAATTTTTCTCATGAATCTTCAGCTTCCTAGACTCATAAGCAATGACGTGTCATTCCTGAGTTAAAACTCCACCTAAACCATCATTGCATGCGTTAGTACATACTATAAAATATTTATTAGGGTCGGCAATTCTTAGAATTGGTGTGGTGGTTAATAATGTTTTTAACTTTTTAAAACTATCTTCACACTTCTGATTCCAATCGAATTTCTTCCCTTTCTTATGCAAAGAGGTTATAGTATTTGCAATTCTTGAAAAACCTTCGATGAATCTCCAATAATAACCAGTAATCCCTATGAATGATTGGACGTTAGTTACGTCTTTTGGGACTGGCCAATATTTGATTTCCTTTATCTTTTTGGGGTCAACATAAATTCCTTCTTTAGTCACCACATGACCCAAATATTGGATTTTATCTTTATAGAAGTCACATTTACTGAATTTTGCAAAACGTTGATGTTCTCGTAACTCTTGTAATACAATTTTTAAGTGCTCTTTATGTTCCTCTTCAGTATCTAAGTAAATTAAGATGTCGTCAATAAATACAACCACAAATTTATCGAGATATTTGTGCATTACATTATTCATCAGACACATAAAAACAGTTGGGGCATTACTAATCCCGAATGGCATAACGACAAACTCGTAATGTCCATATCAAGTTCGAAAGGTTGTTTTAAAGATGTCTTCATCCTTGATTCGGATCTGGTGGTATCCAGATCATAAATCAATCTTTGAGAACACCGTGGGTCCACGCAGCTGATCAAACAGATCATCTATGCGAGGTAATGGGTATCTGTTCTTGAAAGTCATTTTATTTAGTTGACGATAATCTATACGTAGTAGTAGATTTCCATCCTTCTTCTTAACAAAGATGACAGGTGCCCCTCAGGGAGACACACTGTGTCTAATGTAATTCTTATCAATGAGTTCTTTTAACTGCGACTTAAGTTTATTTAATTCTAGTATATTCATCCGATAAGGGGATTTTGAGCTGGGAACTACACCAGGTACCAGCTCAATAGTAAAATCTAATTCCCGTCTCGGAGGCAGTCCCGAAATTTCTTCCGGAAATACATCTGAATATTCCCTTAGAATCATAATATTTTCCAATTTTAATTTATCTTTGGTGTTAGTGTTTTCTTCATTGAAAACTGTTAAGCTCTCCGTTGTTATTGTTTTCCTAACAGCTCTCTTAAGCTGCAAAGCAGAAATCTACCTTATGACTATTTTCCTAGGGATTCCCTTTACATTTATTAACTTTCCATCACTATTTATGCAAGTGAAGGTTTTATCAAAGCAATTCAGGACCACCCTATGTTGTTCTAACCAATCCATACCAATTAACATATCATAGGAACCTAAAGGTAACACATTGAGCTTAACATAGGTTTCAAACTGATCCATAGTTATTGCACAATCCTTAACAAAGCTAATTACTTTTCTCTTTGCACCAGTAGCTAGCTGAACTAACCAAGATCTTGCAAACTTTTCAACTGAAAGATTACACTTTTCTACTAAACTAGGATAAATATAGCTTAAACTGGCTCATGGATCAATTAAAATAGATATAGGTATTTTATTTATCTTACCTTCCACTTCCACCATGGAAGTTTGATAATCTGCTTGTCGGTTCTCTAATGCTGCATTGATCCTGGGCAGTGTCCTCGCTAGATCACCAACAGCCATCTCCTCCTGTATTGTGTGTATGTTTCTTACAGTCTTCTTCCGATTGGGGCAAACCGATGCATAATGCGGACCATTACATTCCCAACACTTTATGGGTTCCTTTCGTTCAAACTTCTTTGTATAGTTACTATGGTTGTTAGCAGATTCTTTATTCCTTTGATTATTTGGATTGGTCTGTGAATTACTTTTGTTCCCTTGGAAATTTTTACTAGGAAAATTTTTGGTGTTATTATTCTTAAAATTTTGATTAGGCACAAAATATTTCTTTTTTTGTTCAAATTTATTATTCCTTTTGCCCTTCCAGTTGGTCATACTTTCCTTTTTACGATTTTGTTCATAACAAAAATTCGCTTTTCTCATTGCTTCTTCTAATGTTTTTGGATTGTCATACTCAATTTTGTGCTTTATATGATAAGGTAAACAACTGAAAAACCGCTGTAACTTAGGTTTTTCGTCCACAATATACGGCACATACCTGAGCAGACTTAGAAACTTACTATTTAGTTCTTTCATATTCATTGTTCCCAATTTTAGCTCGTAAAATTCCTTAGCCCTTTCTTCATAATACTGTTCAAATAAAAATTTCTTCTTCAAATATTTCTTAAATGAGCTCCAATTTATATTTTTCTCCCTTATACCTTTTACTCTTTTTAAGTCCTACCACCATATATATGCTTTTCCCGTAAGGTTATAAATAGCCATCCTGGCCTTCAGTTGATTAGAGTAGTTATAAATTTGGAAGTATTTCTTCATCCTGAACAACCAGGATTCTGCTTCTTCCCCCTTTTGAGTTTCTCCATTAAAGGTTGGTGGCTTGATATTCTTGAATTCCCCAGATATTTCTTCGTAAGGTTTAAACTTTCTCTTCCTAGTATGGTGATTATATTCACTACTGTCACTAGTATAATGAAAGTTTCGTTTATGTAAATCACCATATACTTTAGAAGATGAGCTACTTTCATTTTTAACTTGTTTAGTCTTTTTATCTTTATGCTGGTAACCTATATATTCAGACTTAGTTCTTTTATCTTTTCCCTCAATATGAAATCTTTCCATTAAAATCTGATTTAGCTCCTCCTGAGCTCTCAGAATCCTCTCATTTTCTTTATTAACCGATTCCATCTATGTTTTTAGTTCCTTAACTATTTGTAGTAGTTCAGAAGAATTATTAGTTATCTCTTTTTGTATTGGTTCTTTTTGAAAAATATTTCATTTAGTGTAAGGAGACTCCTCATCCGCATATTCCTCCAATCTATTTATACCTGTGGTTAACTCGAAAAACAAAAATTCTCTGGGAATATCATCCAAAACAAAATAACATCAGTCTATTTATTTAAGTTTACTATTTCACATAAGCAAGTTGAGCCACATTCAGGCCTAGTGGCTGAACCTTGTGCTTTGATACCACATGTAATAACCCAAAAATTTGTAAAAATTTAAAAATTTTCAAGTGACATAAAATGGCTAATGTCGCCGATAAAGTACCACCAATGGCTAGCAGATAATAAAACAATTTATAAAGGAAAACAAGGAGTTGCATCTTTGTAATATTTTGTATAATCTATAGATGTAAACTAAAAAATTGAGTTAGTGTTGTTTATGTCACATACCCCAATTTTGTAAAATAATGTTAACTGTTTTAAATAGATTTCCTAAGACATTATGTTAAACTTAATGCTAAGTAAGAAATGATGACTCAGCAGAGTCAAAATATGTGGAATGTAATTCTGAATATTTTATTATTAATAAATAAAAAGTGGAGACAACAGCTTGGGAGAGCTGTTAATAAGAGTGTTACTGGTCAAACTGGTGGAAGGAACTAGGTGGAGAGAAAAATACAAGTGGCAACATCCTCAAACACTTCCTATGTTGCAGGTGGAAACTTCCGTACATTTGGGGTCATGATCCCCCAAGAAAGTGGGATCAGAGCAGGTGGCTCGATAAATGACAACTAACCCAAAAAGACCTAGGCAATCTTTTAAAAGTACCCAATGAATAGAGCTGAGGTTGGTCAGATATTTTCTAGGAGAAGAATCATTCAGGAGGAATGCACTTCAAGGAATTCATTGGGGAAAAATGGAAAACTGTAAGGAAGGTGTTTTGAGAGATAATCTGCAGTAACTTGGTCTGATAAAGCTTGCTAGCTGGGAGAATTTACTGATGAGTTCAGGATTGGTATTGAGTCTGTAGACTGGTATTTGATTATTGTTGCACCTAGTTCCAGCCAGGGAGACCAGAGAAAGCTCGGGGGTCCTAAGGAGTCGCTGTTTGAGCGCTCTCCAGGAGTTGGTAGGGAGGAACGCCCTCCCATTGCTATTGTCGTCCAAGCTCAAGAACAGGTTATGCCATCTATTATTCTTTGTTTTAATATCTGTGTATGATTGAATGTTATGTTTGCAGTTTATGATATAAAGACTTAGATGGTTTAGTAAGGAATTTATTCTTAGTATGATTAGTAATAGAATCATTTGATGAGAAAATAAAACCCCACCTGTGTTTTTCCTCATCTGAAATGATTCAGACCGTACTCCAGCATAGGTGGTGAAATTATAAATAAAGATAGTATGATGCAATTATAGAATAAAATGTTAGTTTTTTTAAAAGAACGTTTACTTTTATTTTACTGTTAGAAGCAATAGCATTATGTACATGAAGTAGAGTTAGGGTTAGATTTAAGTCATGAATATCAGATTATAGAACAAGAAAAGAAGCTATATTTTCTTTTACTAACAGAACTAGGTTCAGATGGATAAACATGTTTTCTGTACAGCTTTTATTCCAGAAACTTTACTATATTATTTTGAAACCGAGAAAAGAATTTACAAGCTAAAGTAAGTAGTATTAGAATAAATAGAAATGTTTTTCTTTCTACAGTTATTTCTTCCCAGATTTTAATTATTGAATGAACAACAACCAATATGTGATTAAAAACAGCTAAACTATGATTTTATTCTACAGAGAAACTAGTTAGTTCCATAAATTACTTACGGCTATTAATATAACTAAGTCATTCATTTCTTTTATCTAGCTGAGCTCGAATAATATTAATAGCTATTAATCTATTTTCCATAAAGTTTAGACGAATATTATAATATATTTACAAGATAGGTCATAGATAGTTTATTAATTGTTTTATTTTATATATATATATATATACTGACATCATAACATAATAAGATAAAATAAATACTAAGAGAACTTTTATAAAGTATTTAGCACAGATGGCATAAGAAATAACAGAATACTATCTCTCTATACTTTTACAAAATAAACTAAGTATAAATAATAATAGGAGCAATAGTGCTTATTGGTAAGATAACATTCTTACAAAATACTTTCTTAATATATACTTATATGGATTAAGTATGCAGGTAATATACAAATTATAGAAATAGTATTATTATGTAATTACAGTAATGTTATTATCTCATTATAGTAACATGAAGAAAAATATAAATTCTGTACTCAAAAGAAGTAACCGACAGTTACTTAAGTACACCACAAGAAACATGAAATTCTTATGTTACGAAGGTTAAAAGTTACATAATAAACAGTTACAAATTTTATTATAACAAAGTAAGTTATTATAAAAACAATGCATAGAAAACCCATGAGGTATTAATAAAATATTACTACAGGGTAAAAACTCATTTGCATTGACCAACTTATATGCTCAATTTACAGAGATTAATCAATCAACCAGTATACAACATAAACAACAATTAATGAAGTGCATTATAAATAAAAGATGTTCTTTTCTTTAGTGAAACAATAAATACTTATTATACAATTTCGAGTTAGGGCTAAACCCTAATAGCATTAAAATATACAACAGAATTAGCAAACTGAAGAATCCAAATCAGTTTATGTACTCACGGATTTAACAAAATCCACAGAGTGATTCTTTTACAACCTTTCCATTATATATAAACACAGTATTCAAAACAAGTCAAAAATTTACACTCACGGCCGAAGCCGGAGAACCCTGAATTAAGCAAGGGTTTTAACACCCATTAAAAACAGTGAACCAAATAACCAGAATAACCAAAACCCACAAGGGTTATTCAAGCCGTGGCGACCAACCCATAATATCCCATAAGGGATTGGACAAGGTAGAACGGCAATGGAAAGTCCAGTCGTCGCAACCTCCCATCAGCTACGCAGAGAGAAAGAGACAGGTTTATACCTGCGTTTCATCACACAATTTGTTGTTAATATCTTGTACTGAAATCAATTTAATATATAATAAACAGCTTTGTAATGAAAATCAAACGGTAAACTGGTGGTACTTACATCAAAGTTTCACCGAGATATAACCTCCTGCAAGAAGAAGTGATACCACTAGCACGAGTAGGAGGAAGCCTTTCATCAGCTGCAAGGAAGACGATGTCACTACACAACATCGACTAATTACAGCAGAGAGTTTCAGTCACTGGCCTGACAAGGTAAAAACCCTAGAGCCGTAATGTTTCTCAACCCAAACCAAAACTCAGTGCACTGCGAAAACCTTTGTTACATCACTCTGAAATGAAGGACCATGACTCTCAGTGCCAAGCCAAAGAAGAAGGGGACTGTTCACAATCGAAGGGTTTGGGTTCGAGCTAGCTACGATAGCGAAACCCTGAAGGAAGAACCACTAGCATATATTCAAACAGCAATGATTTGGTACAGCACTGCTCTACTACGCTATTGGGACGAGCCCACGAAGAAATAAACAAGCAGGAAGATTACTAACAGTAAGAGTATGCAATAGTGCAGATGAGAACATCGCAGCAGACTGGCAGGAGGCCGAAGGTGACGGAGCTAATGACAAAATAGGGTTCGATGCAATGATTTTAACTGCTCAACACATGGCTAAAACAATGCCACGTTAGTCAGCAAATAATTTGCAAGCTGTGGGTTCAAGTGTATAGTCCCGGAGAACTTCCTTCCACGAGTATTATCATTCCCACTCATTGATATTCGAAGGATCCATAATATCCCATGTTCCATGTCAACCTTTTACTTATGCTGCATGGGAACATAAGACTTTTGTTAATATAAACATTTTACCTTAACAATCATCAAGGTCGTGGGAAGTGTTACGACCCTTACTTTATAAATCATAATATGTATAAACTCAAGTCAAGTTTAAGCTTATGAACATCATGGCGCAGTCTTTTCCATGTCCTCTCTAGGCTATGTAATTATTCTTTTATAAAACAATACAATCTTGATAATAACAAAGTCTTGTAACATTGTTATAAAGGAATTAATAACATATACTCTTAGTAAGAATATTGCTTACAACAAGTATTTGCTCAACCAACATCTATAAGCTTAACACAAAAGTATACCACTTGTTGTTCACTTGTTGTTATAAAGGAGGTTTGAAGAATCAAACAATGGCAACTATCCTATTGTTAATGTTAACTTCAATGGCCTTGTTTATATTCTTAAAATAGTAAAGTTGGGTAATAAAATACAAAAGAAAGTAATAACGTTTATTTTGGCGAATGTATTGCTTAATAATAAATGTTCTTTAACCAATGAATGGTAACATGACAAGGGTCAAGCCACAAATCTCTTTAACAAAATTTTCACCAACATAAAATTAGGTCATAAAACTATTATGTTATGCATCCTTTCAATGATTATAGTCCATTAAGGACATGCCCCTTTTATATCTATGAAGGGAATTATATAAAACCTGTTCACGATAAGATATCCATCTTTGAAAATAGATCTAGTTGTGTTATGAAGTATTCGTCATGCAAACCCCTAAGTTGATAGACAAAAGTGTTAAGCATTTTAATAACTATCAGAATTGATAATAAGTAACCTTTTTGAGGACTTAATAACTCTATCATTCTTAAAACTGTTTGTAAAGAAACATTTAAGGAATTTTTACACTTGATGATTAGTATAAACATAAAAGAGTTTAGTACTCAGTAAGAATTATAAATTAAACCTTCAAGAAGGAAAACAGCTGTCGTCAATACTAGTAGAATCAAATCTCTTTCCATAACATCTTAAAAAGAAGAACAGTTTAATGCTTTTACCTCGATAAGCTATGGCAACTGACTAGCATGTATATTCTTTTACTGAATTAAATATTGTGCGATGAACTTATAATTGAATACTTTAGAATTTTGACAAGCAGCACCCGAACCTCTTACCTGTAAATCTGTAAGAGAAGGAAAACTTCTGTGTTAGCTCGAAAGCTAAGTAAGCCCATATTTTCATGACAGTTCCACCTTGTGGTCGTAAGAAGAAAACAAGTCAGTAAACTGAAAAGGAACTGTCCTATAAATATAATCATAATCAATTAGATAATTCAGATAATGAAATTAGTAACATATATCTAATTAAACAATTAGTGACTGCATTTATGAAATTTATCTATATTTTGAAAATTTTAAATTTTTCGGAAAATTTGGGGTTTTGACAGTTTATGACTTAGCAGTTGTAATTCTTCCAGAAGTAGAAAAAGAAAGTTAAGTCGGGAAAGAATTCTTATGTGTGATCGAGGCTTACTTAGCTTTTAGCTAACTTAGTTGGATTGATGGTTCTTTTCAGGGTTTTTCAGGTGAGCGTAAGTTCCAGTAAAAATAATAATAGTTATATTCAAGTCAAGAAGATGTTTCTCTAGCTTGTTTATGATGCTAGAATTAAAATGTTAAAAAGCAGCTTGTCTCCATAAGAGGTAAGGTTGATCTTAAATTTTGTTGTCAAAACTCCATAATGACATTATAAAAACCACCTATACATGGGTTAAAATGCATAAACAAATACTGTCAGAAGATATCAAAATCCCTAGATGATTATGATTCAACTTCTAATGAATGATTGTATTCTTGTTTATAGTAATTGTAATTTAGAGTTTAGATGGAAAGAAATTCAGTTCACCTCTTTATGCTTAAACCACTCCATACTGTTTGGTGTCTATCACAATTATCTTCATTACCGGGTTTATACACAATATTCTCTCAATACTAACCAAATTACTTTTACTTTTAACTACTTATTCCTTACTAAGTTGCTATAATTTCACTGAAACTCCTGATATAATCTAAGGGCTGTATTTACTATCATTCCCAAAACTCAATTTATTAAAAGAATCGGATCATAAATCTCTTTCTAGCTGAAGAATTCTTCCTTATTACTTTTACAGGTTTTACCTTCATACTAGTGGATTTAGTAAAACTTTGATATAAGTTTGTGGATTAACATCATAAAGTTTGATACTAAACATGAGTCTTTTTAACTATGTGCTAGCACACATGGTTAACAAAAGACTTATCTTAACTTGACTTATCCTAAAAGATGCTTTCTATCTTAAACCTATAGTTTGTAAACTAAGCATCAAAAAATCCATCGTAAAATATATATTTGACAATCATAGAAAAATGCATAGTTAAAATGATTATAGGGTTTTTTTATTATAATTATTTGTTGCAGATTGGAATCGTCCTCCACTATTGACTTACACCCTCGATTGGAAACTTATTTTGGTGGACACATGGGATGGTATTAACCACAAGATGGTTGAATTAAAAGAAACTAAACCCTATCCAATTCATTTCACAGCGCGAGGGTTTCCTGTCTGGTGCGGCCGAGCTATGAGATCGTGGCCGCCAAAACTCCTTGCTAACCTCCAGCTTTCCATTTTCACTGCGAGCTGGTTTGTAAGTGTTTATGAAATCTACAACCTCTGTGGAGAATTGTGTGAGTGGAACAAAATTGTTTTCCTTCACCGAATCAAAGATTTAGTTGGTAATTCGGGCAGTGAAATAGAGCTGAGTAAGGTACTCTTCAATCTCGTGGAAGTGTTGTTGGTTTACCTTTGGTTTTGCGCTTAGGGTCTAGTGGTAACCGACACTATAATTTACCAGGGGTATTCCTCTTTCAAGTGCCATCGCGTTGTTCCAGCTATTTGCATTCACGACTTCTCCAACATTTTCTTATCAAGTAAATCTATCGGTCATGAGTTAAACTTCATGAAAGTTTTTAAGTTTTTCAAAAAACTTTAACTGCTAAAAACTAATACTCGTTTTTATTGTGCATGTTCTTCTCGTGGAGAAAGGGGTTTAACGGTGGCTCAACTCTCCCCTTTCACGGCCACGCAACGCTGGTAAGCCCCGGTTGCAAATGAGGGTTTTCTCCTACATTTGATGTGGTGGTTGGAAGTTAGGAAACTTTGCTGCTGGTTAAGGCACAACCTTGGTTTACACATTAGATTTTTTCTTCCTGTCATTTTGTTTTTGTATGATTTTGAAACCCTAGAGGGTATTGTCTGCAGGAATGTTGAAGGTTGTTGTAGTCGTGACATTAGGGTTTAGTGACAGTGCCTTTACGGCCTGTAATGATGTAAAAACTTCAAGTTTTACTTTCGAATTTAAGTCATAACCTTTAAATGGTCTTTGCTAGTAGTTTATTCCATGAGACTTGTAAATGACTTATAGGGTTATGGAAGTATTGGTTACCATTCTTGCTTACTATTTATTTTAAATTGTATAGTTTAATTTAAAGCAGGCTTAAGCCTCAACCGGTAATTATAAAGGCCATAGGCCATTACCCTCATTTTATTTTGTTTCTATTTAAAATGTTGAAAGTATTATGTAATTTACAATTTTCATTTAAATTGGAAGAGTATAGTGATTTACTATTTGAATTTTATACCAAGATATTAGGTGAAATCAATACTTTGATTTTTCTCTCAGATTGGTTACTATTTGTAGATAAACTAAAATTCTGAAATGATATAGATTTTTACAGAAAAAGTTTTAGTCTTTGATTTCCTATTTTACTTTCAGTAATAATATGTACAGTTATTAAATTTTATAAAAGATATAAGAGTAAGAACGTCTATTTGTAAGGATAAACCTATCTTTCGGTAACCTTAAGAAAATCATTGAATTTTATAGTAGAAACATCTGTTTTTAGTGTAGAATGCAAATACGTTCTTAGAATAAGTTATGATAAGAAATTATGGAATACTATCTAGTTCCAAACCCTAAGTGCTAGTTTGTTTATTGTTCTTATGTTTATTTGTTTAACTTTGTCTATTGTGTTTATAATAAGTATTAGTACTAATGATAGTTTTATGATTAGTATGATTACTAAATATTTTTATACACAAATTCAGTTCTTTATCTGATGTAGATAATTTTCAATAGATAGGGTATGTAGTGTTGTTTCTCTGAAATGAATCATATGCAAACTATAAAAGAAATCAATTACATTTTCATTCAGGGTTATTAATGAATCATCACATCTACTTAATCAACCAGTTGTACTAGAGTACTGCCTATACAAGGCGTGGAAAAATACAGTATGGTAATCTATTATGTTTACCTTTCATTTAGCATAAATACTACTATTTATAACCTACATATTCCTAACAAAACAATAACATGCATATCTTTGAAAAACTAGTAAACATTTGCTGGAAAACAGTAAATAAATTATAAATAACTTGAAAAAATAAAAACCTGTTAAATGATGAGGTGACAACAACTTAAGGAGGTTGTTCCTCCCAACCAACTCTTGGAGAAAGCTTAGTCTGCACTTCTTCAAGATCCTCGAACCTATTTCCTGGTCCTCCTGGTAGAGTACTGGGCGAAGGATGTGTCCTTAATACCTTCTGTCACCTAACTGGTCAAATTACATTAGTAATTCAATCCTGCTTACAACAGTAAGAACTTCAGCCTAATAGCTACATAAGTTCAGTTCTGAGCAGTTAACCCCTCAAACTCACTTCAATCAGTCCCCTCCATCGAATTTCTCATGTGCACTTCATTCACACTGAATGATCACATTTCTAGAATGACCAACCCCAATTGTCTTCAATGGGAAGTTTTATAATAATGCCTAGGTCTTCTAGCTCAGTTTTTACTTATTGAACCACCTCCTCCAATTCCACTTTCTTGGGGAATCAAGACCACAAATATAGGGAAGTTGCCACCAGCTACAATAGTTAGAAGTAGTTTGAGGATGTTGCCACTTGTCAGTATACTCTCCACCTAGTCTCCTCCACCAAGTGACCAGTTAACACTCTTTTAACAACTTCCCTAAGCTGTTGTCTCATCATTTATTTATTTATTAATAAAATATTCTGAAATACATTAATTATTCTTGACCCCACTTGGTCATCAATTACAAACTTAGCATAAAATATAACATAATGTTCCTCAATAACATAAAATTGTTTTGCAAATTGGGGCATCACTAACTCCAAGTAGCTCCGATGAATTTAACTGAAGTGATACTAGTCAACAGAGGCAGTTGTAGGTGCATTAATTCACTCTAGTTCATCCCAATCATCCCAAAATAGACAATTCCATGATGGAGGTGCCTTTACAACTCAGCTTAACTGATTGTTACATTAAACAACAATTAGTTAGCAATTAGGTGCACTTATGACACTCAAATCACCCCAGAATTGCTCCCTGTTTGAAGGAGGAAGCCCAGTTAGCCTCCCCAATTGAAGGAGAAGGCTTAGTTGGCCTCCTTGATTGAAGGAAGGTGTGGGTGTGCTCATGCTGATGTCATAGTGTACTAATCTGATGCCAATAAAGTTAATTAAACTTAGGATAGTGGGTAATTAGGCCAAAATTGACCAAATAAAGTGTGTAAGTTGGATAATGACTCCAACAGACCTGTGAGAAACCACGTGCAACAAAAAAAACTTTGAACTTCTCAATACTACCATCCGCAGCATGATTTATCTTGTAAATCCATTTGGAAGTCACAACTGACTTCCCCTCTAGTCTTGGAACTACTTCCCACACCCCATTCTTCATGATGGAGTTGTAATCCTTCATCATGCCATCTCTCCATACCTGGTGTGCAGAATCCTCCTCATAAGTATATGGAATGGTGTCACGCAAACTATTCACCTATTCCATATAGCTGGAAAATATCTTAGGTGCCCTGCTCTCTTTGACCTCCCTCTTTGGTGGTCCAACTGACTTCTTTGCTTCCTTCATCAACTCCTGAAGCCAACTTGGCTTCCTCTTCCTGGAGGAAGCATCCTATCTAAGAATCTCCTCAACCTCCTCATTAGACATCTGTCTCCCTGAAGAAGTCCCAACAACCTGAGAACCTATCCCTCATGAACCTGTACCTGTACCACTAGAACTCGAATCACCTGAAGGTGTCATTTATGAACCTGTGATCTGTGAACCTGTCCTTGTACCTGTAGACTAAGCCTCTATAACCTGTGACCCAGTCACACCTAAAACTGGTGACCCTGAACTCTGACTCGTTGAACTCTGAGCTGTCACTTGTGTAGTGCCCTACTAATCCTCCATCTCAGAATCAAGAGACCTCCTAAAGGATTTCTCCTCCTCAAACTTCACCTCCCTCCTCACCACAACTTTCCTCTGTGTAGGAAGGTATATCTGAAAAGAATTCGATGTCTCATCATAACCAACAAAAACAACACGCTCACTTGTAGCCTCCAACTTTGTCCTCTTATCAGAAGGGACATGAGAGTATGTAAGGCAACTAAAAATCTGAAAGTGACCTATCTCAGGCATTTTCCCTATGAATGTCTCCTTAGGAGTTTTACTCCCCAATGCATGGTGTGAAATCCTGTTGAGAACATAAAAAATAGTACTACACCTCTGCCCATAGAAAGAAAGGAAGACTTTGATCATGCATCATGGCTCTGGCTGCACCCACTATGGAATGGTTCTTCCTTTCATCCACTCCATTCCACTGTGAAGTGTAAGGAACAGTCAACTGCCTCTTTATCCCCTCTTGTCAACAATACTCATCAAAAGCATGACAAGTATACTCACCTCTATTGTCTGACCAAATTACCTTGATATTCTTTCCTGTCTGGTTCTCCACAAGAGCTTTGAACTCTTGGAACCAAAGCAAGACTTCCTCTAGTCTCTTTCTTCTAAGGAAATAGATCCAGGTCTTCCTGGAAAATTCATCAATGAAAGTGACATAGTACTCATATCCTGTCAAAGAGGCAGACGACATGGGACCACACAGATATGAATGAATCAACTGAATCACTTCTTGGAAAAGTATTCTTGGTGTACTTTCCCAAAGCACACCCTCTACACACACCACTCGACTCTGTGCTGAACTCTGGCATAACTGTAGTTATCTCTCTCAGCATACGCAAAGCTAGATGGTGAAGATGGGCCATCCTCATGTGCCATAGCTCACACAACTCATCACTACTCTGAGTGGAAAAGAATCTTGTACAGTTTCCCACACTCAAACTAGTGGAAAAGAATCTTGATGAGTTGTGTGAGCTATTTCACTAAGCTAGTGGAAAAGAATATTGTACATTTTCCCACTCCTGACTCCAATCACTCGTGATTTAGATGGACCTACTAACTTGGGAAAGATGTGAACTTTCCCATCAAGGACATATACACCGAAGCCTCTGTCCTCTATCATGGAAACTAAAACAAGGTTCTTCATCAGCCCAAGGACATATAATATATCCCTCAGAAACATAGGCTGCATGGAATTCCTCTCAAAGCGGACAGTCCCTCACCCAACTGCTCTCACCACTATATCATCTCCCAATACGACCTCCATCTCCAAGTCAGAATCTGACACCTCTGTGAACATATCGTGATCACCTATCATATGACTGGAAGCTCCACTATCAATGTACCAAGTGGAGGAAGTAGTGGTGGCACTCAGTGAATGCCCAACAATCATGGAATTCTCCATGTGGTCCTCAAAATCCCTGCTGGTGATAGAAGATGCTCTCTCAACACCAACACCTACAAAGAGAGAAAAATATCTCTCGAATCTCACTGTAAACTCATCGATCTCTGTTGTAGCTGCAATGTGTTGATTCTTCTTCTTCTTCTTGTTAGGACATTATCCAGCATAGTGTCCCATCTTCTGACATGCAAAGCATTTCACTTTTCTCATGTCCTTCTTCTATCCCTCATGATGTTTGGCTCTCTCCTTGGAACCCTTCTTGAAATTCTTCTTCTTCTCATCCCTTCGCTACTAAAGCAACATTCTCCTCATCATCTCTATGATGTGATGAAATGCCCTATAAGAAACCTCTCAGTATCTCCTCCTATGTGAGATCATCCCATAATCGATCCCATGTGGGTATGTTCTCCCTCCCAATAATGGTCTGAACAAATACGGTCCACTGCTGTGACACACCATTTAGTGTTTTACGCACCATCTCAGGAATTCCCACCACCTCTCCTACAGCTGCTAGATCATCTCTTACCTATGTAATCTTGGTAATGATATGATGCCATGCCTTCACCCTTTCCCATGCGAACACTCTTCAACTTTTCTCTCAATACCATCTTCCTATTTTCATTGGAACTTTGATAAATATTTGTCAAAAATGTCAACATCTCAAATGCATGATCTTTGGCTGAAATGTGAGGGATCACATGGTCCTTCACTGCATCAAGAATGACTCTTCTTGCCCTCACATCCTTCTTCATCAATATTTCCTTATTTGTTGCATCAACAAGTACTACCAAAGGATTTGTTGTTGTCTCATGAACTATATCCCATAGTTCATTCTCTTCAAGAATCAAGCTAATTCTAGCCTTCCAAGGGCTAAAATTTGCAGCGCCATCTAATCTATCTTCCACTCTAAGACCAAAAACCATGCATTATAGGAAATTTCAACTCAAAATGGGCCTTTTAGCTCTAATTCAAATTCCATGTCATCATGTGTTAGCCAATGAAATTTCTTTAAATTTGAAATATTGTATAGGTCTTAAACACTTTTTTGATATAAATTTGGGAATAGGTATCATAAATAAAGCTATTTTTTTGTTTGTATTTTCGATATATCTCCCTATGTTTTTACTCAAATTTCGATCGAGAGAGCTCGTTGGATGGCGTAGCATGGTATTTCACGTATCATCGCGTTTTTTTAGGTATTTCTTGTTTTTGGGGTAGTGGGGTCCATCAAAATTATGTTGAGTGGGTACTCGTTGGATGCGGAATTTAATTTCGCATCCAAAGAGCTATCCCTATCGAAATTTGAGTAAAAACACAAGGAGATATGTCGAAAATACAAACAAAAAAAGTAGTTTTTTTATTTTCTTCCTCCAAAATTAATAAATATTATTTTATTATTTTAACTATTATTTTATTAATTTTTTTAGGAGGCCCATTTTGAGTTGACATTTCCTCTAATGGCTGCAACCTGTACTCACAAGCAATCTGTTCAAGACTTCTTTTCTTCAAACCCCAGTTTCTGAATGTTTAAAATTCTATATCTTTACAAAGCTCTCATACCATGAAAGTTTTTGAAAGTTTCCCCAACCCGGTTTCAAACCTTTGGGATTCTCTGCATGGTTTAATGCCCAACCCTTAAATGCATAAATTTTATCAAAAAATTAACTTGACTGAAACACATGTGAAACTTTTTCTCAATTTCAAACAATTAAGAAATTTTCTTTTGACTGGAAAATTTAAATATTCAGAAAAAATTTCAGACATTCACATACATGAAATTAACACAATTGTCTTTTACCAATGGTCCAGGACAAAACCCCTAAGAGAAAACTTGTTTTCTGAGTAAGAGAGATTTTATTTTTCTTCAGTAAAAATTACAGAAAATTTAAATCAGCAATACTTATCAATTTTCAGTCTCGAAATTTGAACTTTCATTGCTGAAATTTTCTCATTGAAAATCGTGCCAACTACTACCTAGAAATTCATTCTAATTCTGACTATACAAACAGAATTAAATTATGAATTTAACTCCTCTAAAAACGTGCCACCATACTGTTGTACAGTACATAAATAAATTTATGTACTTTCACCTTCAGAAACCTACCAAAACCATACTATACAGATTCTGACATGTCGTACCTCGAATTATGTGCAGAAATATTTAATGCAGTCGTACATTGTATGTAAATGTCAGACTGCATCGAAATCAGTGCCAGACCGTACTGCTGTACAGATTTCAGGAATCTGTGCCCTTTCTCAATTTCTAGGCCTCTTCTCGGTTTTTGTGCAGTCTTCTCAATTTCTTTGTTTCCATCATAAATTTGGTTTGATCCTCAATTTATGTGCTAGGAAATGTTTTCTCTCTCCTAGTTCTGAATTCTCTCCAAAACCCTCACTTTTCTTCTTTATCTCTCTCTTCAAAAATTGCTCCTGAAGATGAACACAATGAATAAACTTTTACCTTGCCCTAGCCTTTTTGTTCATGGTAACTTCCCCTATCAATCTAACAGTCAAGATTAGATTAGATGGAGAGTTCACATTAAATGCTCCATTAAAAAATAATTAAATGATATTTAATGCACTCATGTCATTTAATAAAGTTGAGAAACCCCTTTTTCTATTTAATCACTCACTTAACTTTTAAATATGAACCCAGGGAAATACCCACTTAAATTTTTAATAAAGCCACTTTAAAAATTATAAAGTACATCTCACTTCATTAAATTCACAAAATGACTAGGAGTCACATTTAAGTGTCCTTGTCCACCCCAAGGAAACTCTAGGTGGACAAACACTTCCTAGGTAACTTTTCAACATCCTCCCAACTACTCTGGTCACGATTTGAAACACGATCTGGTGGGGAAATATGGACTTGTAATTCTCCACATTAAAATGAATTAAATTGGTGTTGTCTAGGTCTAAGGACCCTAATGTTGTCAACATTTTTTTGCGTTGCGTAGGACAACTTTGGAGTACCTCCAGGGTAGACATTGTGCAAAGTGCTTGAGCCAAATCTTCAACAACGTTGTAGAATTGGGTAGCTCAGGCATTTGGATTAAAAATAGACTTCCTGAGAGTACTCTTGGGTGGGCACAAAATCAAGTTGAGATTAGGTTTCTTGATTGTAATAGGACCATTAGACGAAGATAAGGAAGAACTAGTGGAAGGATTTTTCTCGGGAGAAGTATTTTCGTCCTTCTTCTCTACCGATTTTTCATATGACTGACTACAAGTAGTCAAACTAATAGTTTACGAGGAAATCATTCTGATTTCTTCCATAGAATTAGAGGTTCCTTGAGAGGACATGTGATCTATCGATTGTTGTTGAGACAGAAAGGGGTCGGTAAGCCCTGTCGGTGTAGGGTTACTTTTCAAAAATTTACTGATCTCTTCACGACGAGGGCACTCTTTCATGAAGTGGTCACCACCACACAATAATCAAGGATACTTAGTTTTCCTCTTTCCTTTATTGTCATTCTCTGGGATCGTAGCCTTGGGATTCTCTTGCTAGTTTCCAGGTTTTTAATTCTTTCCTTTTCCTTTCTTCTTATTATCTGATGTTTGCATAGATTGAATGGCATTCACCTCAGTAGAAACTGCGGGAGTGGAAGGAGCAGTGGTATAAGTAATCAATTGTTTGGCAGGCTTAGCTATTAACGAGGGTTGGATTGAACCGACAACACCATCAACAGGAGTTTCTGCAGGTGGATTGGTAGGGTTTGTGCTTGGACGAGGAGCTTGAGGAATCAGATCATATAGGGTTTCGGACTGAGAATTAACCAAGTATAGATACTGAAGTCGGCTGATAGCCTACTCCTCGATAACAACACCACCCATAGCCACATCACGGGAAATGGGAGGCAACAAGGATTTCATGAACCAATCAGTTAATAATTGGTCTCAGATGGGAGCTTTAATAAGTCTATGTCATCTCCTCCACTCATGAATATGATCTGAAATATGTGTGGAGGTATTTTGATGAAGTGAAGTTAAAATATCCATACATGTCTCATAAAGGATGGGTAGATGAAAGTGTGTGAGAAAAACCATTGCCAATGAGTTGAAATCCACAAACAAATGTTGTGGAAGCTCAATGTACCACTTAGTGGTCGTACCGGTCAGAGTTCGCTAGAAGAGTCTTAAACGAATAGAATCATCCATGAAGGAGCTAGAAGAACACCATACATGAAAATTCATAACATAATTTTTGGGATCTTCTCCCTGCTTCCCATCAAACTTTGGAATGTCTTACAGTAACTTAAATGGAATAGCAGGACACAAAGGGTTATGTTGAATGGGATCATTAATCAGTTTGGACAAATCAGGAAAGTCAAAATTTGCCAAGAACGGAAGTTGTTGATTAGGTTCAACATATTGGTAGTATTGATAAGGAATTTGCATACTAGTAGGACCATATGTTGACTAATACACTAGTTGTTGGGGTGGTATATTAGCTGATTATCCTCCCAAATATCCTCCTAAATGGGGTGGACCTCAAAAGGGAGGGTCTCTTGAAGGTGGTGGGCCTCCAGATGGCATACCTTTAGGTGGTGGTCCTCTAGGTGGTGGTCCCCCCGAAGGTGGACCTCCCGAGGGTGGTCCTCTGGGTGGTGGACCTCCTAATAGTGGCCCTCTGGGTGGTGGTCCTCCATAAGTTGGACCTCCACTAGGAGGGCCTCTGCCATGTTGGCCTCCTCCGATTGGTCCTCCAAAACCTCCAATAGTATTCATATGTATTCCTCCCATCACAGGAATATAGGACCAATTAGGTTTCCCCCACAGCGTAAACATGTTTCCAGAGTAAGGAATTCCAAGATACATAGTCCATGTAGATGTAGGTTGATAGTTTACATTACCTACAGGTGGTTGATTTCCTGGCTAAGTGTAACCCCAAGAAGGTTGGTTGGCCACGGATTATACCCCTAAGGGTTGAAATGAACTAGAAGGAGGGATTACCATATTGGCATTGGTGGAAGGAACAACCACAGTTGGTTGTCTTACAGCAGGGGTCTATTTTGAACTATAAGTAACTCCACTGGTTAATGGAATAACTTGTGTTGGGGGTTTCCCCCCAGTGTTAGAATATACTGACACCACTTGAGCCGAGGGTTTCCCCCTATTTGTACAGGATATGGAAGGACTAGAAGCAGACCCGAGATTTGAAATTGCAGGAGTAGGGTTGGAGGTTTGACCTAGATCATGAGTTGTAATACCATGAGCCGATGGTGCTACATTAGGAGATGTTTGAGACAATGAAAGCGAATGATATCTAGAAGGGGTTGTCTCTGAAAGACGAGGTAAGAGAGCAGACATGGGTGCTTTATAAGGAAGAGGCGAAGCAATGATGTTCACAAGGTTCTCATGAATATTTTGTAAATGCTCAATAGATGGTTGGAACCTTCTAGTCATTCCCTTTCCCCATGAAGTAGCTTCAGGGAGATTATAAAAAGAAGGTCTGGTCACCCCAAATTTGGAAATAGTTTAACCCATAGAATTTCTCCAAAAAGGTGCATTGGGGCCATCTTCTGCCTCTCTAGCATCGTCCGTTGGATGAGTGGCCTTCCAATCCATTGAACCAGCATGACCTTCCATTGGAAAATGAAAGGTAGTATCAGTCGTAGGAGGTTGTTCGACCTAGGGATTATCGTAAGTGGTGAGTTCTTCTTCAGCTTCCACAACTGTGTCCCCCTCCACATGGGGGTCAGTTGTGGCACCTTGATCTGTCTCTTCCATTTGGATTTCTCCTATGGCAGGAGGAAAGTTGGGTGGTAAGCCTTGAGATCTTCTGGATCGTTTCAAAGGAAACTCAGCTAGATTGTCGGTCACTAAAACCTAACCTAAGGTTTAAAAAATAGAATCACACACAAAACCACTCCTACGCAAACTATAGGTCACAAGAAAAATCGGGTGATAAGATGGGATAACACAACCCTGTTTCTCACTAGGATTGTCAAGTTTTTGCAACTCGCTATATACCGCAGGGTCCAACAGTAAAACATGACAAGGATGATTGGGACCGTACCCTTGCCTGAATAACTGATTACCTGGATAATACGTGCATAGTAATATCCCCGAGCGTTGTTCTCGGTGTATTGTGCCAACAAGAAGACCAAAAGGGTTTTTCTTAGATGGTTTAGGGAATCCTAGAAGGGTATCCCGATATACGCAAGGTACATGGGAGCTCAAATCTATGTTAGTGTTGTCTAATGCACAACCGTTCAAAAGGGGCCTTCCAATATACAATCGAGTACGTGAAGTACCATTCTATATACCTCAAGGGTACGTGAAAGGTCGTTTGATATGCCGACAGTACGTAGAATAACTACACAGTTCTCGGGATGCAGTGCAGGAAATTGAATGACAACTCTTATGTTTAAATATGCTGGAACACATTTCTATCCTATCACTCAAGTTACTAGAAAACATTTAACATATAGCTACCATTAATTTTATCTTGAACGATTAGGTGAATGCATGAAGTGTATACAGAAATGTAAAACCATGCAATATTGTTAGGATTATTAATCCTCCCTTGTCTAATTTGGTCATACATCTAAATCAGGAGTCATGTGTAAATCAGGAGTCCATCCAGTCTATTTTTAGTCACTAGCACCATTGGGTCCACTTGGCCTAATTGGGGCACATGTTCTAGTTAATAAAGTGTGGGGAATACTAATTGAGGCATACTTCCACTGATTGCACTTGCATGCATTAGTTTAGGGGCCTCCTAGATCAATCCCTACAATTTAGGAGCCACTAGGAGTGCCAATACCAACCTTCATCAACTCAGATCAATTAGTGACTAGTCAAGCTAAGTTAGGAGTTAGTTACATTTAGTTCTAGTCCTCTACATTCAGTTAGTGCTAGGTTTGCATGGCTGCATGCAGGAGAGGTGCATTCCTCACCTACCACAGTCAGTTAGCCTTAGTTAACACTAAATTAGACACTTGAGTTGTGTTTTATAGCTCCAATGAACTCTGATAATGGTTTAGACAAGGTCAGTTAACTATTGAGTCCTCCGATAATGATTTAGACAAGTTCTTAGTTACCTACAGTCAAGTAGAGTCTAATCAATTCAAATTTCCTCATGTGGATTCGAATTTCATGTGGCTATTTAGCCATTGTATTAAATTGTAATTGATTATCTAATTACTTTTTTTATTAATGAAAGCATTCACAGTTGCAAGCCATTTTTGCACTGTTTCATTCTTCAATTGCTGAGTAAATAGTGTGATCTATCTTGTGATTTGTGTGTTTGTCCATGGATCTATGTGCTCAATTTAATATGATATCAAAGCCTCAGTAGACAAGGCACTTCTCCTGCTCATATCTCCAGTTGGATCAGTTTTTTTAGAAATTTTCTCCATTCCTACTCTGCACCAGAAGCAGAAGGTTTACCACTTAATACCCCAAGTTAAGGAATTGTTGATCGAGCTTGCTTGATCAATTATGTTGGGTTTGATGAAAAACTAAAATGTACAGGTAGTCGACCTTATTTTGTCTGTTTGATTGTGTGATTTACAGGTTATCAGTTATTCTCACTCCATTCGCTACAAGCAGCTCTTTCTCCTCACTGTATTCGCTACAACAGCTCAGTTCTTTTCTCTGCACTCAAAATGACTCCTCCAATAGAGCATCTCACTTCCTTCAACTAACACGAATGGAAGGGGGACATGGAGAACCATCTTCGCACTAAGAAGCTCTTTAGACTCACAATGGAGCTAGAGATAGGTCCAATTCTTAATTATGACAAAGAAAAATACTGGAATAGGCTTGATGAAGCCTATGGATGTTTGTCTCTCTTAATTTCTCGAGATCTTCTCTTCCACATCAAGGGATTGAAGACTCCCAAGGAAATTTGGGACAAGCTTGCCTCCTTATTTGATAAGCAGGATGAGATGAGAGTCCATAAGCTATAGAATGAGCTCATCTCTCTTCATCCATCCAACTTAGGAACACTAAATGAATTCTTCACAAAATTCAAGAACCTAAGATTCCAATTGAACCTATGCAAGGTTGAGAAGGAGGATGATCAACTCATCCTTTCCATTCTCTCAAAACTCAGTGCAGGCTAGTTAGTATTTGTATCAAATTTACAAACAGTGAAGCTCACTACTCCAAATTGGAATATTCCCACTCTTGATGCTTTCATTGAATCCCTCTCTCATGAGCATGATAAGTTGATCCAAATGGGGATCATTCGATCTTCCAGAGATCAAGCACTGGTTGCAGGAGGACCTAAGGTAGAAAATGATAAAGGAAATCAAAGAGATGAGTCTCCTATGAAGAAAGAGCAGTCAAATGAGCCTTCAAGTTCGAAGAGAAGCAAGAATAATGGAAAAGGGAAGACCCTTTGTTCCTACTATGGAAGGGGCTTTCATCCAGATAGCTCCTGCATGAGAAGACAAATTGATGAAATTACTCTTCTTCTGAAGAAACATAACATTACTACACCTGCTGGTGCAAGGAAGGCTGACCATATAGAAGAAACAAAAGACACTGAAGATTTCTTCAAAAGAGGTCATGCACTGAAGGCCAGCTACTCAACATCACATGTATTCCTCATTGATTATGGAGCTTCCAATCATATGGTTGCATCCAGAGAATTATTCTCTTCTTTACAGTATTTTGATGGTCCTCGTATTCAGCTGGGAAATAACAGTAAAGTTCAAACTAAAGGGAAGTTCTCTATCAATCTTGAACATGGAAGATTCAAAGATGTGCTCTATGTTCCCTCCCTTGCTTAAAACTTGTTATCTGTATACCAGATGACTCATACTGGCTCTCCAAAGCGAGTGATGTTTGGTATTGACTTAGTGGAGATCACATATATCTCTATTGGGAACATCATAGTGAAGGGTGTTGCAAATCATGCCTCCAAGCCATATGAGTTCTCACACTTCATACCTTTTTCAGAACCAGTGCACTCTCAAAGGGAAGGTAAAAACATTCCATCTCCTTCTCTTGCAGTTTCCACTAGTATTGAAGAACCAATTGTATCAGTTCATGAGATTAACATTCATTTAGATTCAGATTCAGTCCCTACTTCTAAGCAGGAAGCTAGGAAGATGACTGGAAATCCATCTGACATTTAGAATACAGAGAAGCTTGTGCTTTGTCAGGAAATCTTACCTCCTTCAGAGAGATGCAAAAAATTGCCTATAAGATGTCACATGGCAAGGTCTGATCAGTCACACTGCCTTCAGAAGAATAGAGTGGATCATACACCTCTTCATCCAGAAAGAGGAAAATGTTACATTCCTCCTTCCTTCCATCAACATTTTGGGACAAGAAGGAGAATTCTACATGCCAAGCCCCAGAATACCTGTGCACAGAACGCCATTCATGCTGCTTCTCTACATCATAGAGATGAAGGTTGCAGAAACATATTTCCAAGTTTTTCAAACTTGAATCCAGATTCTATTTGCTTAGATAGAAGGGGGGTTATTTTCCCATGTGGTTTTTCCCCAGTTCCTTTCATTGAGCAGTTACTTTACTTTACTTGATGTAATGGGTGACCTATGGTATTAGTTACCAGGGCCCATAGATTGTCCAAGTTAACATTCAGGGGGGGTGTTAGGATTATTAATCCTCCCTTGTCCAATTTGGTCATATGTCTAAATCAGGATTCATGTCTAAATCGAGAGTCCATCCAGTCTATTTTTAGTCACTAGCACCATTGGGTCCACTTGGCATAATTGGGGCACATGTTCCAGTTACTAAAGTGCGGGGAACACTAATTGAGGCCTACTGCCACTTGTAGGTTTAGCATTATAAAGTTTTTTTGTATTCTTTTCTTTGGTAAATGTATGTAGTTTTTTAATATCTCCTCTATTAATGTATATCTATTGATGTTCCCATGTATTTATAAAGGAAAGACACCTGACGACATATTGTCCAGAGGAAGTGCTTTCAGAACAAGTTCCCAATCAGGATCATGGAGCATCTATGTTTAATGGAGAACAAGTGAATGATCATATTGAACAATATGATCATACTGACAACGTAGTTGAAGATGATGGTACAAATACATTGATCCATGATTCATTTAATGTTGGAATGGATGATGACGATGACGATGACGATGATAATGAAAATGATGATGACTTTGATGATGTTCACGATATACCTCTTCTCGATAAGGCACATGAACCCCTTTATGAAGGCTCCAAAAAAAATATTCTCTCTGTTGTATTGTTGATAATGAACTTGAAGGTTATGAATGGTCTTTCAAACATATCAATCACACGGATTCGAAGGTATGTAAAATAATCAATCACATATATAGGATCGTCATAAAATTTATCTGTATTCCTCTAATAATTGTATTGTTAACTCATTATTGATAATCGTACGGATGAAGTGTGTTTCGTTAATATTATTTATTTTTACATTAACTATATTTTTTTTATAGCTTTATAGCTGAATTTTTGTTACTGCCATCAAAAATCTTACCTCGCACATATCAAGATTTATCTACCATCATGAAAGTGATTGGAATGCATTATGAAGCAATTCATGCATGCCCCGATGACCATGTTATATATTATAATTAGCATGAATTTGCAACAGAATGTCTAGAATGTCATATAAGTAGATATCGAACTGATCAAGTAAAAAAAATGTGCCTCAGAATGTTCTTCGTTATATTCCCATCATTCCACGTTGGCAACGAATGTTCAGGTGAAAAAACATAGCGCAATTTATGGATTACCATGCAAGGAACAAAAGTCAAGATGATGTTATTAGAATTCTTGCAAATGGTTCTTCTTTTAGAGATATGGAGGAAAAATGGCCTCAATTTAAATAAGAACCATGTAATCTTAGGATTTCTTTGGCAACATATGGTGTTAATCCATTTGCACAGATGAAATCCATTTACACTGTGTGGCCTATTTTTGTTATCAACAACAACATTCCTCCATGGTTGTCAATAAAGAGGGAGCACATAATGTTGTCAATGATCATTACAAGTATTTTTTGGCTACAACTATTTTATTTCTATTGCAATTGTGGCATCTCATTTGTCATATTAGGTTTCCTAATTTCATTTGTATATTTCTGTATTTTAATTACTCTTGTGCATGATTTATATATCTTAATGGTTCTCATAATTATATATTTTATATGTACTTCAAATCAATCAGGTAAGTTCCAAGTCAAACATATGAATTTATATATTGAGCCTCTTATAGATGAGCTACTGAAGTTATGGAATAGAATCACTATGTATGACGTATCTAGGCCAATACAGAAAAGGCAATTTTAATTGCATGCAATTGTTGTATGGACAATACACGATGCCCCTGGGTTAACCCAATTTTGTGGTTTGTATTTTTAGTTCCACTTTAATTTCATTTAATTATATGAAGTAGTTAATATAGTTTATATATAATTATAATTGACATAGAGATTCCATATCTCTATGTCAATTATAGGTCTTCATACAAAGGGTAAATTTGCATGTCCAGTTTGTGGACCTAAGATCAAATCTCGTCACTCAAAAATCTTAAGAAAGGAGGTATTTTATGAGTATAGGCATTTCCTCTCTAAGAATCACAGGTATAGAACAACCGAAAAAAATATTTTCAATGGGAAGTAGGATACTGCATTAAAACCACGGAGAATGAAACCTCACCTTTGGAAGATGCAATACAATAGAAATCATCATCATGGTATGTATGGATCATTGTATATGAATTGTTATGTATTTTAATTTTTATTATGAGTTGTTTACTGTAGTGGCCATATTTTATTTATGATGTAATTTATTTATAGACTAATATCCATGATGTCCATCTTGATCATGAGGGCATTAATGGGCTTCCACGAGGAATGAAAATTTATCCTATACAATTTAGCAAGTTTCCCTACTATGAGCACCTACAAATTGCTCATATGTTTGATACAATGCATATTGGAAAGAATGTGACTGAAATATTGTTATAGCGGATTTCACCACTCTAGGTGAATCACACTTTGTATGGCCTTCCCCTGTCCCGCTGCAGACTCCTTAGACCCTATGGACCACTTTCTGTCCTTTGATGTTTCCTTGATCATCCCTAAAAACACATGAAAAATGCTATACGCGACTTTTAAACATATAAGCGCGTACATACGCAGGTTTGACCACTAAAACCACGTACATCGGGATGTGTGCATAATCCAAATCCTTTTGGAGTTTTCCTTGACATGGATCCGACTCATTTGACTCTTGTCTTTCCCTATGCCTTGAGATCGCTCGGATTCGACCTTTCATTACCCCTTTGAAAATCTATATAAGGAACCCCTTGGTACATTGAAGGAATAAGAGAGAATTGAGAGCAACGAAACTATCGTCCATTGTTGCCGGAACTTATGCTTGAGTCTGCATCCCTTTGTCCCTTGGAGCACTTTTGTGTTCTTCCCAAGCTTGCCTTTTTCTTGCACTAGTACAAAAGCGCGGATTTTTCCACGGAGGTTTTCCACATTTCTTACTTTTTGGTGTAAAATCCGATGTAACAGGAACGAGGCGTCGCTGTATCCATGCCTAGCCGTCGTTGTATCCACGCCTGGACTCTTAGACGTCGCTGTATCCATGCCTAAACTCTTGGACGTCGTTGTATCCACGCCTGACCGTCTCTATTGCGACGACACCGTCTTTTGTTGACTTTTTACAACGTTCAAGTTATATACTTGGTTATATCACTACTGTTGATCATGAACGGGCAGGAATGAGATACTCTTTAGGCTTCTTCCTGCGGAGCTAGCAAATATTGACTCTTCTATTGATAACTCTTTACACGCCTACCTTCTATTTATATGGCCAATATCTGTATGGATCACCAAGAGATATAAGCAAGGAACAATCCCATATAGTTATGTTGAAATATATTTTTGAATATATGATAAAAATCTAATTAAAGTATAAATAGTTTTAATAGGTATTAGTTTAATGGATAGTTAAGTTAAAAATTGTTTATTGAATAAGGTTGATGTGAATGTATTTAATAACTACATTACCAATAAAAAATTTGTTTTGTGTTTCTATTATGTACATGATACATGGTTAATTTATTAACATGGTAGCAGAGCAATATTGAATCCTATAAAGTTGGAGATGCTAGAATTCAGTGTAAATAAGAGAGCTATCTACTATACATGAAGGGTTTTGTAGTCATTATAATTAGAAGATCGATAATATGTTTTGAATCACAAAAGGGAATCTTCGTTTTTGTATTTTAATAGACCACCATTGAAAAGAGTCATCGTTAACTAAGTCAAAAAGAGATATGTACCTCTAAAGAGAACAATCTTTGCTATGAGAACCCAATGGCTATAGAAGAGAGTTGTCATTAACCGAGTTGAAGAGAGATATGAGTTAATTGAGACACTAACTAGAATCGAGCAACACAAATGGATACAATGTTCATACATGGAAAGTGAAGATTCAAATGTATTTGATGAATAAATTTTTATGGTGAATTGTTAAAGGCACTGGACCAGATTCTTATAGCCTAATAATTTAATTGAGTGAGAAAATAGTGATACAACAATATTGGGAGATTTTTCGAAAGCTTATCCCACACCTATAGAGTAATGTATATTTATATAATTATCTCCATTAGTTTGTAGTGTCTGTACAACAATCTTAACTCTAAAATTTTATTAATTGAATAAAATTGTACAACAAAATATGAACAACTTGAAATTGATACAACAATTAGTAACCCAACCATCAATTATTTAGAAATCAACCCATTTATGATCTCATAGCATGGTATTTATAATCTAATTAAATGGTAAAAAGACATTTACTTTCTTGTTTGTCCATATTCTCTTAATTACACGCCATAAAAATTTAGGAAGAGGATGAGACAGAAAAAGGAGATGATATATCATGGCCATTAGAAGTGGCTTCTACATACAACTATATATTGAGTTTTCTTTCTAATCCAATGCATGTGCCAATTTGGAGTATGTGTATGTGACAAAGGCTAGTGCATCCAAACTTGAGATAATATGATCAAGTTGAAGCGATGAAACTTGTGACTAGAATATTAGGGAGTGTCTTGTTTCCATTCTAGCTTGTATTGAAAGTTCATCATTATGATGTGCATATTGTGCTAATGATTATGAATTATTATATACCTTTGACACATTGTCTCCCTCTTGTTTCCCATACTTAGAGAATCTCTTAGGTGAACTTTCGAATAAACTTTTGGATAGTATGATTCCTCCAATCATGGACTTGGTCAACTCATTCATCTTTTGTTGATTTTTATGAACTATCATGTCCTATAATATATTGTCTAAATCTTGTTTCCATACTTAGAAAATCCCTTGGATGCACTTCTGAATAGGGAAACTCCACTAATCATGGACTTTGTTGATCTCTTATGGAAATAAAATTAAAATGTCAATTATTTTTGAGTTAATCAATGTTTTACTTTGTGGAAATAGTTAAAAATGACTTCGAGAATATTTTAATCTACTTTTAGGGAACATAAAGCCCACAAATAAAATTCTTAGTGATCCAAAATGTGTCATCCTATGAGTTTATGACATCAGGTCGATAGTCTTGAAAGTGAACATGGATCAAAGTTTCATGGGTTTATTGAAAAAATGGCCTTCTAATATGATGGATCCTCTTTCATGAAAGCACCAATTTCAACAATTCGTACTCTTTGTCTGCTATTGGATTCTGATTCTCAACTTTTGGGGTTCAAGAGACAGTTCAGTTATCAGCAGCCACTACTAGGTTTCAATTTTAGCGATTCTTGATTTCTATTGTGTGATGGTTCTATATCCCAGATCTGATATTCCTGAGATGATGTAAGTGACCCGTTTTGAGGGAAGAAAAGAAAGAGGAGGAGAATGGTGAGGGGAAAAACCCTGATGAAAAGAATCGAGAATGCTACGAGCAGGCAGGTTACGTTTTCTAAGCGCAGGAACGGGCTGCTCAAGAAATATTACGAGCTCTCGGTGCTCTGCGATGCTGAGGTGGGACTTATGATTTTCTCTCCAAGAGGAAAGGCACTCTACGATTTCGCCAATCCCAGGTGTGGTTAATGTGTATTTTCCATAATTGTTAGACTGCTATCTTGTATAAATGTTTGCGATTATTTTCCTTCCCTTTTGGGTTAGTGGTGTATTTTCCCTAGCTGCTACAGAAAGTTTGATTGCTCTCTATATTTTTTCCTAAGTCTTTACTTGCATAAAGAAATAAAATCGTTTTAGACACGTGTCCCAGTATATACTCTTGAAAGGCCCAGGCCCCGGCCCCGGCCGTTGTTTAGGAGTCTAGGGTCTCTGGTTTATTCTTCTATAAAAAAATAAACAGTTGCATGAATGTCAACTTGAATGGTCAATGACCAAACTTGTCTGACTTCGAAGAACTTTTCTTGGTTCTGTCAAACCTCCTCCTGTTTTACATATTCCTCTTCTCGAGTCTCCGGGATTGTAACCATGTCTCAGGTTCACTTAAAGCAATTTTTGTAGCTCTGCCTCTTATTGATGTATCCCTCTGTTATTTGATACATTATATTGAAGACATTTTGTGGCTATGCCCCCTTCTCCGTTTATCTGTGTCTTAGAGATATATTGTGGAGTGTCGCTATTTATAATTCTCAGGGATCTGGTGTACTGCCCTGATTGCTAATAAAATGGAACTACTATGCTATATTAAGCTTCATTCATGGTTATTGTGTTTTCTGGGATTTGTTTTAGTCTACTGGATCAATCTTGAGAGGTCCCATTACACTTTCTTTTATTATATATTTTAGTTTATGGAATACCGAATACCGAATACTGAATACACATGTGCTGTCCCCACTGGAATACCGATCTTTGGATGATCTCTAAAAACTCAGGAAACAATTCTGGTTGGAATGAGGATCTGCAACAATCTACCAGTACGGCCAAGGTACTCACAAACTGTCAATATCAAATCGATCAAGAGGACTTTAGAGAATTCCAAACTGATCCCAAGTGTAGTCATGAACATATACTAGAACTAAACACTCAAATTTGCATAAACAATTCCGGTGTTAACAGAGGACAGGGGCACTGTTGAGGTGACAGTTCTGAACAAATCAAGTGTTTCCCTTGTTGGTCCAAGAACCATCTTAGGGCTAAAGTGGGGATATTTTCACCTCTAGTGGATGCCCTGGCATCATTCTCTCTTTGAGGGAATATTTCACAGGACAACAACTCCCATATGCCTACCTGGATCCATCTAGATAGGTCCTCTTCCTTCTCAACATCTAAATTCTCATCATGTCTTATGTTCTGGTTGATCTCTGGCTCTCTTTCTTCTTTCTCCTTTTTTGATGTAATATTTAGTTCTTGTTTTTCATGTTCTTTCTTGTTTTATCTTACTTTGATGCTTTTAGGGTATCCTAGGGTACTCCTACATATTGGTATCACTGAATGCATTTCTTTGTCCTGTTAATCCACCTTTTGGTCATTTGTTGGACATTAATCAAGTTATTTTATCTGAGCTGCTATTGAATGCCTTTACACAGGCCCACCAACACACCTATGCCTACAACTAGATGCCATATAAAAGAAAACCCCTTAGGATAGCAAACAAATCTCCAGGATGTTCACTAGGGGTGCTGGGTTCATCTATCAGTCATGCCACAGTTTGCTTATTCTTCCTTGTCACCAGCATGCCAAATCCTACATGCTGGTTAATCCCTTTTAGGGGTTGAGGCAGGAGCTATGTCAAAGAGAAGGAAGAAATCGTTTCTTGTCTTCCCTTGCACTATCTCCTCCAGCATGGGAGAATATATTATCCTCCATTTTCCTAAAGTAGAGCTTGGCATATTCTATCGTCAGATAGCAGATTTATCCATCTTTGATTTCTTAGGTTATGTGGGTTTTTATTTTACTGTTTCAATGTCTGTTCTTTTCTTTTGGCTTGGTATGTTGGATAAGGTTCTAATCTTTGATTGTTTTCAAGTGTGCTCTGCAATTCGCATGATACACTCACTGGATTTTTCTTTTGGAACAAATGATGCAATCTCTTTAATGATTCTTAGCAGGATGCTAGATATGACTCTAAGCTTATTTTGCTGTTGTTTGGAAATTCATCATAGGAAACTGGAGAGTTAAAAATAGAGTTAGATACACCATTGTGGTATGTTCCATGGTTAAGTGTTTATCCTTACCCACCATTGTCACAAGCTGAACAAGAAAGAATGTTGCTCCCCAGATATTTTAATGGCCCAAAATCATTTGAATGTACAGTCTGAGCAGGCGAGATGCTTTACCTGTAAGTCTCCTCAGCCACTTCACTGATTTCTCCGCCTCTGACTCTTTTCTGGAAAAGAAAAATGAGTTGAGATTTTGAAAGTCAATCTAGAACAAATTGGTAGTGATGTCAAGATTTTGAAAGTCAATATGAAACCATTGCTAGGGCATAGAATAGACATCCAAGGTGGAAGGTACCCTGGAAAGGAGTCCCCTGGAAAGGAGGCTGGATGATAAGTTGGTTTATTCAGATGTAGTCCCCGGTACGCTCCTTCAGTCAGGGATTATAAACCCTCCTCCCGGAATTTGCGATATGATGAGGGATCATTTGAGAAGCCTAACTTGCAAGATGACAATTCCCGTGAGTCCCAGGTTCTGGGTTGTGTTCAGTGAGAGCATTCGTGTTTCTCTTCTCGTAGGGCAAAGAGACAGTGATAAAGTTTCTTGCATTGTTGATAAATCTGTCTTCGATTATGTTGATGGACCAGCATACAGGGCCCTTGCTTATGATTATTTGCAATTTTCTCCCTCATATCCATTTTTATCAGAGATCAGAGCCTGGTTTGCACTGCTGCTGGTGGATGCTCAAGACGGCATCATGGACGTCTTTGGCATTGAAGTGGACTTTTGCGATGCTGCAAACTCCGACAGTGAGGTTTTATGGCTTCTAGATATGTTGTATTGGAAGTAGATAAAAAGCTTAGTGGATGGAAACAACTTCACTTTCCAGACACTCAAATAGTAAAAGTTAAGTGTTCATTCGAATATGGCTATTGATAAAAGATGTCATGCAGTTTCATCTTATGCTAGTAAGTTTCATCTTTTCCTAGTTGCTATCTAAAAATTACATCTTGAAGCTGTACAGGTCACACAGCATGAGGCCATAGCATGCGAATGAGTTTCATTATTCAGTGTTGAGAATTTTTCTGTCTATATGCAACAATTTGGAGGAGAACCTTTTGTTGTATAATAATCCAGATATCCATATAGAATCTTCAACATAGTGGATTTATGTTGAGAATTTGTCTGTCCATATGCAACAATTAGGAGGAGAACCTTTTGCTGTATAATAATCTAGATATCCATATATAATCTTCAACATAGTGGATTTATGTTTTGCTGGATAAGCCCATTGATATGAATATGACTGTAATGCCAACACATTTTGAACAACCTTTTTAATTCCACGGAAGGCCCATCTTCATAGCCAAAGTCACTTCTTTATGGCACTTTCAACGCATGACACCATCCATTCAGGAAAGTAATAAGCAACACCAAACCTCATAAGGATTTCAGCATTGTATAAATTTTTAGGAAATGTATTTAACAGACTCATGGATCTCAGCAGTATAATTGCATCTGAAACACTGGCAGGTCAAAAGAACCTATTGTGCACTGAGCAAAGCTCTCCCGCAAACATGTGTCATAGCAGAGTCCTTTGAAGCAATAAACATAAGAAAACATTGAGTAAAGTTTTAGCAGATATCTTTGACTAGACCCTATTTTATCCAGTCTGCCTACATCTGAAACACTGGCCTGTCAGATATTGAAATATGTGCATAGTGCATTTAGCCCCAAAAAGTTGGCCTTTACAAAAGAAAAGAAACCCCTCACTCTTGTATATTTGGAAGGAATGCTTCAGAAACTTTGAGGCATAACAGATAGGATAGGATTAGGTTATCCTTAAAGGCCATTTTAAGAGTAAGCACTGATCCCTATGAGATAAGGCAGTGTTCTGGCTTTGCTCTTCTTAAGGTGCAGTTGACTTGAGAATAAAGGCACATGCTTTCATGCATGTTGAGTACTCTAATTTAAGACACCATAGGTTAGAGTTTGCTCATTTAGGTAAGGTGCATGCAGTCCATTTAAAGGTGCAGATCCTAGAAGGATGCATGCCTCAGATCAGAGGTGTTGTTGTGCATGTGTCAAGATTCTCTACACCTACTCTTATAGTCTATAAAGGAGAAGGCAGGGGTATAGGCTTAATGCCTTTTGTTCATCAGTGAGCAGTGAATTAGCTTGCTATATTTTTCCTATAGCAGATTTCACTTCAGAATTAATAAGAAAGCAGTAACAGTTTTTGACAGTCCATCTACTGATTTTCTTTGTTGCTTTTAACTGTGATTCAGCAAATACACAGATTTGCAGATTTGAGTGGCTGTCATGTTTCGGCTATCTAGTAGTTTAGGAATTTTTTTAGTGCAAATTCTGCTTACCATGGTTTGTAAAATCTAACACCCACCCCATCTCACTCATCTCCTCATCCCTTGTCTGTGGAATGTAGAGGATGTAGATTTTGTGTCCCAGCCTTGGGAAACACGTCCGTGTGGTTTATAGGTTATTTATGTGTGAGCAGT
>LPNX010590945.1:5689-29862 GCA_001517045.1 Pseudotsuga menziesii | reverse complement strand
TCAAATTAATAAAGCCTCCTCATTGACAGCAGTCTCTCATCATCTAATTATAAAGAGGATGTGCATATATTTGATGTTAATATATGTCAACTGGTATTTCGAAAGATTAATTCTTGTTAAATCAACCCTGGAGGTAATCCTGTTCAACTGGCATACCTTGGCCTATATTCTCAAGGCATTCTGGAGAAAATTTGGGGAACAAGCTATAGATTTCTGTGGTCCTGGATAAGGGAGAAAGAAGGCTTATCTCTAGTAAAATGGCAAGATCTTGCAAAGCCAAAAGAACTGGATTGATGGGGCCTGAAAAACATATATCATTTCCAGAAAGCATTAGCAGCTAAGTGTATGGATAGACTTTGGAACCAAATTCTTGTTCAAAAATATATAAAGACAAATACAGTAGATAGATTACAAACCCTACCAAATAATCCAACAAGCCTCTACCATATGGAAGGCAATGATTAAAGCCTTTATATTGATTGGGAAGTAGCTAGTTTGGAGGGTTGGAAATGGGTTGAAGATTAGGGTAGTAATGGGACCCTGCATGGGCAGTGGTGTTGATTTCAAGCTCTATGAAACCCTTCATAAAGAAGTAATTTACAATATGGCTCAAGCACCTTCCCTGAGACCACACCCACATGGCAACAAAATTGGTAGCAAGGCAGAAGTTCAAAACATATGAGCCTATAAGGGGCACAAGAAGGGGCAGTGGGAATCATATATTGACAAACTAAAACAGAGCCATGTGTGAATTTAGGAGACAAGATAAATTTGTCTGGTCCAAAACAAAATTCCTACCATCTTCAAAGCATTGATAGAAGATGTACCATTCTTCCAAAGCCAAATTCCCTCTTCTGGAAATAGTTCCCCCTATCAACATGAAATGTTAAAATGATTTAAAGTTCAAACATTTCAGCAGCAATCAAAAATAAAAACAGAGTGTGCAGTTGTCACTAAGTTGAGTGGCTTTTCTTATACAGTATCCCTAAGGTCAAACAGTTGCTAAAAGAGATCAGCCATTCCATGCTCTTCTGTGACTCCCTCATTCACATTTATAA
The DNA here is from genome assembly GCA_001517045.1 of Pseudotsuga menziesii. Classification (NCBI taxonomy): domain Eukaryota; kingdom Viridiplantae; phylum Streptophyta; class Pinopsida; order Pinales; family Pinaceae; genus Pseudotsuga; species Pseudotsuga menziesii. Next base: position 28,804 of record LPNX010590945.1, on the reverse strand, counting down.
CACTTTGTACCACATGATATACCCATGATTCTAAATAGCTTGTTCCTGTGGGAAGCTGAAAATTTCCTCCTTGTGTAATCTGTATTAACTTATTTCTTATATTGAACATCAACCAAGATGGGAAGGTTGTAGAGTGGAGAATCATGTGCCGAAGAATCAACATCAATCTTGAAATTAGCAAAGACCAGCAAACCAATTGTGTGCTGTTAAGTTCCACTGGAGGACAACTTACATTGCTGAGGGTAGAAAAAATATTCTCTTCCATTTTGATTTTTTCAAATGCATTTGAAGAATGAAAAGCCATTAGAAGAAATTCCAAATGAAATAGGGATGGAAGACTTGCACAAACTTCTTGGATATTTTGACCCTGTGGATGTCCTTATAATAAGAATGCGAGCTACAAGAACAAGAGCATCATCAGTATAAGAAAACCTCCCATCCTCTATAGAATGCTGCTGTTGCTTCCTGTATCTTTCCTTAATTCCAATTCCCTTAATATAGTTGCTTCTTCCTGTATATTTCCTTCATGGTAAAGCCTTTTGATGAAATCAACAAACGAGATATCAAGCTCTGGCCCAAACGAGATATCAGTCGCTCAGTGGCATTGCTTGAAAAAATATATTTCAATGCCTTAATATATTTGCAACCGTTTGGGACACGAATGATATGATACTGCTCACATATTTGGCTTGTGGACTGTATATGGGGATTGTATTTAATGCCCCTTTTGGTCATTTTACTGAACAACAAACTTCAATAATGATAGGCGACATTGGTTAAAGGCTTACTCAGGGATACGCTTACTAAGAAATCATCCATGTAATGGGTTATAATGATAAATTATATTGATTCTTTATTTCCTATTTCAGTTCATGATTATGGTAACTTTCTTTTTTCTTTTGTCCAAAACTGAAAAATGGTGTTTAAATTGCTTCACTAGTATGTAGATTTCATACAGAGATTGCCTAGCCTATAATTTTTTCTGCAAGGTAATTCTCTTTGTTGCTTGGTAAGATAAACAGTGTTAATATTTCAATCATGGTAATATCTTGTGTTCTACAAATTCAAACCATTACATATGTTTCTTGGTAACGTGTGTGGCTTTCTTACTTTAATAATTTATATAGATATCTGTAATTGCAGAGTCCAATCGATGAGTTGTTCAAAGGATTGCAGATGTTTAGAACTGTGCACAAACAAACCATTTCGCAAAGAGAGAAAAATCAAGATTGTGAAGGTATGGAACAATATGCTACTTGCTATTCAATTTTGTATTTCTATGGAACAGAGTTACAATGTAAATCTTGAAATTTTGTCTTTTCTGGATCAACAAACCGAGGATTGCTGCAATGACAACATCCTCCTTCAGCATACCAACAGCGTGTCACTCATGATCATTTCATTTTCTGTCACCGGCCCATCTTCTGCAGTTTAACTAATGGTATATAAGGAGGAGCTAATGAGTAAGAGACTGGATTGCAATTGCACATATATCATCAGGATTAATCTCTGTTGTTGTTAGATAGATTGTGTAAAAAATAAATAGAACTAATAATCTCTATTTTTGTTGGACAGATTGAACATACATTCAATAAGATTGACCTCTGCATAGACATTAAAATAAAGCAATATCTAAACAGGCAAGAAGTAAAGAAGGCACTTCATGCAAACACTGGACTATATTGGGAACCCTGCTCTCGGTATGTCTTATAGTATTCGTATATTTGTTTGCTTTTGTATTTTGGCATAGGCATTTTCTATTCCATTACTAAATAAATATGCACATGTAGATTGGTGTCCCCACTGTAATCAGTCTTCTGCTCTCGATGCCTCCTCAATCCAAAAGTATGTCATGTGGCAAATACATGAACAGTCTTACAAGCTGATATATCTCTTCCGGCTTGTTACATATACATGGGATTTATTGACAAGTGAATCCATTGGGAGGAACTTGATGAGGAGCATAACAATTGTTGCCTCAAGGAATTTGATAGGACTCCTTAGGAGTCCATATAGGTAGTGGCCTCCCTACTAACACACTAGGATTACTAATCCTAGTGAGGTGATTATGTTTCAAGGCTCAGCCTTCCACTCCAGGGCTCTATGTGCATGTGAGTGTAAATAAATTAATAATATCATGTATAATAACAGTGAGATACACCTATATATCTCTATTCATAACTTTAATTTGTTAACATAGACATGGATGGGCATCAAATTCTTGAAGCTAACAATCTCAGATTTTTTGCAGTGCTAAAACACTGAAAACAAAATATTCCTGAAGAATTTTGAAGACCACTGCGGGAGTCCACGGAGGTAGTGGCCTCCCTACTAATTAATATATTTGGTTGTGGGGTGATATGTTTGTTGTCTCATCCTTCCCATCTATCCTCTATATGTTGTGCATGTGAATGTAATTATTAATATGAATAATAACAGAGTGATACCCCTATCCTACAGGTTCTGGAATAGTTTCTGAGATTATGCCCAAATCGAGGTAGGTCATTGCAGTCTACAAATTCTTCCCTTTCCAATCCTTGGAATAATACCACTATAACTAATACATGGCAGACATATAGATTTTTTTCAGTCATGAAATAGACTTTGTTTTCTTTTGAGACTACCATATCAAAAAATATCAATCTTATGTTTCATTTTTTAATCCTGTGTGTGAAGTTCTATTGCACTTTCTATCCTTGAATTCCTTATATGCATGGAATCAACCACCATGAATTGCCTCTCAATGATAGGAACCGGTGCTTTATTTTCTCCATGCGAGCGAGAGAATACATCACATGCTGCAGCCCTTGCTTCTGCATACTTACGAACAGCTGCTAACATCAAGGAAATGAAAGAGAAGAAATTGAATGTCACGTCCCCGTCCCTCAACCAGCGAAGAGGACGCGAAAAACATCCAAAACATAGAAAAGGAATAGGCAAATAGCCTCATGATCATAAACCAATGCTGAGAATTAAAAGTTTAAACATGCATAACAGAATGCATAATCCATCATCCAAGATGCACAATTCGTCAGTGAAACAGCGGAAGCAAACAATTACATACAACCAGCATTCCACATGCTCATTATAATTCATTAATTGACATCAATATACATACAGAGATGGAGTATAGACAGCACTTATCTTTTGATGAATAATCCCGCAACCAGCTACGTCGCTGCAACATTCCACCCAACCATAGGCCAGCTTGCTCATCAAACTCTCAACAACGCTGCCACCCCTGAGCTGGGCATGATTCCTCCGGAATAAGGGACAATTGCAGGCTTACACATAGCCAAGGGGACACAAAACAGCAAGCAAGCACCGTTGGGTTTATCAGGCTGTCCACAAATCAGCCAAGCCAACGTAGCCCAAAGGCAAACCACTGCATACACGCAGCAACAATCCATTCACAGCTCCTGTGAAGAAGCAAAGGCAACCAGGGATAATCCCAAACAAAAGATGAACCACAGCTGACGTCCAACAGATAGCACAGAGTTGTTCTTGACCCTCACGTGGCCAAAACAACGCAACAGCAACCCAAAACCAGGGTATATCCACAACCCAATTCCACAATGGAAACGATAACAACTATGCACAATCCCAAACAAAGGATGAGCCATCTCCCAGCATGGACAGAGGAGAATATAGCCACAGATTGGCAATCCACAGTGGCCCAAAACAAATTTGGACACCACAGCCAACAAAGCACGCGGGGAAGACAACAGTCCCAAAACGAATTTCAGTGGGCACGGCTCACCACATGGGAAAAATGAATCTAACAGTCTGTGCGTGAGGAAACTTACACCAGACCACAAAACGCAAAGGAAAACATACCCGATTCCACTCTATGGAAAACGTGAACGACCACAGGTGAGCAGCTCCCCTCCTGGCTGCGTGAGATCCAACAAATCCACTGCCTGTGCGTGAGGATGAGCAAGACCTCCACTCCTGTGTGAGATTGCACAGCTCCCCTCATGCACACAGATGAACAACCCACGTGGGGAAACGAACTGGCCACAGAGACAACACACGATGAGAAGTGCGTGAGGAGAACAGAAGACCGGACGCGTGAGGAGATGAACCGACCTCTGCGCGTGAGAGTGAACAGACCAGGGAGAATGGTGTCGTGAGGAAGATGGAGGAATGGCTTGCCTCTTTACCCACGTTTTCTCCAGCAATAAATGCCCTCAGCCACTCAGCCATAACTCCCCAACCACCAGCTGAAGCAATAAAGGGGTTGACAAGGTTGGATGAGACAAAAGGTGACAAACAACAAAGGTGGTGAAACATGGTTTTTTCCCATAACCAAGGTTTGACATCCCCCACCCCTTATCCTTTGGAACCATGCCCCTTTTCATTCAACGTTGCACTGCCATAGCTGGTTGTGGTTTTAGTTTTATTTGATGTGCATGTTTACATGATGCCGAATTATAACGTGCCAAATGGCACGATAAATCATCGGCAACTATTCCCATTGCTGAAACATACACACACAAATTGATGGTGGGGCTTTTGCCTTGAGCTCCTCACCACGATTAATTACATTATATACATCATGCAAACGGGGTCAAAATCGGGGACATTACATTGAACCAGTTTTGCTTCACAGGGTAACATCACAATTATACCATACTTTTAGTACCTTGAATCCTTGAAATCTTATTGTCATAATGTGATTGCATGGACTAATTCTTTTGTGCATGGCAATGTGCTGGACTGTAGACCTCACTTCAAGACTCAACTACCGGAAACTGTCTTGGGAAACTATTCAGCAGGGATATTCCAGGGAACCCGAGTGAAGGATGATATATCCTTCTGGGATATGGCACGCTTAATATCATAAAAAACAGAGATGGAAATCAGCAAACATAAGCACTTTTCTGAGTTACTAGTCCTAGCCATGCTTGTTGGACAAGTAATAACTAGGGTTCCCTCCATTCAAAAGTTAACAAAGTTGTTTTTCCAAGGGATTTTCAGTTGTTTTGGTAAATGAATTTCAGTTTTGCACCTTTTGGTCTCTCTTAGTAGATCAGGGGTTAAGAGGGATTTATGCTATACAATATTTTGGATTAGTCATATTGATGAATGAATGTGAATGCAGGTGATCAAACGTCCTAGTCTTACTCCAAGATCTTCTAAGAGATCTAGGCTGTTTACAATGTTCTTGGGAGAGCCAGCAGAATCACAGTGGAAGAATACAGAATCTCTGAATGTGGCTGGCAGCTTGGGGCCTCTGGCAAGTATGCATGCAGTGGGTCCTTGCTTCAGTGCATGTGAGTCTGTGATTGAAGGGCCAGATGGGCCAGATTTATGCATCTCCTTTACTTTTGCTACGTCTGTGTACACCAGAGATCAAGAGTCTTGAATTGTTGTCCTCGGAATATTCAAAATCTTGAAGAAGAAACCTCTGTCTCTCTGCCCAAAATCAGAAAAATAATGGCATAGGTACCTTGCCGAAGACCCCGGTCTGGTCTTTGAGGTTAAGGGAATTGTCCACAGCTAAATGGTTTCGAGTTCCAATTTGATCAGAATTATCAATAATGGTTCCATTGGGTCATGTTCATGTCAATTCAAGTAATTGGCCCATCTGGCCCATCTTATGTCCCGTTTCTGCTTCTGTTATCGTTGCTGATCGAGAGCTTATATAAAAATAAATATGTTTTTGGTTTAGTTGAGGACAATTTGCCATTTATTGTTTTGGCATGAAGAGTCTAAAACATCCCTAACATTACTCACAGCAATATTGAGTTGACAAACAAAATAGCAAACAGCAAGGAAAAGAAATCTTCTTTAGATGCTATAACAATGAAATATCTATAGGATTTATGGGTTTTTAGTGCTTTGAATGCCTCTTACACCATAAAAATAAGTCACTTTGATGGGATGATAATAAAAGGATGCTTGTGCTTGTATGAAATATCTCTAGGGTTTATGGGTTTTTAGTGCTTTGAATGCCTTACATCATAAAAATAAGTCATTTTGAGGGGATGATAATAAAATAAGGCTTGTGCTTGTGCTCCTATGAGCAAGCTTAAAGTAGAAAAGTACTAAATATTACATAAATTAAGAGGATTATTTTGCTCAGCAAGAGATGTGTATAAGTTGATTCTGCTACAATGATTAGACCCTTCCTCTTGTGTATTTTAACAAATGCTTTCATCTTAATATATAGGTATTCAGCATCCTTGTCGCTATTCCTGGGGTTTGCATTTTTTATTTTTTTTAAATTATACAAAGCGTGGATACAGCGACGGCCAGGAGTGGATATAGAGACGGCAAGGCGTGGATACAGAGACGGCAAGGCGTGGCTATAGCGACGTCTTATTCCTGGGTTTGCATTTTTTTTAAACATTATACAAAGCGTGGATATAGCGACGGCCAGGTGTGGATACAGAGACAGCTAGGCGTGGATACAGCGACGGCCAGGCGTGGATACAGAGACAGCTAGGCGTGGATACAGCGACGGCTAGGCATGGATACAGCGACGACTTAGACATCCAACGAAATATATAACATTATCGCTCTTGCAACGCAAATTAGGGGTCGTCTCTATTGCGACGGAATTGTTTCCACAGAAAGAAAAAAAACACTTAGACGTGGCAATATCCACGATTTTCCGTGGATATTGCCACGTTTTTCCATGGAAAAATTGATCACTTGTACTAGTGTTGTGAGCTTTCTATTGAGAGATGGAGGATTGAAGTGGTGGAGGCCCAAGTGGGGGATTCAGTTTCCCCGGTTCACAGACGTGCCGTCAGAGGTTGTATCTTGTAATCTCTTATTTATATTAATAGAAATATCTTTTCCTGTCCAATAATGTGTGTTTGAATGAATATGTTCTCCATTGGATTATGTCAAATGCTTATACATTATTGATTATATATGCTAGAATAGATCTAACACCATGATATATATAATGCTTGTATTGCTTACTTGTTGTTGAGGAAATAACAGATCAATTCAAGCTGAAGATTGGAAAGCTCAGCGGGGATCTACTTCAACCGTCCGGAATAAGGTACGAGGTCCGATCATTTAGTGTTAGACATTTAATTTCTATTGCATATTGGAAAGGATTAATTTCTGGAGTCAAACTATCTGTTTTGGTACCCCAAGCCATAGGAATTTCTCTCCGTAACAGAATTGGAAACTCCACTGGGGAGTTCCTAGTAGTTGTCCTTTGGGGGTTGTTTTCTCGGCATTCAATGAATTTGAATTGCTCTTTCTCTCTTGTTTCTGTGTCGGGTCTGGGGGCATGTATGCCTGGTAGAGTCTGATTGGTGTAAATTTTTTCTTAGCCTGTTTGTTTGCCTTGATTTTATGCACCTTTCTTCCTGTATGCGGGTTTTTTATTTACAGTCGCGTATACACGCGGTTTCCTCTGTGATTTCCGCGTATACACGCGGGTTTACTGCGAACAGTCGTGTATGCCCTTGATTTTTCCTTTTTGGGGAAGATAATTGGTTGCTGGGTGAATTCTAGTATTTGCTGAGTCTCCTTTGGCACTGCCTGAGTCTGTTTTGACCTCTGTTTCTAACCAGAAACATTTTTTTTAGGATAAATTTTTTTTTAAGATGGTTCTTGTCATGGCATTTTTTATTTTTTGTTTGAGATTAGTGCATTAGAGTTCTTTTACCTTAGTGCTTTGCTTGAGTGTTGTTTGGGTGTGCTTGCAGAGTCTAGGGGTCATAGAATCATTCTTTTTCTTTTTGCATCTCTTTTATTTTCAAAAAATCCAAAAACATTTGCTTATCATCATGCATTGCATTTTGCACTTTGCATTGTACTTGCACTAGATAGATTTGCTTTGGAGTACTAGTTAGGACTTCATCTAGGAAATTTGCATTCATCATTTGAAGAAGAATTGTGCATTTCACGTAGTAGCATACCCTGTTTTCATGGACACAATGCATTTGCATTGATTGTTAGGTGTGCATTTTACTTCATGTTGCGTCATAACACCATCAGTTGCACGATCATATCCATTTTTGAGTAATAAAGCCAACTAAAATCAACGCTAAATAAAATGAATTACACTCTTTCTTTTCTAGGGTGCACCAACAAGCTTAGGTTTTAGGATCTTGGAATAGTTCATTGTAAGTCAATTTTCCAAGATCACTAAACAACAACATCTAGGTGTCTGTCCAGGTGAGTGTGTGAAATCCTTGGTATAACCAGTGTTTCTCAGGATCCTCCTCTCAAAAGGGAGTTAAGCACGAGGCAGTGTGAGCGGTTATTGATTGGGATGACCCCTAGTCATAACTAAGTAGCACCAGAGATATTTCTAGGATTGTATTCATATCTGGGGGCTCTTTCGAGAGTTTCGGGCTTTGCTACCCTTCCCATACGGTCAATCCATCCTGCGACTGTCCACCTGAGCATTGATTATATTGAGGTGACCTTAGTGGCCTTACCTAGGATATCGAGGGGGTACTTTGCAGGGGTTATTCTGCAGGTGTCCCAGCCAGGTTGGGGTCGGACAGCACAGTTGCTTTACGCGTTGAAGCTGAGGGCCACAATAATTGGTTACGTACCTCCGCTTGTTGTGTATGGGAGTCTCAAGCCTCTCCTAGGCGATACATACCTGCTTCATTCGGGAGCTCAATTATCCAGCCCTTGTTTGCTTGCATTTAGCTTTATATTTTATTAGTGATTGCTCTGTGCACGATAGTTGGCTTAGGGTTTATGTAAATAGAGAGTCTTTGCTATTTTTTGAGTCATTGTGGATTTGAGTGCGGTTCCTCGCCGTGCTAATCGTTTAGCAGGACTTCCGCCTTCTACTTCTCCTCCTCCTTTGGGAGAGATACCTAGATAGTCCAGGCAGACTATGTCACACATTGACTCACACACCATGGGAGACCGTTTAGAGGATATTCCTGAACCACCTCCTCCCATTCGTGTAGACGATGGGGAATTTACTCCTACTTATGATCCTTCACCCGACTTAGCTGAGTTAGGTCCTATGATTTCTGAGATAGGACCCTTGCATGATAGGCCTACTCACTCCAGGTCTGATTCCCCATTGACATGTTACCGGTATGGAATGCCGAAGGACGTCGAGACTCATTTTGAACCTGCCAGCACTAGTTATGCTACGTTTAGTTTCCCTACACATGATTTGACATTTCATGTCGAATCCGACTTTGAGCCTAACACTATGCCTAGGGGCACTCTCATTCCTTACCATGTGGAGAGGTTTGGGAGCACTAGTCACATTGCACCTTCCGTCCCAGTGGTGGAAGCTCCATTGTATCTCCCTCCTAGGTCTAGGGTTAGCGATCCGATTAGGATACCAAATCCAAGATGAGTGACGATAGGCGGTAATACATATATTATTACTTAGGTTCCTTCGTCCTCGGCCCCTAGTTCTTCAAATGTACATCCTCCACCTTATTCATGTGGTCCTTCGAGCCGGTATATGGCTACGAGTCAGGTCCGTACTGTGGTTACTAGGTCGATTGTGTCTCAAGTTCACATATCGCCCGCTGCATCAAGAGGCTATATTCATGCTTTCAAAGGTCACCTTGCTACTTCCATGGAAAATATCCCTACTTCCTGAGCGTATATTCCTACCTACGGAGTGTCTCATGGGGCATCACATGCGATGGCATATGGACCTTATTATGGGACGCAGTATGGACAGGTTTCTTCACCTTATGGAGGTAGGTATCAACAACCTGCTTACTCTCCTAATTACGGATTTGTAGCTCCTACTAGTAAAGGTCCACCATACTATGGTACTTCCACGCCACCCTATATTGGTCAGACAGGAGGAGAACACTATGGCCAAGGCCATGGTGGGAATCAACCCTATATGAACCAAGGAGCAGTCCATCGACCTCATCATCCTAGGCTCCCTTTCCTTGCAACGCTTAATCTTCCTGACTTATCGATACTTACGAACGATCATGTGGCTCACGACCCGGCTTGGCCAGTTGTCACTACCAAGATTCCTTCGGACATACCTAAGTTCGAAGGCAAACCGGGAGAGGATCCGAGCGAACACGTTACTATGTTTCACCTTTGGTGCTCTTCAAGTTCGTTACATCAGGACTCAGTCCATTTGCGACTATTTTAACACACTCTCACAGGGCCTACTGCAAAATGGTATATAGAGTTTCCTAAGGGATATTTCGCTTTGTTCGACGACCTTGCGATGACTTTTCTTAATCACTTCCAGCTACCAGTGCGCTATGACTTCGGTACTGAACTCTTGTCAACATTTCGGCAAGATGAAGCCACACATATTTCTGATCATATTCAAGAGTGGCGTAGACGGAAGAGATTAATTAAAGCTTTTATACTGCCGGAATTCCTCCTTGAGTGGTTCCTCAAGTCGTTATTGCCATATATAGTGAAGGATGTTTCCACATCCGGAGTGCAGAATGAGGAACAAGCGATCTTTAGGGCACAGGAACTGGACTTGATCTATGCTCAGTCTAGTTTGTTGTATGAGATTATTCCCAACGCTCCTCATTCCAGTTTCGATCCCAAAGTCAAACCTGGACCACATGCTGATGGCATTGTGGGTTGTGCAAGTGCGAAACCTGCAGATTCGGTTGCAAAACAAGCTAGTCAATTGTCGCTCAACCAATCTGCTTTGGGACAAGCTACGGCTTCATCTCAACCTGCCCAAATGGCAAATGTACTTTCTGTGCAATCGTCGGACCAGAAGGGTAACCAGTAGCCCAGACGGAATAGAAAAAAGGGTAAAAATAATAATCGAAAGGGTGGGAATAAGAATGAGAATGCTAACAATAATGACAAGAACGGTAGAAATGTTGGGGAGGACAAGCAAGTGAAACGTAAGGTTAAGTTCTCTTGCAAGCTATGTAAGGATGATCACCTCACTTACTTGTGCCCCCGGATTGAAGAAGCTTCGAGATTCTTAGCACAAGGCCCAGTTGTGCTAACTAACCTTTTACCGCATAATCAAAATATGAACTCGAAGTCCCATGACCAGTCTAGTGATGATGATCCACCGGAGGGTAGTGGTCATGGGTGCATTAACATGGTCAGTGCTGTGAAAGTTGTGACTCATGTGAAAGATTATAGTTTGTCACAACACAGCCCAGGCAAAGAACCTGATCCACCAGGATCCCCTTTGCGCATTGAGAAACCTACAGATAAACCTGAGGCTGCACCTCGCATTCCTAAGGGAGTCCTTAAGCATTTGGGGCATAATCCAAATGCCCGAGCCGCCCAGAATTATTCAGTTGTTGAGGATTTGGGCCATACTCCTTGTGAGATGTCGGCATTGGAAGTGCTTCAGAGTTGTCCTTCGCAAAGGAAGGCGTTGCTTTCTGCCCTTGGTGTGAACGATGATGATTCTTCCTCTGTGATCAAATTTGAAACTGCAGGACATCAGCCTCGCTTTCCCTACTATGTGTCTCTTTTGGTGCACGTAGAATGTCTTGGTATGACCATCAAACATACTGTGATTGACGAGGGCGCTGTTGCTTCTGTGATGTCTTTGGCATGTTGGAAGGGTCTCGATTCTCCTGAGCTATCTAAATCAGGGACTATGTTAACTGCTTTTGATGGGAGATATTTTAGGCCGCACGGCATCCTTCCTTCCCTTAAAGTCCATTTGGGGGGAAAGACCATTGCGATAGAGGTTGAGGTGGTTGATGCGCCCCTTGACTATAATCTCTTGCTGGGTAGGAACTGGATGTACAGTATGCAAGCCATTGCTTCTTCCTTGTTCTGCATTGTATGCTTTCCACATAACGGGAAGATTGTAACGATTGATCAGATGACATTCAAGAATCCATCTGTTACCACATCTTCGGGAGGCTTCGATCTCGATCATTGAACATTCTCAGCCGGCAACTAGGAGTGTGGGTGTAGGCATGTATCCATCCCTCATGGGAAGCTTTAGTTGTCCTGCACCGATCCTCATGATAGGATCTAGTTTCGATGAGGCTTTGAATTCTACAATATCGGTGTCTTTTCGCATAAGTCATATGGAAGACCCTTTGATTCTTCCTGCACCGAGTATTTCGAGTGAGCCCGTCGAGACGAGCGTTCCGCTGCCTGCAGCTATGATAGCTTATCAAGCTAATCTCAAGAATGTTGCAGGGCCTTGTTCTTCCTCTTCGTGGACAGAGGAGGAAGACCCCTATGTGCTGCCGGCATGGGTAGTACAGTCTTCTCATGCCCACGACTGCCTTGATACGGTGTTCCCTTCGGATGAAGCGATTATTGAGGCTATGTTGGGAGTTGAGCCACCATGGGAGGAACTTCATCATAGATCGTACTTCCTTCCAACGCTTTACCGTTTGGAGCATGAGGATTATAGGGATATTCTTAGTCAAAGAGGTGGTAATCCTGTGGTTCCATTAAGCTCTCTTGGTCCAATGGCTGATGGAAACATGACGAACATATCTTCAACGATTCCTATCAACATCTCTCGCAATCCTGGCACAATAGAGAATGTCTATATTGGGGCGGAATGTTCCCATGCTGAGATTCTGGATTATACTGAGCTATTCAAGGAATTCCGTGATATTTTTGCTTGGTCTTACGACGAGATGCCAGGTATTGACCCTCGTAATGTCGAGCATGAGATTAAGACTTACCCCAACGCTAAGCCTGTTCGACAACGTTTACGTGCGGTGAACCCTAGGAAAGCACCCACCATTAAGGCAGAGATAGAGAAATTGTTGAAAGCCAGTTTCATCTATCCCATTCCCTTGACGGAGTGGGTTTCAAACCCCGTTCCGGTGGATAAGAAGCAGGGAGCGATCCGTATATGCACTGATTTTCGTGATTTGAATCGTTCATGTCCTAAGGATAACTTCCCCACACCATTTATAGATCAGATTTTGGATGAGTGTATGGGGAGCGAAGTGTTCTCCTTTATGGACGGCTTTTCCAGATATAATCAGATACAGATTAAACCTGAGGACCAACACAAGACCACATTTATTTGTCCTTGGGGAACGTTCGCATATCGAAAAATGCCTTTCGGCCTTAAAAACGCCGGAGCTACATTTCAGCGGGCAATGACCTTGACTTTCCACGATCTCAAGTCAATTATCGAGGTATTTTTGGATGATCTCGCTGCTCATTCTCATATGAAAATGCGTCATCCCTATCACTTGAGATTGGTATTCGAAATATGCCGGCACTATTCAGTTAGATTAAATCCTCATAAGTGCATCTTTTGCGTGAAGTCAGGTCGTTTGTTAGGATTCATCGTTTCGAAAGAGGGTATAAGAGTCGACCCTTTGAAGGTTGAGGCAATACTTCAGTTGTCTCCCTCGAAGAATATTCGTCATCTTCATTGTTTGCAAGGAATGGAAAACTTCTTACGAAGATTTGTTGTCAACTTTTCCAATTTGACTAGAGGCTTTTTGCATCTCTTGAAGAATGACACTCCCTTTTATTAGGATGAGTGAGCCCAGGAGTCCTTCGATGCACTCAAACGAGCCCTAGCATCGGCTCCGGTGATTAGTCCCCCGGACTATAGCCGTGATTTCTTATTATATGTGGCTGCGTCTTTAGAGACGATTGGTATGGTCTTGGTTCAGGAGGATGGGGAGCTCCAAGAGCATATCATATATTATCTGAGCCGAAACCTTATTGACGTAGAGATTCGTTATTCTCAGGTCAAGAAGCTTGCTTTAGCTACCGTACATGCGGTTCAGCGTTTGAGACATTATGTTCTCCTTTGCCAGACCTTGGTCGTGGCCCATGTCAATCCATTTCAATTCATCCTCACCTGAAGGATGATTGGGGGAAAGTATAATAAATGGATTGTCATTCTGCAAGAATTTGATCTCGAGTTTGTTTCGGCAAAATCAAAGAAGTCTTTAGTCTTTGCAGAACTCATATTGGATTTTTCGAGTGAGACCGAGGAGTTGGTGCGTGAAGATACATTTGTCGATGAACACATCTTCTTAATCTCTACATTAGACCCATGGTATGGGGATATCATAATATTTTTACAAACACTGAAGACCCCTACTCACCTTTCGCAAGATGAACGACGACGATTACGTCACGTCTCTAAGAACTACCTTATAGTGGACAATACTTTGTACCGCCATGGGGTAGATTCCATTTTACGATGTTGTTTAAATAATGATGAGGCTGAGGTTGTGCTGAATGATTGCCACAGAGGGGCATGTGGTGGTCATTTATCTGGGCTTTCTACAGCTCAAAATATTTTGAGAGCGGGTTATTTCTGGCCGTCGATCTTTAAAGATTGCGTTGATGCGGTCAAGAGGTGCCACCCTTGCCAAGTGTTCGCACGTAATATGTGCTCAAAACCTGCCTCGTTACATCCCATTATCACTGCCGGTCCCTTCACTAAGTGGGGACTCAATTTTATGGATTGCAACCCAGCTTCGGCTAGGGGGCACCATCACATTATAGTGGATGTTGATTATTTCACGAAATGGGCTAAGGCTATGCCTACAGTAAAATCCGACAGTGAGACAGTCGCTCACTTTGTATTCAACCAAATTATTACTCGGTTTGGGATTCAGAAAGAGCTTGTCACTGACCATGGCTCGCACTTTCAGAACCGTATGATGGAAGAGTTGGCATCCAAGTCAGGGTATAATCAATAGCACTCCTCTTCTTACTACCCGCAAACAAATGGACAGGTTGAGGCAGTGAATAAATCACTCAAATCCATTCTCCAACGAACCATCGCACATAGCAAGAATAATTGGCACATTATGTTATATCCTGCTTTGTGGGCATATCGAACCGCGGTTTATACTGCCACTGGTTTCTCTCCATATCAGCTTGTGCATGGAGTGGAGTTGATATTGCCGGTTGAATGCAAAATTCCTTCGTTGAAGCTAACTGTGGAACTCTTACCAGACACTTCACCCTTGGAGGAGCGTTTGGTTAACCTTGAGCAGTGTCGGGATGCCTTGGTGACTCTAGAGGTTAATAAGCGTCGCGTTAAGGTCCAGTTCGATAAGTCTGTCTGTCCAAGAGTGTTTAGTGAAGGAGACTTGGTCCTTTTGTGGGATCAACCAAAAGAACCCTTGGGGGCAGGGAAATTTAATCCTATGTGGCGTGGTCCTTACGTGGTCAAGCGTGTATTAGAGAAGGGTGCTTATGAGTTAGTATATTATGAAGGAACAGCTTTGGTGGAGCCTAGAAATGGGCTCTATCTCAAAAAATACTATGCATAATCTTTAGCCAAGGCTGCTTGTTGTATATTATTGTACAGCTTTGCATAGTTAGGTCTTTTTCTTATCATGATCGGGTTTGTGATTAGTTTTTGTTTCTTTTGGAAGATGTCAAGGGAATCTTCCACCTACATAGGATTCGTGGATGGTGCAAGCCGTCACACTCAACACTCAGCCTCTACTGCTTGGGTGATTGATACTCCTATGGGTCAGGTACTGTCTTCAGGAGGTGTATGTCTATGGCCATCTTCCAACAATGTTGTTGAATATAGCGTCGTTATTGAGCTTCTATGGGATGCCATTCTACATGGCGTTCTATCTCTTGAGGTATGTCTTGATTCGGAGTTAGTAGTGTCACAACTCAATGGTTTGTACCATGTTAGAGATCCGACGTTATTGAGAAGGTTCTTACGTGTGAGATTGTTAGAACGGAAATTTGACAATATAACATATATACACATTCCAAGAAATAATAATCAAGTTGCTGACTCATATGCTAACTACGTGTTAGATTGGAATTTGTTTCATTCATAATAAATTAATCACAAGCACAAGTTTTACACATGTAAATAAATAAATCAATCACCATAAAACTTTTTTATACATAAAAAATGTGATAATACATAGTGTCATGATACAAAATTGAGGATTATTAAGCCACCATCATATAATACACGATTGTACAAAATGTATACACTCCTAGGTGTCTAATCCTGTGGAGGAGGAGGAGGGTTATGATCATGGAACATCACTACGTCTATAGCTAGCCATCGAAATAAACGCACCCATGCACGTGGTACACCCACCACCTACCGCTACATGGCCTCAGACAAGTCCTCCACTTGCGCCATGGGAACTCTATGAGTCAGTCTCAAAAAGTTGGTATGAATGCTCTGGAGCGTTTGCTCCGCATCCACACCCGTGATGTCATCTCCTCTTCCCCTCCGTCTATGACGTGGGAAGCCCTCTGGCTGCCGTGGTCCCACATCTGCACACAAATGGTAGATGTCACTATGTGTTGTCACGCAAAAACATGTCTTTTTGCTTCCATAAAATCAAGAAAATACAAAAAAATTAAATAACTCAAAAAATTTAAAAAAGAGTGAGGGTCGAGATTCGTTACCTATCTCGCCATATGCCAATCCTGGTGGCAATGGCATGTCTGGGTCCCCCCGAAAATCTATCCCTGCATAGGGGTATTCATCAATGGCAACTATCTGTCATCGACACCATGGAAAGAAGTTAGCCGGATATGGGTTGGCCACCCTACCACCCCCCAGTCTGCGCATCACATCTACCCAACGCCGTTGGGCCGGATCTCGAACCCCGTGGAGAGGAACATCCACTCTAGGGCTCAATCCTAGAACATGCTTGAAGAAAAATGTGCTCAAGATACTGCTGGACCCAAAGTTTCGTACCCTGCCTGCCTTACACTCACTGAGCTGGTGTTTCATGTTGCTTAGTAGCGTAGTACTCCAGTCATAGATTGTGGGTCTCATGCACTCCACTGCATAGAAACATCAGAGGCCGCGAGGCATGGTGGAGTGATGCTAAGCTATCTATCCTGCCCAGTGTCAATAATATGGCCTTTAGGCCCAGCACCTGTATAGCATTGGTAGGGACCTGACTCCCCACCTTCTCGGTGTCTAGATAACAGTACACTGCGATGTACTCGTCGAAAGTCAGGCCACCCCTTGGCCCACCTCGGGAACGAAGGTTCACCACCTCCCCTCGTCTAGAAAGACTTGTGATAAATTATATGTCCTCCACCTCTATAGTGAGGGACATCCCATCGATATGAAAGGACTCCAAGTCTGGATCCCTAGTCTACCAGCATCTGTAGCAGTCTTGGTTTGTCCCTCAAACCACCAAGACACCAAAACTTGTAGATTCCACATGCACGAAGAGCTTGTTGAGCCATTAAGTCGGCCCTTACTGCTTCCTCTACTTCACCATGCTCATGCTCTCTCCACTCTAGCACCATCCTACAAAATAAATTGAAAATTTGCCCATTAGTTTAGTTGAAAATCATATGCACGGCCTCATACGCGACTGTTTTGAAAATAGCCGTGTATGTACGTGGGTTTGAGGTCCTTTTCCGCGTATATCCATCCCTATACGCGGAAAAAGCCTTGATTTTCGTGTGGGCCGCAACGCTCATTTTGGGATGGCCTAAAAAATTCATTTGACCATGAAAATCTATAAAAATTATGTCAAAATGCAAGTAGAGAACATGAGTAAATACTTGGAAGAAACGGTTGTGAATTCCGCCGGCTGGATCTCCTGGAATTTGAAGTTGAAAGTCAGAGCTCAAATGGGTAAAATTTTCAAATGATTTATATTTTTTACTATTTATATAAAAATTTTCAAATATTTGAAAATTTTTACCCCCTTTCCTATAGTTTCGACATTTTCCAACCATTTTGGACCGTTTTTGACATAATTGGTGTTGTAGAAGACCTTTTTCAGTGCCGTTTCAGCCGTTGGATTGACCCGTTCATGCCGATCTCAGGTATCATGACTAAACTGACATATAGGTTAGGTTTCACCACCGTTTGCATTTTGCATGACCTTGTGAGCATATCACCATGACCTTAGGTACGAACCCACTCTATTATGTCACGGAACCTTCTTGCTGCTTTAGAAGTGGCCCTGATACGAGTGGTAGAGCTTCACCTTACATGGGTACCCTAGTTAGCGCCTTATTTGCATTTGGTGCACATGCCGATTGTTTCTCCTTTAGGGTGTGGGAGTCCATTGTATAGTACTGCCATGACATTTCGCAAGAGCCTCATACTCCTCTTGATCTTATGCTGGCCTATTTCCCTCAGGACTCCCTCATGTCAAGTTGTGAATGCATTATCATGAGCTTTGCCTGCCTTATTGAGCTTTATTCTGGCTCCCATGACATTGCGTTTCAACCATATAACCCGAGCTTGTCTCATTTCTAGCCATGCAGAGCCATTTTTATATCCTTCGCAGGTTGATTCCCTTTTTACCGGGAGGGGATTTTCCCCCAAGTGTCGATATCCTACACATGTACCCTTGCATTGAGCATAGGTATGTTCCACTACTTGGAACTAGTTTGTTTTCCCTTATGACACTCATCTCCTCCTAGTTTGTAACTATAAAGCTAGTTTATTCTTTTTTCAAGCTTTTCAAATAACTGAAAAAGTCCAAAAAAATTAAAAAACCAAAAATCCGGACAAGGAAAGATGTTATATTTGGCAGTTGTCGAGTCGTGTCACCTTCGAACAGAGCACTGTATATCACATCCATTGGTTGGGTTATAGTTTGACTTTAGGAGCTGTACTCGTTTATCTAAGTTTATCTCCACCGACTGGTTAAGCTTCCAGTCCCTTTGGAGCCTCTGTTGATGCCTCCTGTGTCACAGAGATGTCCCAATTTGTATATCGAGTCTATGATACCTTAATTTAGTCACCATACATCGTTATGCTCTTGTTTGAAGGAAGTTGAAACCTGAGTCGGTCATTCCTCAGTTATCTTGACTTTGCATGTCGGCCATTCCCGGTACAGTTACTGGTTCGTGCACTTTATGATCGATTCCTTCCACATTATACAGCTTTGCTTAGTACCTCGTGTTGGATGATGGGGGATTCCTTAATGCCCTCCTTCCAGCGGATTTCATCCCATCGACTTCAGATCATTTATTCTGGGATTGGAGTCTAGAGTCATTTTGAGTGCCTTGAGACTTGCAGTCATCAGTGGCAGGTTCTCTTGCCATCGACAGTTTCTTGGGAATACATCAATGTCCCCTGATCGATGGATCCTTTCAAGTGTTCAACCTCAACACATTTATTCACACTTGTTAGTTTGCACTCTAGTACCTTGATTCCCATTTTCACTATCGGTGGGTGATCTCGCGTCTGTTAACGGTATACATTAATGACAGGTAATCAGACGATGGACTACTATGTTTGACCTCGACACCTCTATTTGCATAGTACGACATGTACTCATAGCGGTTTGTGTAGAATACCTTCCAGATTGGTGGCATCTCTTATATTCTACCTCCTTGATCGTGCCAGTGTTCATGAGATTTCAGCTCTCGTGACTTGATTCCAATGTATGTCAGATATTTCCAGCCACTATGGAGATCTTGATCTATTGTATATCTTCATCCATTTTGGAGATCATGGTCCTTTGTATATCTTCATCATGGAGATTCTGATCTATGTATATTGTACGTGGCGATGACCACATATGTGATATCATGTATCATGCCTATTCATGGCCATTGTACTCTTATGTATCCAGGATTGCTATATGTATTTGCAGTTATATGCAGAGTTGTATTATTGTACTATGTTGATTGGGTGGCTGGTCTTCCATTTGGGATCCTTCATCACTCCACTTCTGGGATGGACTTATAATGTATTTCGGCCATCGTATGACCCCTCTGACCTCATACATTAGGGGGCATCTGTTATAGCATATTTCACCACTCTAGGTGAATCACACTTTGTATGGCCTTCCCCTGTCCCGCTACAGACTCCTTAGACCCTATGGACCACTTTTTTCCCTTTGATGTTTCCTTGATCATCCCTAAAAACACATGAAAAATGTTATACGTGAATTTTAAACATATAAGCGCATACATACGCAGGTTTGACCACTAAAACCGCGTACATCAGCATGTGTGCATAATCCAAATCCTTTTGGAGTTTTCCTTGACATGGATCCGACTCATTTGACTCTTGGCCTTCCCTATGCCTAGAGATCGCTCAGATTTGACCTTTCATTACCCCTTTGAAAAGCTATATAAGGAACCCCTTGGTACATTGAAGGCATAAGAGAGAATTGAGAGCAACGAAACTATATTCCATTGTTGCCGGAACTTATGCTTGAGTCTGCATCCCTTTGTCCCTTGGAGCACTTTTGTGTTCTTCCCAAGCTTGCCTTTTTCTTGTGAGCTTGCTATCGAGAGATGGAGGATTGAAGTGGTGGAGGCCCAAGTGGGGGATTCAGTTTCTCCGGTTCGCAGACGTGCCGTCAGAGGTTGTATCTTGTAATCTCTGATTTATATTAATAGAAATATCTTTTCATGTCCAATAATGTGTGTTTGAATGAATATGTTCTCCATTGGATTATGTCAAATGCTTATACATTATTGATTATATATGCTAGAATAGATCTAACACCATGATATATAGAATGCTTGTATTGCTTACTTGTTGTTGAGGAAGTAACAGATCAATTCAAGCTGAATATTGGAAAGCTCAACGGGGATCTACTTCAACCGTCCAGAATAAGGTACGAGGTCCGATCCTTTAGTGTTAGACATTTAATTTCTATTGCATATTGGAAAGGATTGATTTCTGGAGTCAAGCTGTCTGTTGTGGTACCCCAAGCCATAGGAATTTCTCTCTGTAACAAACATTATGGGGACTACTAGAGATAAGGGGGGAGAAAGATAAAGTTGTGAAAGCTTGCAAATACATTCAAGATAGAAACCATGCAATGAAAGACATCATCCAATTTCATAGCAACGGAGACCAAGTTAATATAAACTCAATTCCATGGATGTTTACGGAGCAGCAAAGCAACGTTGTCAAAGAAGTAATGCGAAAAATTAAATTTCCCATTGGATTTTGTGCGAACTTGAAGAATATAATAACAAAAAAAGGTGATTTTGCAGGGGTCAAAACACATGATTGGCACATCTTCATCAAGGTAATTATTAGTGTTATGTCCATATAATTTTTTTTGTTTCATTTTATTGCATAATTTTTTTTTCTTGATTGCATACTCTTTGTTTAATAAATGGTGTGGGTTGTATATTGATACAGTATGTTCTACCTCTCTCTCTCCCGGACAACTTCGACAACAATGTCAAACAAGTTATATATAATCTTGGTAAATACATGAGGTAACTAGCGATTAGTTGCTTCTGTTTAGTGTTTATTTAATTCTCTGTATAATTTTTATGTTTTTTTTTGCACTATTTCATGATATGTAATTAATTTTTTTTTTGTTGAATAACGGTTATTGGTTTTCGTCACTTGTAGATGGATGACATCTAAATAAATCTATAAAGATAATATAAAGTATTGGAGGAGAGAAATTCCTCGTCTCATGTGTGAAATGCAGAAGCATCTACCTTCCACATTTTTTAATGCATGGGAACACTACCTCATACACCAAGTTGAGGAGATTGAGATGTGTGGACCCGTGCACTCAAGGTCCATGTGGATGGTTGAGAGGCACTTGAAATTTATGAAGGGTTTGGTGAGATAACAAGCACATCCTGAGGGTTCTATGCTGGAAGGATATACAGTGTACCAAAACATGTTGTATGTCATTGAATATCTTCCTTTGTTTGCGTCAAAGCTCAATTTACCTCGCATTTGTGATCCAGACTCCAATCACAAATTTGAAGGGGAGCAACTGAAGGGGAAAGGTAAATCGAGGAAGGTGAAAGGTAATTATTAGCTAGTGGATGTTTATAAGATCGTTCGTATTCTAATTGCATTTTCTAGTTATTGCATCAATTAAGAGCATATAATAATTTGTTCAGGAAATTTACACTTGTCTTTCATTTTAATGATTATTGTCATCAAGCAATTGGTCGAGAATGGGATGCAATTCATTTATACATAGCAAAAAATATTGACTGGATGAAGGTATGGATTGAACAATGCGAACAATCGGGTCATGGAATATCATGGGAAGGTGTGGCTTCATTGGTAAAATCATCACATTGTAATGGAGATAGAAATCCTACAGAAAGGGAAATTGATTTAGCATATGGTTTAAAAGATAAAATGGCAAGCATATTAATCAACCACTCTAAATCTTTTATGTTGTAAATTACATTTTGAAGTACATGTTCTTTCCCATGTATTGTTGCATAACTATTGAATCGTTGTGTAATATTTTCAGGTATTTCTTGTTGCAAGTAAAACACCATAAGGCTATGGTCTACAATGGTTGTAGATATCGCATCAAAAAAATGGATGAAACAAAGAAAACATCATATTGTGAGATATCTACAGTCTTTGAGGTCACCAATGTTTCATCTAGAAGTGATAGACATCCAGAAATCTCAGAAAATCGATACTATGGGTATTTGGAAGATATTCTACAGTGTGAATTTAAATCATTCAAGGTGGTTCTATTCGTTTTCAAATGGTACAGGTTACGATTGAATCAATGTGATCCCGATAGAACTATTGTTGAACACGATAATGGATTTACCATGGTAAATACAAGGTTGTTTGAGCCAGGAACATATCCCTATGTTCTTCCAAGCCAATGTGAATAGGTATTTTACTCTGAGGTTCCAGGTAAAGCGGGCTGGTCATTTGTTATGAGACACGATCCAAGGGGAAGGCCAGTAAAGTATAACCTAGACGATGGTAATGAAGAGGGTTCTATGGAAGAAGAAGATGATGATGAAGAGCATGATCAACATGAGTTAGATGATGATGATGATCCAGCAGAAGATGTCCAAGAATTAGTTGAATCAGATGATGCAGCAGACAATGCCCATGAAGATTATATCAATGATGACACGATGAGCGTAACTGACTTAGATGACGATGATGATATAGCCAATCCTTACAATGTTGACTCTGGATCTGATGATACGGATGATGACTTGGATGAAGAAGATGATGGCGTGGATGAAGAAGACAATGAAATATATTGAAAGGTAAATATTTAATTAGACCTATTCTTTTATCTTTTTTTTTTTTAAATAGTTACTAACATCATCATAATCACCATCATGTTCATCATCATCATGTTGATCATCATCGTCACTATCACTATCATCATCATCATCAACACTAACATATTCTTTGAATGTTTTTTTCAATTGTTGAATGATTGAATGATTTAATGAAATCTTATTTTAGTTATTGAGTGAAATAATTTGCATTAAATTGTTATTTGCAAGTGCATGCATCGGGTTTGGGAATTGGCAGTGATGTATCTT
>LPNX010590883.1:0-51962 GCA_001517045.1 Pseudotsuga menziesii | reverse complement strand
ATTGTTTATTTCTATTGCATATTGGAGAAGATTGATTTCTGGAGTCTAGCTGTCTGTTGTGGTACCCCAAGCCATAGGAATTTCTCTCCGTAACAAGAATCGGTCAAAACCATCTCAGACCCCAATCACCTAGATAAGTGCAAGTCTCCCGAAGTAGAGGAAGTGACTCAGCCTCAGCCCAGAAAGAAAGCTAAGGCATCAAAGGGAAAGATTATTGTAGAAGAGCCTCCTTTGACAATTGAGGAGCTTGATCAGGCTCTGACAAAGTCTACGGAGGTATTTTCCAGCAAATGGGTAGAGTTTGCAGCCAAACACCTTGATGCGCTCACCGACGTAGCACAACGAATTGAAGAACTTAAGGCGTTAGCAGAATTATTAGCAACTGGTGCTGCAGCAAGCAGTGACCCAGTAGGCGTGTAGCTAGATACAAGACAATGGCCAATGGCCAGCCAGAAACAACAGAGGACAAGTACCAAGTACAGCCCTTATAATAACTAACATAGCATCTCGATCGTAGATGAGCATGACAGTTGAGATAGATTACACCAAGTTTTCTATGCCGGAGCTGCATCGTTGTCAATTGGCACTCATGAAGGAGATCCAAGAACGAGACAACTACTCACACATGTAGTTAGAGAATACCATGAAGCAGAGTGAGAGCCTCACAGCGCAGTTGGAAGAAGCTGAATAGAAGAAGAGGGAAGCAGAAAACAGGCAGGCTACACTCGCGCAAGTGTTGGATGAGGCATGTCGAAGTCTCCCTGACTTCGACATGCAGGCTGAAGAAGAACCAGAGCAAAGAATAGTCAAGCTGAAGACTATGCACAATAGTCTCAAAGCCATATAGAGATGATGAAAGTGGAACATGAGGCCCAGATTGCTGAGCTTCAGATTCGCCTCATTCTGGAGAGTCCACCAGAGGTTAGGGAACAATGTCATATAGATATTCAGGCCTTAGCAACAAAGATCTCAGATCTTGTAAGTAGTGCATCAAAGCTGCTAGAGAAAATTGTTGAGGCCTAGGCAAACTTGCAGGATGACCCAGAAGTAGAAAAGCTGCAAGAAACCATCAAGCAATGACAGACAGAGCTGGACGCAGTAAAAGCAGAAATTAAGACATTGCCTCCTATGCAGAAGATGCTTAAGGTAAAGCATAGAAATGAGATCCAGAGAGAAATTGAGTCTTGCAGAAGGAAAGAAACACTATTAGTGAGCTCTGTACAACCCCTCATTAACAAGGCCTTGGAGTTGAGCACTGCTGCGGACAACCAGCTCAAATTATTGAAGGAGTATGATGCGTTTGCATAAGAAAAGGCCAACGAAGCATCTGCAGCAACATTGAAGGAGATAGTGGAGAAGGAGTAAGCAG
Organism: Pseudotsuga menziesii; assembly: GCA_001517045.1. NCBI lineage: Eukaryota > Viridiplantae > Streptophyta > Pinopsida > Pinales > Pinaceae > Pseudotsuga > Pseudotsuga menziesii. The sequence continues at coordinate 50,593 of LPNX010590883.1, read as the reverse complement.
TCGAAGATATCATGCGCAGCCTCAACAAGCAATTTACTATCTTCGCCAACAAGATTCTTCCACCAAAAAAGCAGCAGAGTGTCCCGGGACGGGATAGTGGTGAGTCTTAGGGGCCTGTTGGGGCTCGGACCTTGAAGGTCCTTAATTTTGGAAACTCCGTGGTTTTGGTGCAAAGCTTGTAAGTGGAGTTGCGGTCCAAAATAGTCTTAGGGGATTCGGGGTTGGGTCGAAGCCCCTCTTTTTGTAAATGTCCCATGGTTTTTGGGTACCCATGGTTTAAGCCCATGGTATTGTAATAGTGCACTTGTATAAATAGGCACTTATGTAAAGGAGTCAAACATGATTAGTGTTATGAGAATGATGTAATGTGAAGAAGCTAAGGTCTATTTTTGGGTTAAGGTTATGTCCCAGCTGAGTGCGTGGATGACCTCTACAGCTAAGTGCACAGAGGGTTTTGAAGAAAGGGTCTGTAGCTAAGTGTGCAGTTTTGGGTTGTTGAGAAGATCTACAGCTGAGTGCACAAATCAGAACTGTGTGTTTTGTAAATTGTTGAATATAAACGTAGTTCTATGGACGTAGCCCTTGCACTAGGGGTGAACCACATATATCTTGTGTTGTGGTGGCTCTTTTTATTTTGTGCTGTTATGTTTTTATGCATTTGATAAGTAGATGAATGATAAAGTAAGATAAATTTCTAAGTATTAACTTCGCTGTGAATTCCCAGTTAAAGGTTAAGCAATAAACTGTATATTTATCTAAATTGCGAAGCTATTTAAGTGAATGTCAAAGTTATGTATTGCATAACTGTTCTTTGTTAAGGATAAAGGTACAGTAAAATCCCTCTTTCTCCTGTAGAAACCTGATTCTGTGGCACCCCATAGCTATTTCGGGTGAGACTGCAACCTGTTCGCAGGTTGTTGCCGAAAGGGCCAACACTGTGGGTCTGTTTGTTGGTGCGAAGATAAAAGCATAAGAACTCGGGTCTGCCTCCTGCCCAACAGTCTGGAGTTTCTTCTATCAGTGTTGTCAGTTCTGCGATATCATCTTTATCATTTATTAGTGCTAAAATAATTTTGAAAAATTCTTTAAGACAACTAACCTTTTTCATTGGTTTCTTCTTCAGAAACTACTCAAATCATTCAGGCATGGTATTGACTTGTCCAGATGTTGATGGTTGATTAGCATAAAAAAAAATCTGGTTGCAAATCCAAGAAGACTGATTTCTCCTTCTAGACATCTAGTGGTGATTTCTTCTGTGCCGCGGGTCTCATTTGCGGTTGTCCTTGCTTTGTATTCTAGTTTTCACCTATCACAGCACCTCCTCATCTAACCATAATGATGTGAGGTTCTCTCAGTTAAAAAAAAAATCATCTAAATGTTCTGGTTGGAGTTCGGATTCTGATTCTGCACCAGATTGGTATTTAAGACAGTTCAAGCCTTTCATTTCGCAATTAGTTGTGGACACTGTTCAATAGTGTGATCAAACGCTTTACAATATGTACATGTTTTTGAAGGACTTTGGAAATCTCAAGAAAAATGTCCTAGATTCCCACAATTATAACATAAGACTTGGCCTCTTCCACGACCAAATATTCCTCCTCCTTCTTATTGTCCTCAGCCTCAAAAATTTACACCTCCCCTTTGCTGAGGGTATTATTGTTGTTGTGGTACTAATTTTTCTAGTGTTGCAGCTAAGGGTACTATGGTTGTTGATATTATAGTGGTGGATATTGCGTAGGATGATACTGAGGCTGCGCTTGTTCAGCTTGCATATGCTCATTATTTTTCATCAAGTAGGTATCCACTGTATTTTCCTTCAGCAACTGAAGTTCTATGCAGTATTTTTCATCATGACCTATTGATTTACAAAATTTACAATACTGACTAGCTAGTGCAATTACAATGTTATGTAAATACATACATTCTTTGGACTTGTGGCCCCTAATCTAGAATATTCTACACTAAGGCATTCCTTGGGTGATTATCGGGTTCATCACTCCTACTGCAACATAGTTCATGAGAGATAGGAAATTTTCTTTATGGTGTCCATCTATTCTACATCTTGTATACCATAGTTCTTCTTGAATTTCCTTGCCTCTCTTAATGGCCTGGAGCTGCACTATAAATTTGGCCACTTGCGATTGAATTTTCATCATTACTATGTCGTTTTCTCCAATCGGTGAGGATTATAGCTTCATTGTTATCTCTAGAGATTCTATCTGCGAAACAATATTCTATTACATCAATGGGGTTCAGATGTGCGAAAACAAGGAGGCAATAAACCACTCCTTATGGTGTACGTCTGACATTTGGAATCTTACTTTTTCCATTAATGTCTTAAATCTCTAGTCAAAGTCCCAGATAGACTCTTTTGGTAGCTTCTTAATTTATTTGATCTCCACATTGCATTTCTATTCTAAATTTGGATTCCTGAACTCATCTATCATGCCCACTCGAATCTCGTCAAGCATTTTCTCGATAAATCCTAGTGGAACTATGGAAAATTTCATGTACCATTCAAGCGCATGACCTTGCAGAGATGTGATCATTTGTTCTTTCTTGATATTCTCATCCTGGATTTGCCGCACAGTCCACAAAACTTCACAAAGTAACTAATGTTGTTATGGGTCCTTATTGGGCCTCAAGATAGAAGGGAAGAATTCATGTAGAGTTCTGCTTAAGTAGGAAAGAAGAGGGTAAAGAAGAAGAAGGAGCTGGGACATAAGGAAAACATCAAATAAGAAGAGAAGGATATGCGACAGAAGAAGGAAAATAAAGAGGAAGGAAAATTGAAGGCACGGGAAAAGGGAGTTGCGCACGTTTTGTAAGATACGATGGAAGGATAGAGCAACAGATGAGATGACATGGCAGAATATTCACAGAAGCAGGCATGTAGATAAGGTAACAACCAAAAAGTGACAGTAAGGCATAAAGTTGAGAAAGAAACAACCATTATATATCATGGGTATGAGCTTGGATGGAACTGACGAAAACCACATGGGTAAAGGCATTTTTGTAAGTTAGAAATATAACGCCTTTTTGGTTATGTATTTCTAGAATAGGTAAGACAACATGTTGGCTGAAGATAATAAGTCGTTTGGGACAGCAACTGAAGTTGAGTATGTTAGAGTCTATATTGATTCAGTATTGATTCTGTAACAAGCATGTATGGGAGTTACATCGAGTCTGTAATAAGTCTATAAAAGGAGAAACCCAAGCTATAAATGGGTTAGCCAGTTATCTAGTTCTTTCTTAGATGATTTTGAGCTAATTAGTCGATACAACAATTTTGAGTAAGTCTCTAGAATTTTGGAAAAGACGCTTGAGCTAGAATAGAGGTATATATTTCTGGTTAATGACTCTGGATCACTAAGTGCATCATATCAATGGTTCTACAGTTGAATGCACAGGAAGATAGAAAAGGTCGAGTTAATCTAGGCTATGTGCGGATCACTAAGTTGGAGTAGAGTAGAGTGATAAAGATAGAGAAGATAAAAGAGCATGAGAGGGAGGAAAATTATATAGATATAGAAGAGATTATCTTGAATAGAGACTATAACTTTATGTATAAACAAAAGTTGCATCTATTTCCTCATGCCAATGCCATATGAAGAGCACCTTGTTGTTTTTGCCCGGATGGGTCTTGTTAACGTAAAAGTTTGCCTAACCTGCTCTACAAGGCCTACACCACCTACATACATCTATTTTCTAACCCATTGTAACCCCACCCTCACATTTAACCTATGTTTCTCTCACAAAAGGCTAAAATTATTAAAAAAGGCTTTAAAACCCCCCCAAAGGAGCTTAAAAGCTCACAAAGGGGCTAAATCCCCCCAAAAAGAGATAAAAATCTCACAAAGAGGATAAAGCATCCAAAAAGGAGCTAAAAATAAGAGAAAGGGGGCTTAAAACCCTAGGTAGGCACCAAAATCCTAACCAGTGGATTAAATCCCTAAAAACATGAGAAAAACGATAAAAGGAGGGGTGGGGGTCCCCATCACTCCTGACTAATTTTCTTCCTACTGTTACTATAGTCATGCAAGTGCCTTGAGAGACATTTCCTCTTAAGCCATTCACCCCACTCACCTCATTTCCCCATTTTCCCTTACCTTGGTGTGTTGAGTCAGACTCCTCACCAACCTTGCCTATGGAGAGGCAGCTTCTTAGTTTGGGTATGGTGGCCCTCTTCCAAAATAGACCCAAGGTATAATTGTTTTCATTTTTATGTTATTTAGTTAATAGTTTAAATGTTTATGCTTAGTTTATTGCTAACAATTTGTTGCAAGTTTTTGTTTATCCATTGAATCTACCCTTCTGTCCTATAGACGAAAGGTAGGTGCTTCTATATGTGGCTAGGGATTTATTCTAGCCACAGGTCTCCACGTTAAATGTTGTGTATATGTGTGAATGTTGAGTATCTTAGATAAGTGCATATTTACTGTGTTTAATGATTGATTGTTTATTGTGTTGTAAATGGATAAATGTATGAATGGTGCATTTTAGTAATGAATATGCTTGTGATGTCTATTCACTATGTGTTTGCATAAGATTGCATAATTAAGGGTGAATCATACTTTAATGTCAATATATAACATGAAAATCACCAACCCACCTTCTCGTTCTTCATTGGAAACCTTGGCGTAGATCCAAGGACCTAAACCACCCTCCAACACAAACTCCAGAAATGTGGTTCTGGAAGTTGTCCTTAAAACTAAGATATCTCAGGTGATACAACATCTATGTCACGGGTGCTGTTGACTGGGATCTATTTCATTGAGCTGATACCTTCAGCTTTGTTGTGTTGACCAAAAAGGGGGGCTGAACCTGGGTTGCAGGGAGAAAAGCCACCAAATGGTTTCATTGTTGAGACCTAAAGTGTTGTGGTGAGGGATATGTTTTGGCATCCATGAAACTTGAGATCCAAGACTAGGTGGATTTAAAAGAACTAGAGTTTGCAAGAGAAGAAATAAAAGGAACACGATGGAACCCAATGGAATGGTTGGGCCAGAACATCTATTCAGACATTTGCGAGATATTATTTTCTGATTTCCTTGTCGTATTGTATGATTGGCTATCTAAGTTGGCAATCCAACAAAATAATTTTCAAGGAGGAGAAACAAAGGAATGGACTTCGTTCTTGATTGAGCGTTTGAAAAGAATAAAAAACCCTATACCAAGGGTTGTGGACTTCTGGGTAGACAGTATCATAGGGGATACATCACTGAGTTTGTTGTTGATACAATAACCTCATACAGTGAGGCCAAGCGAAATTTTTTTCAAGGACCACGCAGTCAATATCTCTCATCTTTGAAGATGTGGATAATAATTCTTATATGTGAAAAATGAATTATGTGAATGATAGAGTGAATAGAAAAGGGCGTCTATGTCTCAACAGAACCCTAGAGTGAGATGTTCCCAAGAGAAAGTAGAACTGAACTAGAACCCAAATTTTTGAGAAGCAAAAGAAGATTTAGGTCCATAAAAAGATGAAAAACTCTGTTTGGATGAGGGAGTTGCAACATAGAGAAAGAAGAAGAAGGCTATGAGTTTACATCATACCAAGACAAAGGATCTTGTGACACGAAAGAGTAGTATCAGCCGATGTGAGAAGGTGATGAAGAGTCTGAGGATTCGACTGAAGCTCCAGAACAAGAATGTGTACATAACTATTCTACAGTACTAGAGGTAATATCATGAGACCTATCTCCAAGTATTTCTGTAAATATGAGTAGTACTAACACTGTAAATAGCAGAAAAGGAGGTCCAACTAATCCAAATTTTGTCTCAACTGTACCAACAGTCAATACAACACTGATCAACCCAATGGCTGGAAATGACATTAAGCTCCTAATATTCAATGGGAATGGGATGGAGGACCCAAAGCAACATTGGTTTCTATGTAACGATTTCTGGACTATACGACAGATCCAGGATGAGAATTCCAAGAAACAATAGCTGATCATGATGCTACGAGGTCATGTGCTAGACTAGTATATGAATTTTTCCATAGTACCCATAGGAGTGATCCCAAAGATACTCAATGAAATTTTACTTGGATTGATTGATGAATTTAAGAAATGGAAGTTTGAGTCCCAATGCATCACTGAGATCAAGGAGATCAAGTAGATACCGATATAATCTATTTGGGATTTTGACCAGATATTTAATACAGTAATGGCCAAAGTGAGTTTCCAAATGTCGGACGTGCAACACAAGGAATGGTTCATCACTACCTTGTTTCCACATATCCAAACATCGTTCATGAAAGAGAAACTTGTGTCGTAGATAGAGGCTCTGGAGATAGAAATTAAGTTAGAAGCCTTGCCACTTGGAGACACTGGCTCGGGAATGATACAAATTCAGTTGCAGCTAGCCAATCTTACAGTGCAGCTCCAGGAAATCAAAATAGGAAAGGAAGTTCAAGAGGAACTATGGTGTATAAGGTGCATAACAGATGGGAACCATAAATATAATTGGCCAGCATTGATGAACTATGTCGCAGCAGGTGCGACGAACCAATTAAACACCCAAATAATTCCTTGGTGTCGAGTATGATAGACTAGAGGTCACAAGTCTGAGGAATTTATGTACTTACAGAAGATTGTAAGTGCACTCGCTAGTCTGTATTGTAAATTTTTTAGATTAGTAGGTCATGATGAAAAGGACTGGAGAGCACTTCAACTCTTGTAATAGAAAACCATGGATACCTACCTAATTAAGAATGATGAACAAATTGAAGATGAACAAGCACAACCTTAGTATCATCCTATGCATTTTAAACAACAAAAATATCCTCAACCACAATACCAGCTGAACTAGTATCCTCAACAACAATACCCTCCACAAAGGAGAGGGGGTGGGAAATTTAGAGATCGAGGACAACAACAAGGAGGAGGATTTGGTCGAGGAAGAGGTCAAGTTGTATGTTATAATTGTGGGTAGCCATGAAATTTTTCCTGAGATTGTTAAATTCCCATGAAGATTTGTATATATTGTAAAGAATCTGATCACACTGTCAAACAATGTTCGTACAAACAATGTTCGTAGCTTATTACGAAATGACAGGCTAGAACTATCATTAACCCCAACGGGGTGTAGAATCTAAATCCAAAACCTTATCCAAATATTCAAATGATTTCTTTCGAACCAAGACAACCCAACCCTTCTGTAGTCACACGAGGAGGTGTTATGACTGGAGAAGACCAAAACACACCGCAAGGACATCCGTAGGTGTGAACTGTGACAAAAAAGAAAGCTCCTCTAGATGTTCAATAAGAGAAGGAAGTATTCTTGGAAGCGCAACAAGACTTTGTTGATACCAATCAACCGTCAACATCTAGACAAGTGAGAGATATGCTTGAAAGATTTGAACAAATAATTAGAAGGTCACCTACTAAAAACGTTAGTAAGCTCAAAGACATTTTCAAAAGTCGTTTATCACTACTCCATGATAAATATTTTGTTACAAAATTGAGAACACTCATAGAAGACACCACAGAATACCTGCGACCTGAGAAAAGATTCAATCATATCGGGAGAAAATTGAAGACAAGCTAAGAACTACGAATGACTGCGCAGATAGGGGATTATGATATGGACTATATCATACTATACTTGGGATCAGATATTAATATATTGACAAGACATACATGGGAGAGCATGAACAATTCATGCTTGGACTGGTCTCCTATTTAGTGAAGGCTTTCAAACTAGTCGAAGGTGCTACCAATTGGTAGACTATCCTAGGTACATGTGGAAGTTGAAGGTTTAAGGAAATATGTTGACTTTGAAGTTATTGAAATTCTCAATGACACAAACCCATATCCTGCACTTCTAGGGATTTATTGGGAAATAGACAACCAAACTATCATAAACTTCAAGAAACAAATCTTATCTTTTGAAGATTCTAAAATAAGAGTGGTTGCACCCATTGATCCCCGTGAAGGGCAGTGATATGTCAAGCCTGTGCATAGCAAAGGTCAAGAAAATTATCTAGACCGATTTTATAACATTATGTCTTTGAAGGAATATTATATTAACCCCATAGCTGATGGAAACCTGATTTGGTGCAATGTAAGCTTGTGCATGTCTGACTCAGAAAAAGCCCTAGAAAATTGGAAGAATAGGCTACATGAAGTCTCCATGCACATATGTGTGAGACTAACAAGAGATGTTTGAAGGGTAGGATCCGTAGAAAGCGTGCTTCCTACGTATGAATGATTTCCTAACCTTGCATCCTTCTTGGAAAAATTTGAAGAAAAATTAACAGAATCGCAATGATTGTCCGCGTTAGACTATGTGATGAAAGCTATGCCCGCTAGATGGTGGAGTACATATAAACAATCTATCTCTGAATGGATGCAATGTAGAATATTAATGGAGATCATATTTGGAGAAGAGGTCATTTATGTTGATAAAAAATATACAGGATTGTCAGATCCTAGAAAACATATTGAGCATTGTCACATAGCTTGGCAAGCATATATGCAACAGGAATGGGTTCACCGATTCATCCACACCATGGAAATGGTGCCAATAAGTTGTTATACCTCAGTGCAGCTATGAAAAGGAACCATTGAGTGGGAAATATTAATTGTAAAATTTACCCATAAATTTTAATTTACAAGAGAACATCCAATAGTTGATGTTGCGCTACATGTAATAAAGGAAAAGATATTTGAAGAGATACCCATTGTGGACATAGGACTCCATCAATAATGCATAACTATGCATAACCACACGGTGTGTTATAATATCACAAAGGATCCAAGGTACAATGACCCAAAAACCATACTATCCATGTGTCAAAAGGAATGTATGAAGTGGAAAGAGATCACATGTTGAAAATACACGACGACCTATTAGATAGGACATAAAAAAGGGAAGAAATTGATAGTGTGCTTTTTTCGTACTAACCTGCTTGTTAACAATAACTGCCAATTCAGTGACAGGATAGTAGTGTTATAATGAAAAAATATTTGATCTAAGAGCCGTGGTACACCCATGCGGCAAAAAGACGTATTCCTTTCGGAAAATTTAATTGTGCGTATGAAGAATGTCTAGCATCAGGTAGGGTATTTATCAAGCCTCAATACTATTTGTAGATTCGACCGTAGGGAATTTTCTACAGCCTATCTATCCTTGACTATAGGGAGGGTTAATCCTGCTAATAGAATATATGCAATAATGGACAATTTCTTGAAATTTCTACACTTTTTCAAAGGAGAGAGAGAGGGAAGGGAGGAGGTTACCTCTTGCAGCGTGTTGTTTGGTGAAGATATTTTTGCTCCAAAATCCATGGTCTTTAGGACTCCATTAGAAAAATATAGCTATTTCCTTACCTCTATCTCTTACTAAACTTCAAAAAACCATGAAAAATATCTACTAAATGTTGCAAAAATACATGAAACAAACATGGATTGAAACGCAATATTTAGAGGAAATTTAAATTGCATCATATTAAACTGATAGGAAAGTGACTACAACCCAATAATGGGTGAATCCATTTATCCCTTTCTGTAAAATACCCATATCCATCAATTCCAATGATCAAAGAAACTATGGTGTGCAAGGAAGGTTCTATATTCTTCTCATTCCTTCTGCATGCCTTTTCTCTCTAATTTGTCCTCCTTCTTTCACCTCATATGCCTTTATTTTATAGAATTGATATTTGTGTTTCCAATCACTAACCATGAATGTGGGATTAGTAACTTTGACTCTTTTTTATTATTTCCTTCAAAAAACCTAATTTCCTTAGTTTTTGGGCATTTTACTTGAATTTCCAGGTTTTTAGGACAATTAATACATATGCCATGTATTCTTTCCACTTTAGGAGTTGTGGTGACTAGGTTTCAATCCTTAATTAGTATTGGTATTGAATTCTTTAGAGAAACCTTTTTCTTCACATACTTCTTCCTTTGTGGAAGCAGTGGTCTGATGAAAGATCAAAGCTCTCAATTTGTTCCAAATTTTGGTCTTTATGTTGTGGGCGAAAAGAAGATATGTTTTCAGACCATCATATTTGAGGGTGTTAATTTTATTGTTAACAACTACCTTGACATCGCTCCTTGCATACCGAAGAAAAACACTATTATTGTGTCAACCCCTAAGCAACAAAATGGTGAGTTTATAGTATGGTCATCTGTGTCTCTAGAATAAGCATAGTTGCATCTGAGTCTGTATCACCCACCCTGATAATGGAAGATGTTATTGGATATATCCCACTGCCAATGGGCTCTGTTAATGAGAAAACCACTCCCAGAGTCCAGCAGAAGGCCACTAAACCAATTTTAAAGGAAATACCAATCCCACCAGTGACTCGACAGGAAAAACATAATAGCACCAGAAAGCAACAGGGAAGAGCAGTAACACCCCCAGAGGAAACCCCACCAGCAGAGGATTTTGAGACACGAAATTTGTTTCCACCATATGTCCCACCCCGACGTAGAAAAGCAGCAGAATTTGCAATCCCAAAGAATGGAAGGACTCTACTAATAGTGCCACTAGTACTAGATGGTGTGAAGGTAGTAAAATATATTCTACCCAAAGTGAAAAGTTTATTTTATGGTAATCATGACAGCAATACACAACCAGCCTTATAGCGCAAGAGGTATATGGACATTGTGCAAGATACATCCGAGGCACCTCGAAGATATCTTGCACAGGAATGGGATACAAAACTGGAGAATTTTGGCATATTATCATTGATGTATATGCCACATTTTGGGTGCGCTACACAAATTAACACCTGCGTTAAGGAATTACTTCTACTATTCCATGATGGGGTTCTCTGGTTCAGAAAACCTATACCCATGATTGTTGATCTCATCGCTGCCATCATAGGCCTGCTAGCTACTAGAATGGACCCAACACCACTTCTAAAAAAGGATCAAGAGGTATCCATATATAAGTAAATGAAGGAAAAGTTTGGCGTACAAAGAAGTAAAAGAGGGTTTTTGATTCATACCATTAATAACACCAATGTTATCTTTGATTTCAAAGTATTAGCATCCAAGTTACTCCACAACATGCATTCAGACCAGTGTACAGTAGGAGAATTTGCACTCACTGGACCTCTGCGAGGAAGGAACGCATATCAATTGGTGTCAATTCTTATTCAATGATCTTTTTGAAGATGCCACTGATGCACAAGAATGGGGCTGGGCCTTCCACTATTTATGGCTATTAATTTTAAGTAATTTCATTACATGTTCTGAGCCACAAAACTATTAAGGGCTTAACCTGCAGGTATCGTGTCAAGGGGGGAAATATCAGAACGTCTATTTTGAAAAGAAGCAAAAAGCACGACAGTAAGCGAACAATATTGAATTCTTTATGCATGAAGAGGTTATACGACATCAGGTAAGAAGTATGTCCAAGATAGATTCCACCACAGTCCAAAAATTTCACTCCATTATTAAGTTTGAAGTTGGTCCATAGAATGTTTACCTACAACCATGACAACAGCCGCATCAGAAGAAGATACAAGACAAGTTTATCATGGTCAGCTAGGGAGATGTCCAAGAAATTATTAATCAGTGGAAAAAAGAATGGCATGTTCCAGTATCCAAAGAAAAAATCTAGCAACAAGATCGTGAATACCAAGAAGAGAAGGAAAACGAAGAAGAAGACCACCTGGAGGATTTACACTTTGACGAGAGTCACACCCCCTCAATACCAATAGACCCGGAATCAAAACATGAGGAGGGGGAACCTCAGGAAGAACAAGAGCTACCAAATAGAACAAAGAAGAAGATGAAATCTAACTGAACTATAAACACTATTAGCTTGGATAGTGATGATATGCAACTCATGACTAAAGCAAACACCGAGGCAGTGCAATCTAGTTTCAAGTCTATAAAAGAATGACTAGAGGAAATTTTAGGTACAGTCACTAAACTTCTTAAGGTTCTCTATAAAGAAGTGGAAGAATTTAATATTGTTGTTGATGGTCCAAGTGCAACAACAGACTCGCAAGCTCCATATGAAACACCATGAATAGAGCAAACTATGGCCTTTGAGCTAACCCTTCCAATAACGGTACAGGTCCCTAAAGTTGCTTTTAAGTGTGGCACCCTGGAATCTAATATTGATTTTCAGGATACTAACCAGCTCATTATAGATTTTTCATCTATGCATATGAATGAAGTGTATGCTATCTAGAATGCTTTTAATGTAGAAATAAGTCTATGGAAGCACCACCTATCTGCCAAGGTAAAGGATGCACATCAAGACATTGGGAAACTAAAAAATGAAATTCAAGAGGCTGAACAAAAGAAACTAGAGTCAGATGGTAAATTCTTGAGAATCAATGAAGTAGTCTCGTTGGCCTGTAGTGACTTTAAAGAAGAGGGAATAACATTGGAAATGGCCCCAGATTCCAAAATATCATAGTTAGCGGAATTAGTGACAAACCTTAAGAAAAAAGTAGCACAGTTAGAGGAGCAAAGAACACCCAACACACCCCTAGAAGTGATGGCACAGTGAAGAGACAAAACTACTCAGGATGCAAAAGAAATAGAAGATGGTGAGAAAGCATGTGTTAAAGCTATGGACCAAGTTTCCCAGACTTGGAAAGCATTAATTGTTAGTTTTTCAACATTCAAGCTAGCATTATGTTAGGATCTTTACTAAGAGAGAAACAAGTACAAAAATCAAACACAAGAGACAATGAACACAGTGTTTTTCATCAGGGAAACCAAATATGGAGAAAACCCCGCAACTTCCTTAGAGATAGAATCAACACAAAAGGTAAAACCCAAAACAGTAAGATGCACTCCCGACAATAGTAATCTTCTTCTTGTATATCTCCAGTGTCTTCTCCTTCCTCAACTATGCACTACACCTGAGTGTGTGAGTGATGTGTACTAAATAGAGACTCTAGCTCTCTATTTATACTAATCCCAACATGACTAAAACCCTACTAGGGCTGACCTCTACTTGGAGATTCTAATAACCCTAGTGCCCCGGAACTTCGGGAACTTTAACCCTTAGACAATTGGAGGGTTACCCACTATGACTTGACATGACTTGATTACATTATTTATTCTCCCGATCAAAACATCAGGGCATGACAACATGACTCAATTACATAATAGATACATCCTGGAATAAACATCGAGTCACAATACATAAGATACATAGATGAATACATTTTGAAGTTACAAATACATCAACACTCCCTCTTAACTAGGAAGGTATTCTTTCGACACAATTTTCAGCACTGGTCTTCTTCTCTGTATCAACCAGATCATCTCATCATCTACATCTCAAGTCCTATGATTCTTCAAGTCATCTTCTTCTTCAAGTCATCTTCATTCTTTGAATTTGGATCATCTCTCGATCTGGATCATCATGGGAGATCATCACTGGATCTGGATCATCTCTCGATCTGGATCATCACTACTAGATCTGGATCATCACTCGATCTGGATCATCATTGCTAGATCTGGATCATCACTCGATCTAGATCTCTCGGAGTCATCATAACTAGATCTGGATCATAGCTCAATCTGGATCTCATCTGGTCATCATCATATGTGCTATCTCATGATTCTTCTTGTCATAGGAATTTCTACATATCCATCCTTCTTTCATGCTGGTTGTAGGCCTAGCAAACATGTAGGTCTTCTTCAGCACTTACATCTGACCTACTCGTTAGAAAGGCACATTACTCACTTCCATCCAGGCAGGAACACATCCTGCTCACAGTGATGAAAGAACTTCATACTTTCATCCAGGTGGGAATCACATCCTGCTCACAATGATGGAATATTTCCATACTTATATCTAGGCAGCAACACATCCTACTCACAGTGATGAAAGATTCCATACTTTCATCCAGGATGGAATCACATCCTTCTCACAATGATAGAAGATTTCTGCACTTACATCCATCTAGGTGGGAACACATCCTACTCACAGTGATGAAATATTTCCATACTTTCATCCAGGTTGGAATCTCATCTTGCTCACAATGATGGAAAGGCTCTGCACTTACATCTGACCTAGTAGGAACCAAATCCTACACCCTCGTCAGAAGGGCATGTACTCACATCTGACCTGGTAGGAACTAAATCCTACACCCTCATCAGAATGGCCCCCAGTCCTAGAATGAGCTACCTGGTAATGGACCAGGTGCCTCCACTCTCCTGGAGAGTGACAGTTTCCATTACATCTATCCTACTCGACAGAATGGCCAACACTCACATCTGACATGGGAGGAACCTAATCCTTTAGCCATGATAGAATGGTTCAGCCCTTACATCTAACCTACTCATCAGAATGGCTCTCTCAGTCCTGGACTGAGTGTTCCTGGTAACTAAGTAGGTACCTCCATTCCCAGAATGGCAGTTTCCCTTACATATGTCCTACTCGACAGAATGGCCAACACTCACATCTGTCATGGAAGAAACCAATCCTCTCACCATGACAGAATGGCTCAGCCCTTATATCTAACCTACTCGTTAGAATGCCTATGGATCTCAGCACTCATATCTGACATGGAAGGAATCAAATCCTCTCACCATGACATAATGGCTCAGCCCTTACCTCTGACCATGGAAGGAACCAATCCTCTCACCATGTCAGAATGGCTCTAGGACTCATCACTTTCCCTTGGAGGAAACCTCGATCTAGGGAACACCAAGATTCTCACTGAAGTACTCAAACTTCACTCTGGCCAATGGCTTTGTCAATACATTAACTATCTGTTCCTCCATCGCAACATAATGGAGTTTCACTACTCCCCTCTGCACCATATCCCTGATATAGTGGTACTTGATCTCGATATGCTTCGACTTGTCATGGAACACTGGATTCTCTGACAACTTTACGTAACTCTGGTTGTCACAATTTATACAAGTAGCATCCATCTGGAGATCAAATAAATTAGATAGTAGCTTCCATAGCCATACTACCTCACAACTAGCTAAACAAGCTGTGACATACTCTGCTTTAGCTGTACTCAGTTCCACACAGGATTGCTTCCTGCTAAACCAAGAGATCACACCTGATCCCATACTGAAGAAACACCCTGAAGTGCTCTTCCTATCAATGGCACTACCTTCCCAATATGAATCAACATAACCCTTCAGGTTAATCCTTTGATTCGCATCGTACTTGATCCCATAATCAACTATACCCCTTAGGTACCTCAGAATATGCTTTGTAGCAATCAAGTGAACATTTCTTGGATCTGTCAAGAACTGGCTCAAGGTGTTCACAGTAAAGCAAATGTCTGGTCTCGTGTTCATCAGGTACATCAATGACCCAATCATCTAATGATACATCATAGAATCAACTGAATCTGATGAAGCATCGCTCAATAGCTTCAGGTTTGATGCCATAGGTGTGGCCATAGTCTTGCAGTCCATCATTCCAAACCTCTTCAGGATATCTACTGCATACTTCCCTTGTCCAAGGAAGATTCCATTCGCACTATGCCACACCTCCATACCTAGAAAATAATGCATCATACCCAAGTCCTTCATCTCGAACTCGGCAGCAATATTTCTCTTTGTATCAGCAATCAACCCATACATACCTGTTATAAACAGATCATATACATATAGTAGAAGCATCACTGGGTTGCCATCTTCAACCTTGTAGTAAAGGTTGGAATCTGCTTTACTCTTGGTAAATCCCAAACTGGATAGAAAGTTGTCAATTCTACCATACCAGGTCCTGGGTGCCTGTTTCAAACCATACAGGGCTTTCTTCAATCTGCATACATGAGACTCCCTGTCATGTGTCTCAAATCCGAGTGGTTGCTCTACATACACTTCCTCTTCCACTACACCATTCAAGAAAGTATTCTTGACATCCATCTGGTGTATCTTCCATTTCATCAATGCATCCAGAGCAAGTACTGATCTAATGGAAGTGTATCTGGCTACAGGTGCAAAGGTTTCTTCATAATATATTCCTTCTTTTTGAGAGAAACCCTGAGCCACAAATATTTCCTTGTATTTTTCAATGCTACCATCTGCAACATGTTTGATCTTGTATATCCCTTTGGAAGTTACAACTGACTTCCCATCTGGTCTTGGGACAACATACCAAACATCATTCTTCATGATTAATTGGTATTCTTTGATCATAACATTTTTCCATTCTTTCCGTTCTTCCCCTTCTTCATAACTGGAAGGTTCTTTATCAATGAAATCACATAGTAAAGCTACATACCCAGAGTAGGATCTGGTCCTCTTTCTTTCCCTATGATTCTCTTCTGGAGCCCCATATCTTTCCGCACCTTGGATAAGTTCTTGTACCCAAGCAGGTTTCCTCCTATGAGGATTCTCCTCCATAGGTGGATCTACAGGTCTTTATGGTTCTTCAAATTCTTGATCTTTTTCTTGAGTTTCTTCATTCATGGTTGTATCATGAATTCTGGGTGCTTCTGCTTCTTCAGGTTCTTCAGCAGGTCTCTTTTTGGATTTGTTGTAAGCTATGTCTTCATCAAATGTTACATCCCTACTGATGTCAATATTCTTGTATCCTGGGAAATATATTCTGAAAGCCTTCGATATTTTAGAATATACCACAAATATACCCTTCTTTCCTGAAGGATCTAATTTAGTCTTTTTTTCTTTTGGAATGTGGATGTACACAGGATAGCCAAATATTCTGAGATGGCTGACTTCTGGTTTCTTTCCAGAGAAGACTTCTTCAGGGGTCTTGTTCTCGAGTACTCTATGTGGAGTACAGTTCTGTACATACACCATTGTTCTGGTAGATTTTTCCCAAAGATGCATAGGAAGATCTTGATCATGAAGCATGGCTCTTGCAGCTTCCATGATAGTTCTATTCTTCCTCTCTGCAATCCCATTCTATTGTGGATTGTAAGGAGTGGATAGCCCCCTCTTAATCCCTGTTTCTTTGCATAGCTCTTTGAATTCATTTGAAGTGAATTCTCTACCATTATCTGGTCGAAAGGTCTTGATCTTCTTTTTAGTATGGTTTTTGATCAAGGATTTGAAATCCTTGAACTTATTGAATACTTCATCTTTGTTCTTCATGAAGTAAAAACCCATGTATTCCTAGAAAAGTCATCAATGAAAGAAACATAATATGCATACCTGCTTGGAGAGTTTGATGACATAGGACCGCATACATCAGAGTGGATGATTTCCAAGATTCATTTTTCTTTGCTTTCGCTTCTTGGAAATGTCTTCTTTGTATTATTTCCTTTCGCACATCCTTTGCAGACCCCATCATGTTTTGTTTGGATTTCTGGAAGACATTCGACAGCTTTGCTTGCAATAGGTAGTTCTCTGTAATGCACATGTGCAAGCCTTCTATGCCAAAGTTCACTTGGCTCTAATATGTCATGGACCAAGGCTTGTTTTGGATGGCCCTTCAATTTGTACAATCGTCCTTCTTGTTCTCCAATCACTACCGCATCATTGATAGTCTTTCCTTTTGGCCACATGATGACTTGACCATCTATGAATGCAACCCGCATTCCTTTTGCATCTAATGCTGGTATGGAAAGGAGGTTCTTCTTGAGTCCTGGAACAAATAATACTTCCTTCATTGTTAGAGACTTTCCAGAGTCTAGCTTATAGGAATATTCCCCACTAAATTTTATTGGATATTGGTAGTCATCTCCTAGCTTCACCTTGTGAGATGATTCATGTTTTGACAACCTCACAAAGGAATCCTTGAATCCATTGATGTGTTTGGAAGCCCCACTATCTATTAGCCAATCATCGCTTCCATGAACAATATTTCGTGTGAGAGTGGAGATCAAAACATATTCATCTTCACTTGAAGAATCTTCACTTTCATATCTGGATCTTTTCTTGGATGGTTCATCATCCTCTCTAGCATGAGCATGATGTCTTCTTTTGTTGCTCTTCTTTGTTGGCTTTGGTTTCTTAGGACAATTCCTTGCATAATGTCCTACTTCATCACATGTATAACATAATATCCTTGATAAATCTCTTCTAGTGTTATCTTTGTGAGAGTGCTTACCTCCGAAGTGATGAGTTTTCTTTCTTGTTGACTTGGAGTGAGATTTGGAGTGTACCGTGAGAGCTTTATCTTCACTTCCCATATTATCTTCTTGGGCTGATATCCGAGCTTATTCTTGAGAGCACTCTTCCCATAATCTGCTGAACTTGACTAACTTATTTCTAGCACATATTTGTTGTATGAAAGAATCCCATGACCTAGGAAGGCCATTCAAGGTAGTCATCACAATTTCTGCATTTTCCACTTCTTCATCAACTACTTCTAGTTGTTCTTTGATCTGAGAAACTCTTGTGAAGTAAGACTGGATTTTTTCTGCATTCTGAATATTCACATTCTTCAGTTGGTTTCTCAGAGTCATATTCCGGTTTATGTTCTTCCCTTCAAACAATTTGGTTAGGGAATCAAACATAGCTTTAGGTCTCTTGCGGGAGGACAATTGTGGGATAAGGTGATCCTTGATAGAATCAGCAATGATCCTCTTTTCCATAACCAACTTCTTCTTATGCAAGGCTTTAGCCTCATCTCCCTCTGGAACTGGAACCTCCTCAAGGATGTAGGAGTCTAGCTCATTTTCTTCCAGGACCAAGGAGATCCTATACTTCCAAGCTCGGAAGTTATCAGCTCCCTCAAGCTTTTCATAAATCTTGGTATGATGAGACATCTTAACTGAGAACCTCAAATGGAAATACAAAATATTTTAGATCTTACTAGGTCAAGATGTCGGATCTAAAATTTGAGCTGAAATCCTGCAGAGCTGGTTCAGGAGAAAATTACAGTTTTTCTTTTCCGGAGTTTTGTCCACCCAAATGCCTTGAAAATTGTCCCTAAATTCGATTTTGGGGAGGAGATCAATCCAAGCCTAGGATCAGTGAAAAATTCTTCTTCTATGAAAATCCCTAATTTCCAATAGCAGTGACAGGTCCAAAACTAAAAAACCTCATAATTGGATTCCACTTCGACAGAAAGATGTGCCCTAAGGAGGAGAGTTATTCCACCTTACGTTTGCTGAAAATCTGTGGAGGAATATCCACAAACTAGGAAGCCCTAGTTCCCGCAGCTGCATAGTGTCTTGTTCTCAGTTTAGCTCTAATACTATGTTAGTTTTTCAACATTCAATCTAGCATTATGTTAGGATCTTTATTGAGAGAACAACAAGTACATAAATCAAACACAAGAGACAATGAACACAGTGTTTTTCATCGGGGAAACCATAAATGGAGACAACCCCGCAACTTCCTCAGAGATAGAATCAGTACAAAAGGTAAAACCCAAAACAATAAGATGCACTCCCGACAGCAGTAATCTTCTTCTTGTCTAGCCCCAATGCCTTCTCCTTCCTCAACTATGGGATACACTTGAGTGTGTGAGTGATGTGTACTAAATAGAGACTCTAGCTCTCTATTTATACTAATCCCAACACGACTAAAACCCTACTAGGGCTGACCTTTACTTAGAGAGTCTAATAAACCTAGTGCCTCGGAACTGCGAGGACTTTAACCCTTAGACAATCGGAGGGTTACCCACTATGACTTGACATGACTTGTTTACATTATTGATTCTCCTGATCAAAACATCGGGGCATGACAACATGACTCAATTACATAATAGATACATCCCAGAATAAACATCGGGTTACAATACATAAGATACATAGATGAATACATTCCGAAGTTACAAATACATCAACATTAATGGACGATGAGAAATCACACAGAATTGCAAATGAGCTCACTGTCATGGAATGAAATATCATGCAGATGAGAAATGAGATAAAGCAGCTACCCTTCGAATAGAAAAAGGTCAAGATAGTGGAAATGGCACAGACTATAGTAGCAAACTACTGTGCTATGTGCACAATAACAACAATGAGAGGAAAAGGTAGAGGAGTTACAAGCAGAAGGAGAAAGGGTCATAGGGATAATTCAGCCTTTGCACTAGAAGGTGTGTGGGGTAGTGGCCTTGGTAGAAAGTAACATGCTGAAACACATCAGTTCTGACCTAGTGGAGCACATGCAGAAAACAGAACAAGAAGTACACACTGAAATAGAGAAGTTTCTGCAAATCATGGATGATTTTCATAGAAAAATCAACACAAGTCACTTTATGGAGCAATAGCTCGTGTGGATCAGGACGAGCCATAAGTGAGTGTTGGGGCCTATTGGGCCTCAAGAAAGAAGGGAAGAATTCATGTAGAGTTCTGCCTAAGTAGGAAAGAAGAGGGTAAAGAAGAAGAAGAAGGAGTTGCGATAGAAGGAACAACATCAAAGAAGAAAATAAGAATGTTGTGACAAATGAAGGAATATAAGGAGGAAGGAAAAGTGAAGGAATGAAATGAGGAAGCTACGCCAATTTTGTAAGCTACGACAGAAGGACAGAGCAGGAGATGAGATGGCATGGAATAATATTTGCAAAAACAGGTGTGCATATAAGTTAACAACCAAGAAGTGACAATAACGCATAACGATGAGAAAGAAATATCCCTTAGTGAATGTGGGTACAATCTCAGCTGGAGCCAGAAGAAATCACATGTGTAAAGGCATTTTTGTAACTCCGACCGATAGCTCCTTTTTGGTTATGTATTGCTAGAATAGGAAAAACAGCCTATTGGTTGAACATAGTAAGTCGACTGGGATAACGACTGAAAATGAGTATGTTGGAGTCTGTATAGAGTCAATATTGAGCATGTAACAAGCATGTATGGGATTTATATCAAGTTTCTAATAAGGCTATAAAAGGAGAAACCCAATATGTAGATGGGTTAGCCAGTTAACTAGTTCTTTCTTAGATGGTTTTGAGCTGATTAGTCAATAAAACAATTTTGAGTAAGTCTCTAGACTCTTGGAAAATACCCTTGAGCTAGGATAGAGGTATATAGTTTTGGTTAATGATTCTAGATCACTGAGTGCATCAGAGTAGTGGTTCTACAGATGAGTGCATAGGTAGATAGAGAAGGTCAAGTTGATCTAGGATGTGCGTGGATCACTAAGTAGGAGTAGAGTAGAGTGATAAAGATAGATAAGATAAAAGAGCATGAGAGGGAGAAGAAGTCTGTAGAGATAGAATAGAATATCTTGAACATATTCTGTAGCTTTATGTACAAACAAAAGGTGCATCTATTTTCTCATTCCAATGCCAGATGAAGAGGACCTTGTGGTTTTCTTCCAGATGGGTTTCCACATTACATGCTGTGTATATGTATGAATGTTGAGTATCTTAGATAAGTGCATATTTATTGTGTTTAATTATTGATTGGTTATTATGTTGTAAATGGATAAATGTATGAATGTCTCATTTCAATAATGAATATGTCCATGATGTCTATTCACTATCCATTTGTGTAAGATTGCATAAATAAGGGTGAATTATACTTCAGTGTCGATATATAACTTGCAAACCACCAACCCACCTGTTAGCACCAAAATTGAACCAAAGGTTGCAGAAGGGCTCGCTTTCGGGTAATAGTAAAACTGCTTTTGGCCGCGCCTCCAGCCCTGTGCAGTTAGAGAGGGATCTCTCATTCGTCAATGGAGCATCTTCACATAAGGTTGTCAGTCTTACGTGTCACCAGAGTCTACTCCACATAGGATATTCAATTGGTATGATCAGGGGGATGGGATCTTGAATGGGGAAAAGTGGGTTGAGGTAGGTGCATGGTGGGGTTATTGGGGTTAAAGGAACATGGGAAAATGGAGTTGAAACCTGTGTAAGAAATGATTACAGATGGAAAGAATGATGAAAGGTAGAAAACGGAGGCAAGATAGCTGCTGATTTCCCAATCAGGAGATTTTAGCGGGTGTCTTGGAGGACAAGAAAGAACAGTCCATCTCATGGAGCATCGGTGAGATGAATTCCATGAGACTTTAGAAGAACCATTGTTAATTTATAGAACAACAGTCAGAGCATAGAAAGTATGAATTCTGAACCACTATACCCTATGTTGCAGGCATGAAAGCAATAAACAAAAAGGAGTGAAAATAAGGAAACACAATTTACACGTAAAGAAAGCACTTATTGGGAAAAAACAACAACATAGGAATATCTGCTGTGAATGACAGTCTTCCACTACAATTTTATTCATACATAGGTATCAAGATTTTACAAATGGGAGCCTAAACCCAGGATTGTTTCCCAATCCAATTCTCTAACTCATTTCTCCCTCTATCTGGAGCATTTTTATACAATCCTAATGCTGAGACTACAGAATAAAAAAATGTTACAAGTCGCCATCCGGCGTTAACAGTGCAAAGAGTGGGCTATCGCCATGTTTTACAAATAGAAACAAACATTATGGAGATGGAGCACGTGATAATGTGGGCTGATAGCGTAGAGCCTCCCACAATCCTACTTCATGAAAATGACTCCCACGCGACGTGCTGATGAACGATTGTCTACACATGCTTCCCTGGACCCATTTTGGGTCTCCTTGTCTAGCTGGAGGCTACCGATCAAAGGCTAACAAGAAGGCCCAAATCCTTCTCTCTACCATTCTCCCAACTTCATCCTCCATCTGGTAACATTGTTATAGGAGGATGCTAGAGAGAGGGTGGCCAAACACTAGGTGATGACAAGCGACTTAAGAAGCTTGTCATCCTTGTACTATCTTCTTCCTCCTATGAGGAGGATCTTCCTGCAAGCCATGCAGGTAGGTGTGCACCTGTCCCTTTCTTTGCCCATGACTAAGAAGCCAAATGGAACCCCCATGAATGGTGTTGGAGGCTTTGGACTCACCTGGTCCAAGAACGAGCTTTTGCTACAATAGTTCTGCCACTACTGCAAGTTGGGACTTTGAAGGTCGGGACTACAGCTAGGAATTGTGCCATGGGACGAGACTTCCACCTCAAGTGTATCCTGAATGGCATCGAAGGAATCAACCAATATACGATGAGGTAGATTACACGTTTGAAAGCCCCCTCCACTGTCATTTCCACACAGGATGGGATATTTGTACTTCAGGAGTCTTCTTCAGCCATTCAATCAAAGGAAACTTTTGTATCCACCGTCCACGTTCCACTTATCCAGTTGTCAACCTTTCTCTTCAGTACACCGTGGGCAGTTTGGATCGTGATACCTTCTAATCCATAGATCGAGGTCAACCCTCATGCAGCCATCGATCAGAATGGGCCCCACCATTTTTCGCAATGGAGAACTCAAATATTCGCCTGTGCTGGTTCTCCCTACAAAATGAACCATAGCCATTGATCTATCCTCACTTTCATCACAGCTATTGATACTTTTTACCTTTATGCCTTTTCACGATTTGAGATTGTGGTTTTACCCGCACAAGTATGGATTGCAAAATCATTGTAGGTCATAGATCTTCCCCAAGCCACATCTCAACCCTCAAAAGCTTCTGGTCATTAACGAATTTCACGATCTAGGAAAGGAGCTTGGACCGCGTATGTTTGTCTGTGCGAAGCGATTTGGAACCGTTGATCTGCCTCTGATCAATAGAAACCCTTGAATATGGATTGCACCCAATGTCATGATACACTTGCTGATTTCATCATTGAAGGATGGTCATAGGAGATTCGAGGGGCTGGGACCCTTACCGAACCTCTGTCAAGCCCTCAAATCAACTGTTAAAATGGAGTGTTAACAACTAGCTCCATGAGGGATGCTATCCTCCTAGCAAGGTAGCAAATAACCCCGTAGACCAAGTGCCAAATCCATTGGGCCACCTTCGGATCATTTTGGGCCTCTCCATTCTACTTCATGCTGCTGCTTCAGCAAATTCGTGACACTCTTGCAAATCATGCTGGAGATTGTAAACCTGTGACGGTAACTGAAAAATGGAAGAAAACTAAAAATAGTAATGAAGTAAATGCTCGATAATAGCTGAGCTTATTTTCTCCTACCTACTCTACCTAACTCTTTACATAAGTCCAATTAGGTGAAGTCAGACTTCCAGTGAATCCATTCAAGCAAATGATCCCATAAACCAAATTTTTCTTCATGCTTGACAAAAAACATAACTGAAGGACCTATTGGCAAAAAGTTATAATAAATAAATTGATCTTTATAGTAGAGATATAACTAGCCATTACCACTGCCAATATTCTCCATGTACTCTACCACTGGATCATAAAACATATGACAACCTTAAAAAAAATCTCTCATTTGCTTACCATGAGAAGGCTGTCCCAACTCTAAATTCCCCTGCATGCTGTCAAGATGATCTTCAAAAGAACCATGCAAGGAAAACATGTGACAACTTCCAGGCAAGACATCCAGAACTCCATCTAAACCTTCTGATTTTAAAACTTCATGTTCTTTATATGTTTCGGTAGAAACATCATTCATTTCTTCAACATGTCTAGTTTCCACTGTGTTTTCATACTTTTGATCTCGGATTACAATGAGATTTTCTTTGCTAACAGAAATTGTGACAGGCTGATTGCATTCTTCAAAAATCAAATCAATACACCCATCTCCTTCCAAATCACTAGGCTGATCATCTCCTTCAAGCAAAGAGAGCTTTATATATTCATGTAAATATTTGGGTGTAATATGAATCCGATCAACATGCGGTAGTCCTCCTTTGACCACTATTTCAAAATATGATTTCTCTTTACTTGCATTTTCATAAAATGAACATGTGTAGGGACTACAAGACTGAGATTTTCCAGAATTATCATCTTTTGTGTAATCAATCACACAAGCACTGTAACTTTCAAGAGATTGTTATTGATAAAAGGAATTTTTTGATTGAGAAAGGTAGGCCTCTTCTTGTAAAAAAAATTTGGAGGTTGAATAATATGAGGAAGGATCTGATTGATAGTCGCAACCTCTCTCTTGGTTACATAGAGAATGGTGAGAATGCTGCAAATCATCAACAGTTTCAGGAAGAGAGATATAACTGGTTGAATCTAAGCTTTGGTCTATGTCAACTTCAGCCAAGGAAGACAATACTGACTGCTGGGAGTTTTCTTGAATATTATAGTAGCTATTTTTTCTTTCTTTTTGAGATGAATATTCATGTAAGATATATAAAACCTCTTCATCCAAATACTGATCATCACCACACTCATCTTTCACATTTTCAATGAAATCTCTATCGTGGGTGCAACAATCTTGAAGTGACAATAAAGAAGGGTAATGCCTTTTGAAGTGCTCATGGAATATTGCTTAAAAGTCTTTAAGGGAGGATAAACTCCCTATTATCAATCCCTCATAGCAAGACCTTGCATACCCTTCTGTTGCCGCCTTGCACACACTTGGATCACGTGGCAGAAATCTTCAAGCCACTCAGTGTGTCCTTGGGGGAAAGTCTCGAGTCAAGGCTGTCACCTTGTTCTTGACTCCTCCGTTTAGGCTCAACTCCTAACGAAGCCAAGGGGGGTAGACCCTATTAAGTTACTAAGGATCATTTCTTAGTGTGATGATGTTAAACTGAATCAGTTACTTAGGAGTTTGAATATTTTAACTATAGACAATTAAAGATGACGAGATACGAAAATAAACACATGAAAGCACAAAGCTGATATACAATGTATATATGAAGTAAAAAAGACCAGTTCCTTAAAATGGAGTCAAATCAATAAAATCGATGTGCTTGCATGTGCTTGGAGTGAATGTTTTGTGATTGCATCTTGGTATGTTTTAAGTTAAATGTGAAGTATGAGTTGATTAAATTAGGCAAAGGGGGAATCCAGATATACCCGAGAGTACTTGGAATATGTCCAAAAGTAAACCTTTACGGCTACCCGCAAGGAATATGTGGGCTGAAATGGAGTCTCTGGGGATATTTTTTGTAACACACCCGTTAGGGTGTGACAGAGATCAACACCCCGAGGTCACTTTTCAGTAGGTTCCCGCTTCCTTTGGGTATTTTGCCACCGTAAAGGTTTGATCGAGGTGTTGGATTTTCACCTGATGGTTTGTCAGTTGGGGAGAGTGAATCATAATTATACTAGTCACCCAAGTGCTTTTGATATAGCTTGACTAATCGGATGAACCGCAGCCAAGTGCAGAGCATACACACTGGAGTCTTGTAAATTTTAATAAGTTTTTAAAAGATGTGTTCTTGTTTAAAAGAAAAGCCTCCAAGAACCTATTTCGATCCAAGTGGATCTCAATCGGGGAATTAAGGAGGGTTTAATTTTAAAGTTGCTGATAAACAAAAGATGAAAAATAAAACAACTACACAAATCTAGTTTTCTGATTAATCCTACCACGAATCTCTTTCCCCTTTCGGGTCACTCGGGAAATCATGGGGTAAGTATTATGATTACTTTGAAAAATAAGATATGGAGTATGGAATTAATAACAAGATCAAGTATACTACCCTGCAAATCAGATCAATTCTAGTAAAAAAGAAATAAGCAGAAAATGATGAAAATGGCACCGATGCGAATCCCCCCAGGGGGATTCGGATGAACCACAGCCAAGTGCAAAGCATACACACTGGAGTCTTGTAAATTTTAATAAGTTTTTAAAAGATGTGTTCTTGTTTAAAAGAAAAGCCTCCAAGAAACTCTTTCGATCCAAGTGGATCTCAATTGGGGAATTAAGGAGGGTTTAATTTTAAAGTTGCTGATAAACAAAAGATGAAAAATAAAACAACTACACAAATCTAGTTTTCTGATTAATCCTACCACGAATCTCTTTCCCCTTTCGGGTCACTCGGGAAATCATGGGGTAAGTATTATGATTACTTTGAAAAATAAGATATGGAGTATGGAATTAATAACAAGATCAAGTATACTACCCTGCAAATCAGATCAATTCTAGTAAAAAATAAATAAGCAGAAAATGATGAAAATGGCACCGACGCGAATCCCCCCAGGGGGGTCGGGGAATGGTCTCGAAAGAGCCTATTCCAAAGGAAATTTTATTTATTATTGGTTACAATATTAGAGGACTGAAATATCAGTTCTTCTTGGTCCTTATACAATCTGAAACCAAGATCTTACAGTTATACAAAAATTTTAAGAATTCTGTGACAAAAGGGAGACCCCTGGGGGGATTTGAGCGCTCCAAAAGCCTCTTTGGACAGTCGCTTCCGTTATTCTCTGTCATACCTGATAAAGGAAAGTGATTATGTTAGAATAATAAATTCCCAAAATCACTTTAAGAGTACCTTTGGGTCATCCTACTTTATCTCAAAAAGTAATGAAATTGAACTAGCTAAACCGGCGAAAAAAGGAACCAAGGAAAGCAAGCTTTCCTTGGGATCTTGGCTTGCTGTTTGTGCAGCCAATTAAATGCACTGATATTTCAGAATATTGAATTTTATTGTTCAGCAAATGAAACTACCTTAACAGCAAGCTATGAATTTTCACTAAATTGCTTGCGAAAATAAGGTACTTTTAGCTAGATCTCTTGAAATTGAACTTTAGGTGCAAAACAAAACTAAGATCTAGACTTTGGGAGGGATATTACTGATCAGATATATGTGTATTTTTCTTAAAGAGATATATCAGATTAATAAGAAACCTTTAAAGTAACTAATTTGAGGAAAGTTTAATAATTTTTAAAGGAGAGAAAGGGGAAGAAAGGTGCTTGATGTTGAAGCAGATATGCAGAGGAAAATTGGTAGTGAAGCATCGAGGGGAATGATCTTAGCAATATCTGCTGGAAATCAATGGAATCAAACCTGAACCATAGATCTTCTAGCCATGGCAAACCTGTAAGCTACAACACAACTCCTGCAAACAGAACTATCAGATCTGAAGATACATATGAGAAAGGGATGATACAGTATGCAAATAACCTTATTTAACATACAGGTATTAAATCATTCAAAAATATGCAGCAAATATAAAGTAAGTAAGCTTACTTACAATTATCTATCCCTATGATTTCAGAAACCATTCAGGAAGACAATAATTAAGTGCAAGAAATTGGAAAAATAGCAGTTTCACCTCAAATGCAGCATGGCAATGACAATCCACACATGAAAGGTACTCCACAATTGAGCCTCCAAAGCTTCTCTTTATTTCAACAAATGAAGATCAGTACATAGTTTACAATGGCAAGCCCTTCATTCCAGCTCTAACTAGCTTGGAAGAGGGAGCCTCAAGCAGGATTTATACAATTTGCAGGCCATCCAACCCAGGGGGGCACAATTCCTCATGGAATCAAGTGAAATCAACTGATGGGGAGTTCATCAATGCAGAACTGAGGCTGAACTGAGCCTACTTGTCAACCGAGGGCCTGATCTAGCTGACACATCAACCCATACACTTCCACATCGGCCCACAGAGCATCCAGGAGAGTCCACACATGTGGAGGAGAGAGAGAGGGCACAATTCCCCATGAAGACCAATGTAGATCAGCTCTGGATCTGATTTGATCCCCTCCTTCAGTCAAGGATTTGTCATATCTAGTCAATCTGCTCCAGATCTGATTGATTTCATTCAAATCGGTTGAGAATCCATTGATTTATTGATTTTGGATTTGCTCCATTATTCATCAATTTATTAATTAAAATAATCAATAATTGATTTTTGGGGATTTCTGACCTGAGTGATGGAAGATCACTCAAAACTTAGGAAAAAGTGGGTCCATGGGTTTACATGGTGCTCTTAGCTTGAAAATGAGCACCTATATGTCTGAAACCGATTATTTGGCCCACTTTTATTACAGACTCAATTTTTCCAATTAAACTATTAGAAAATAGCCTAAGTTTTGGAAAAATTAAAATTTAATAAAAAACACTGAAAAAACTAAAAAATTGAAAAAATGAAAAACACCTAGGGGGACTTAGACATGTTCATATGACTCAAAAATGATGTCTATCATGTTTATACATTGACACATAGACTCTAATAACCTCAATAGGTCTAAATGCCAAGCCGACCACCCCAACTTTGGAGGTATGGAGTGAAAAACTCAGAAATTATTAGTCGTTTGTTCAACAACCAATAATAACCAAGGGAAAAAACACCCTGGGCTGATCGGATTGACAAATAAAGTCTAAGAGACCGATTATTTTACAGACACTATCATGCTAGAACATTTATTACAATTCCCCCATGGGGTATGAACATGTGATATGATACAACAAGCACTTCCCAGAAGTACTTCCAAAGGTCTTTTTGAAGTCCGGACAAGTTAACCCTGTCCGGTTCACCGGGCTCACTTGATAAAAACCACTAAGTACAACTTAGATGGTAACACCTTCCAAACTAAACATGATTAGTCTCATTAAAGAATATTCATTCCATCCCACTCCCAGCTTATGTATATGCTTATGAAATCTAAATAGATGAATGGCAACATCATCACCATTTTCATCATTGAATCTTGGAAGATATGTCTACCAATCTACCAGAGGTATTTTATTGGGATAACCAGGAATGGAAGAAAGATTCATAGGAGCATACCTTACAGCTCGAGAAGTCATCTTGATGGTGGAGAAACTGAATCAGCCCCTCAAACTTTGCAACCCCATTTGATAGTGGAGCTTCCATAGAACATTATGAAGAATGGATCCTTCCTAGATGGAGTCGCCAGGTGAAAAGAGACATGGATTTCTTGATGTTTGACCATTTTTCACCATCAAAAGTCAGATATAAACCTTTCATTCAAATCCAAGGAATATTTGAGACCTATCCCTGTCTCTTTCTTTGTGACCATCGGTCTCCCTAATGGAGTCGCCTTCCAGAATCCTTCAGTGGAGTCGCCAAGGCAAATGATACAACCTTCTTCACATGTAAGAATCTCTGTTTTCCCACAGAAACTCTTTATACTTTTAATCTTTGTCATTTTTCCCAGGGATGATATTCAATCTCATCCCCCACAATGGCGCCAGTTTTTTTGTACTGGAATTGAACCAAAGGTTGCAGAAGGGCTCGTTTCTGGGTAACAGCAAAACCACTTTTTCCCTGGCCTCCAGCCTAGCGCGGTCAGAGAGGGATCTCTCATTCATCATCGGAGCAACTCCACATAATGTTGTCAGTCTTGTGTGTCACCAGAGTCTACTCTGCATAGGATCTTCAATCAGTATGATCAGGGGGCTAAGATCCTAAATGGGGCAAAGTGGGTTGAGGTAGGTGCATGGTGGGGTTATCGGGGTTAAAGGATCATGGGAAAATGGAGTCAAAACCTGTGCAAGAAATGATTACAGATGGAAAGAATGACAAGAGGTAGCAAATGGAGGCAAGATAGCTACTGATTTCCCAATAAGGAGATTTTAGTAGGTGTTTTGGAGGACAAGAAAGAATAGTCCATCTCATGGAGCATCGGTGAGATGAATTCCATGAGAATTTAGAAGAGCCATTGTTAATGCCTGGAATAGCAGTCGAAGCATAGCAAGTATGAATTCCAAACCACTATTCCCTATGTTGCAGGAATGAAAGAAATAAACGAAATGGAGTGAAAACAAGGAAACACAATTTACACGTAAAGAAAGCACTTATTGGGAAAAAACAACAACATAGAAATATCTACTATGAATGATAGTATTCCACTGCAATTTTATTCATACACAGGTATCAATCTTTTACAAATGGGAGCCTCAACCCGGGATTGTTTCCCAATCCAATTATCTAACTCCTTTCTCCCTCTATCGGGCATTTTTATACAATCCTAATGCTGAGACTACAGAATAAAAAACTATTACAAGTCGCCATCGAGCGTTAACAGTGCAAAGAGTGGGCTATCTCCATGTTTTACAAATAGAAACAAACATTATAGATATGGAGTGCATGATAACGCAGGCTGATAGTGTAGACCCTCCCACAATCCTGCTTCATGAAAATGACTCCCACATGACATCTGATGTATGATTGTCTACACAAGCTGCCTTGGACCCATTTTGGGTCTCCTTATCCAGCTGGAGGCTTCCAATCAAAGGCTGACAAGAAGGCCCAAATCCTTCTCTCTACCATTCTCCCGACCTCATCCTCCATTTGGTAACATTGTTATAGGAGGAGGCCAGAGAGAGGGTGGCCAAACGCTAGGTGATGACAAGTGACTTAAGAAGCTTATCATCCTTGTAGTATATTCTTCCTCCTATGAGGAGGATCTTCCCGTGAGCCATGTAGGCAGGTGTGCACCTGTCCCTCTCTTTGACCATGACTAAGCAACCAAATGGAACCCCTAGGAATGGCATTGGAGGATTTGGACCCACCTGGTCCCAGCACGAGCTTTTTCTCCAACAGTTCTGCCACTACTGTGAGCTAGGACTTTGAAGGTTGGGACTACACCCTGGAGTTGCTCCATGGGACGAGACTTCCACCTCAGGCATATCCCGAATGGCATCAGAGGAATCAGCCAATATGCGATGAGTAATATTACACGTGTGAACGCAGCCTCCACTACCATTTCCACATAGGATGGGATATTTGCACTTTGGGAGTCTTCTTCAGTCGTTCGATCAAAGGAAACTTTTGTATCCACCATCCATGTTCCATGTATCCCGCCTCCAACCTTTCTCTTTGGTACACCATGGGTGGTTTGGATCATGATAAATTCTAAGTTATAGATCGAGGTTGGCCCTCATGCAACCATTGATTAGAATGGGTCCTGCCATTTTTCGCAATGGAGAACTCAAATATTTTCCCATGTCAGCTCGCCCTGCGAAATGAACTGTGGCCGCTGATCTATCCTCGCTTTCATCACAGTCGTTGATCCTTTTGACCTCTATGCATTTTCGCAATTTGAGATTGCAGTTTTACCCACATAAGTATGGATTGCGAAATCAATGTAGGCCATAGATCTTCACCAAGCCACATCTGAACCCTCGAAAGCTTCCAGTCATTAACAGATTTCATGATCCGAGAAAGGAGCTTGGACCGCGCATGTTTGTCTGCGTGAAGCGATCCAGAACCGTTGATTTTCCTCTGATATATTTGTAGCTAGGGTTTTACCCCTATCTTGTGCGAATGAGCACCTACTAAGGATAACTGACTCCTTAGTAGCAGTTTAGTAAAAAGTAAATAACAATGCTAAACAGGAATAAAAACTAATCTAAAACTCGTGCATGAAACAAAACAACAAAATATAAAGAATGCTTTTTTATTGATATTACCTCCGATGTGGAGGTTGGTGAAGCCCTTTGCGCTGATCCGTGAGGTTGCTCCGAGCTCCAGCTTCTCCTTATCTTTCTCCGGTGGTGGAAATGGGCCAAAAGGGGCTCTCAATGGTGAAAGTAGCTCAAAGGGTGAGCTAGGGTTTCAAGAGCAATTTTGGTAGAGTGAGGATGCTTGTGACTATGGATGTGAAATGAGGGGTCTCCATCACCTATTTATAGTTTTTTAGTGGTGGAGTGTTGGCCCATGGTTTTGGAAACCATGTGGTTTAGGGCAGCTTGTTTAGGGTTTTTTCCTCCTTTTCCTCATTATTTTATTTTTTCTTCCCTTTTAGCGGATTTTTGCTATTTTAGAGGAATTTTTGATATTTTTGGAGGAAAAAGGGGTTTTTTGGCCTTTTGGAGGCAGCCTTTTGGAGGCTTTTTAGATGGTTTTATGGCCTTTTGGAGGCTTTTTAGTGGGATTTTCAGGGAAATATGGTAGGAGAATGGACGAATGAGCTATGTATTGGGGTAGATGAGGTAGTGAACACTTTTTGGGTGTTAACAGATTGCCCCCTGATGTGCGAGGGCAGGAGCTCATCGTATGGCCGATGGACATCATACGTCATATATGGTTTTTTTTTGTGGTGTGGAGAAGAGAAGAAACAACCTGAAGCCCGGAACAACGATCCCGAACCAACTGCAAGAAAAAAAAGTACATAACCTCAATAATGGATGAGGAATCATCTGATAATATGGACGAGGCGGGCATTCCCATGCTCGTATCAGGATATAACATAATGATAACAATGGGGACCTGACATATACATGGCCTCAAATACTGAATGAGGAAGAATCTCAATATATGGACGAGGCGGGCATACCCATGCTCGTATCAAGATACATAAAAATAACCATGAGGCCTGAAAAGGGAGACCTGTAGGATACATAAACAACCGCTGTGTATATCATAAGGGTCCAGAGGGGACACACATCTGGGACATACTGCATATCTGAGCTAAAAACCTGATGCACTGAAATGATAGCAGTGCTACTGAATATGGTACCAAAGGAACTAATGAGCTGCTGGATCAAAGTGACAAGGGTCACACTCGCCATGGTACACTGAATTGGAACTGTACTGAGTACTCAAGGAAGCATGGAACTGTACTGGGTACTCAAGGAAGCATGGAACTGTGTGACTTCCAAATACAATCGCCAACGCAGCCCGGACATCCACGGGAACATAGAACTGGGCGTTCCGAAGTGACTCACCAATGTGATAGAGTCGGGGGAAATCCGGGGTCTTTGACAAATAATGGACGGGATCTAAATCCTACACGATTCTCAACGATGCGATCAAGGTGCTGAAGTCGATCATGTGAGAAACAACCATTCGGAGAGGCAATGATGACTCCTCCCAAAATGGTCCATAGGCACCCACCACAGATGGTGATGGGTCCAAGGCGCAGGGGCCTCTGGGTCTATCCTCTGGAATAGAGGGGCTGTCGTCGACAGAGGGAGACCTGCAACTATCAATGCAATGATGTTTCCTTGACAGGAGTGCAAGGCGGAAAATTGAAATGTGATAGTACTGATGGAAGGATTGATGAACTGGGGGGAATAACTGGGCAAATAGAGTGGGTGGACGCAAACTTCCTTTGTTCAGAGTATGATGGTGGGGAAGATCGGGCAGCATATGACACTGACTGGTGGTAAAGGGATCATCGCTGTATCGGATCTGGGAGGGTGACTGGGCTGAGGGAGACTCAAGCTGTGGTAAAATGGCAGGAGACTGTAGAATACTCTGAACAAAGGCGACCTGATTAGGGGTGCTGACGAGAGGATCGATCATAGTGCCAAGGGGCGCGGGGGGAATTCTTCATGGGTTAGGGAATGAGAAGAAGTGTGGAGATAAAATGGTACTGTCGTGTGGATTTTACAAGCCAAGGACAGTTCATGCTCGTGGTTGCTTTCAATTTTTAAGGAGTCTGAAAGCAATAAGAAGCCCTCGAAGGAATGGAGTGGTATGGTACTGTCATGTGGATTTTACGAGACCAGGACAGTTCATGCTCGTGGTTGCTTTCAATTTTAAGGAGTCTGAAAGAAAATAAGAAGAATCTGAATGGATGGAATGGTACTGTCATGCATATTTTACGAGCCCAGGACAGTTCATGCTCGTGGTTGCTTTCAATTTTAAGGAGTCTGAAAGCAAATAAGAAGACTCTGAAGTAATGAAATGGGACTGTCGTGTGGATTTTACGAGCCCGGGACAGTTCATGCTCGTGGTTGCTTTCAATTTTAAGGAGTCTGAAAGCAAATAAGAAGACTCTAAATGGATAGAATGGTACTGTCGTGCAGATTTTACGATCCCAGGACAGTTCATGCTCATGGTTGCTTTCAATTTTAAGGAGTCTGAAAGCAAATAAGAAGACTCTGAAGTAATGAAATGGTACTGTCGTGCGGATTTTACGAGCCCAGGACAGTTCATGCTCGTGGTTGCTTTCAATTTTAAGGAGTCTGAAAGCAAATAAGAAGACTCTAAATAGATGTAATGGTACTATCGTGTGGTTTTTTACGAGCCCAGGACAGTTCATGCTCGTGGTTGCTTTCAATTTTAAGGAGTCTGAAAGCAAATAAGAAGACTCTAAAGTAGTGGAGTGGTCAGGCAAGGAGGAAGTGTTCGATCAAGGAACATTTATGATGACCAGGAACGAGGGTGGGGGGGAACACTGGTGGGCCTCCTTGCGGGGTGTTTGAATGGTGGCAAATTAACGAAACATTTGCAATATGATAGGAGTGAATGGCTCATGTAAAAAGTGTGGAACAATCGGATGGCGGCCGATGTGGCGCGCAAACCAAGGCGACTAGTGGCGTCAAACAATGGGTGAAAAATGGACATAGAAAAAGAATGTGACGAGGTGATCGATGGGACGGGCTCGTTGTGCTAATTCCAATGGTGGAAACGGTTCAGAAAATGGACTTTGTATGGGTTCAGTACAGCCAAAGCAAGAAAAAGTCAACAGACTATAAATAGTAAGTGGGCCCAACATGACAAGTGTCATTTGTACTATTTGACTTTGACTAGTGATCGAAGTGGACCAAAGCTGAGGTGGCATTTCTGGACAATCCGACCGGTGGATTTCAGATTCAGGAGAGACAGGTATTCCGTTAAACTCATACTTGCATTGTCATTGGGTTCGGGGGGGGGGGTAGTGGGTCCCAGGGTACGACTTGTACGGTCCACGTGGGGTGGACCGCGGGTTAGCGGGTCGAAACCGCGGTTAGGGACCGCGGGTTTAGGCCCGATAGTCGTGGTTCGAGACCGCGGGTTTAGGCCCGACAATTGCGGTTTGGACCGTGGGTATAGGCCCGACAGTCGCGGTGGGGCGAGATGATGTGCCGCCGTGGGGGCGGTGACGTTGGGCGATATTTTACACAGGAGTTGTACCTGCAGTGGCTCCAGCTACCGTTGATGCTGAAAGATTATCCATATAGAGATATGGACTTTACTGGAGATCCGGATGCACCACGGCCTCCAGGACAGGCATGGGGACCAGATGGTATGTATGATTTGATTGCATTGTCAAGTTTTATGTATATGATAGTTGGTTGATATATTGTTATTGACAAATGGGTGATTTGTAGATGTGGGTCCGAGGCCGCCGCTAGGGCATGTGGCACGTAGAGGGATTGTGGCCGTTCCAGCTCTGCCTGGGTAGGGGGAGGTACGTCGTCGAGATGCAGAGGGGACGCTGGAGTCGGTATGGACACTACTCGACTGTCTGCTGGTGGGAGTGACTGACGAGGGGTGGTGGGACCTTGATCCGGACGTGGTTTAGGATTGTATGAGGGAACCCTGGGACTTCAGAGCGATTGCGATCCGGGTGGCTATCTTGGCGGATAGGGCACGGGCACAGGAGCCTGGACGGGATGAGGATGTACCGGAGGAGGGGCGAGGGGAGGACTCAGAGGCAGTGGATACCGGCAGTGACGTGGGGTACGACTCTCATTAGGGAGTGAAGGGGACTCCCCCCGATTTTTGTAGCTATGGCGTGTATTTTATGAGATGTAGGGATGTACAGGAACTTTTTGTATAGCTGAGTACAGGGGTACTCAGGGCATGTATAGCACTGTAACATGTATTTTTTTTTTGATGTATATATATATGCACATGGATGCACCTTTTTGTGATGTTGTTTTAGTGGTACGCATGTGGATGTGCTTTATGACGTGTGATATGTTTGTATTGCACGTGGATGCAAGTAGTCTAGGATGTTTGGGCATGTGGATGCCCCTTGTGTATTTTATGTGTTTTTATGGTTTATGTACATGGATGCAAATGTGGATGCACTGTAATATTTTTGGGTTTTTATATGTTTTGATGAGATGCTATGCAGGATGGAGGTGTTACATGGTGTGATTGATATGCCAATCTAGGATGTTATTGGCCATTTGATCTGTGACACTATTGTAAGCTCTTAGGACATGTGTGAATGTGATGGATTCAAACTGTCGGCTGAGTTGTTTTGTACGCAGGAATTTTCTAAATAGGCAAGGATCACGCACCTGGTAGCAGTTGTTGAGCTGGGAGACAAGTAGCTGGGAGTCCAGAAACACATGAAGGTGACATATGCCCATCTGGAGGGCAGCAGTCAGGAGACCGGTCACAGCATCATACTCCGCTTGGTTATTGGTATCGGCGCCTATACATATTCCGTCAAGGTGAATCAGTTCGTTGGAAGGGGAATATAAGACCCATGCTGCAGAAGCCAGGTTGGGAGACCAGCGGCTTGCGCCATCAGCGAAGCCAGTGTAGCGAGGTGGAAGATGGTCCATCTGTGGGCATGCAAAAAATGATGAATGTAAGATTATGGTAAAGAAGGTGGAAAACAAAAAAAGAGAGCAAATTGTACAATGCAAGCCAATGAGGTCGCAGTTTTAGTTATGGGTAAAAGCGTTTGAGATACAACCCATTACGGGGGTTGCGTAAAGGGTGGCCTTCAGAATCGGCTAAAATGTATGCCCCCTTGTCGAGGCAAGTCTGCACAATGTAAGGGCCTTGCCACATGGATTCAAACTTTCCTTTTCCGGTTTTTTCGTGGGCTTGGTCATAGGCGAGGACGAGATCCCCTTCGTGGAAGGTTCGAGGGTGGACATGTTTGTCATAACCGGCTTTGGAGTGGCTTTTGGCCGCTTTGATGTTCTGGAGAGTGGCACGACGATCGTCATCTGCTTGTTCGAGGGATAGCAGAGGGCTTGTGGTGCTAGAGGAGGATTCATCTGGGAGAAAGTAGGAACGATGGTGCATGTCATCCCAGGGATACTCCGGGGCAGTGAGAGCCTCGAGGATCTCCTCATCAATACGAAAATTTTGTGTCATCAAATCGGTTGATGAGGGAGTAGTGGCGGAAGAGATCATATAAATGGTATTAACCTCTCCGGAAGTGGGAGAACGTGGGGGGTGGACCTCCTCAATGGTGGGTGGTGCAGTCTCAAGATCCAGATTGTTCATTTCAAAGAGAGTTGCTCTGTAATATGGGAGATCGGGACAATGATTTGTGTAATGCCCGTAAATACTACATATGGCACAAGGGTGGTTAGTGCACAGGGATTTGTCGCGAGGCTTGGGGGTTGGATCAAGGTGGACGACTGGAATAGTGGGGTCGTCGTCAAGCAGTTCCATGTGTTCCTGTAATGCCGGTAACTGAGGACATTGGTGAGTCACATGGCCCAACTCATCGCACAGCGAGCATTTGGGAGGAGCACGAAACACAGGGGGTTTTTTTACTTTCTTGGGAGGTGGGATGGAAGAGTAAGGTTGGGGGCCTCTGCCCCCAGTGGGTTTGGTAAGAGGAGGGGGGGGGGTACGTGGAGGATGACGGGGTAGCGACACTAGGAGGTGGTTGACTAGTAGTGACAATGGGTTGCAACGGTTGCAGGACGACATCTGGTGTCGGTGGGGGAACGGGAGGTGAAAGATACCAAACGGGTAATCCTAAGGTTAAACTAGGGAGGCTGAGGGTAGCCATGACTAGGGCGCTAAATACTCCTGATGGAGGGAAGAGGAAAGGAATGGTATGGATGGGGGTAGCACCAATGTGGATAGGTACCAAAGGGGGTTTAGGAAACAAGGGCAGTTGATTAGTAGGAGTTCGCGTATTATGGGATAGGGTACACAGGTCAGACACGTCAGTGGCGGGTGACGGGGGTGGAATAGATTGGAAGGTTGAGGTCATGGGCGCATCTGAGTAAACTCCGGGCGCCATAGAGGAAACAACTGAAGTGGTGGCATTCGAAACAGGTTGTTCAACCATGGGGAGAACATTTTCGGGTGCCGCGGGGGCATTGGGATCGTAGTAGGTGAGTTGGTAGACCTTGACCACGCGTCCCTCGTGGGGGAACATCATGGTACGAAAAATGGAAGACGCAACCGCCCGCATGGCGTACATGTAGCTGTGGCCCAGTAAAAGGTTATAATCAAGCTGTGCATTGATAACCTCGATGTCGATAAGGATGGTTTTGCCAGCCAGCTGGACGGGGACGTTAGTTAATAGGCCTTGTGGTTGAGTCGAACGGCCATCGTAGGCTCGCAACGCAGTAGTGGATGGCTGGAGAGGGGGGGATCCCAATTTCTGCCATATGAGGGTGGACATGACACATGTAGAGGCACCTTCATCAATAATGCATCGATGGATGACAAAATTCCGAACAAAAGCACAAACTTGGAACACTAAAGTGGAAGGCATGCGGGGTTCGGATTGGTCCAAATCAAATGCCATTAAACTTGAATCATTTGGATCGATAGCCCCAATGGCTGAGAGTAAAGTCTTGCGCTGCGAAGGGAAGTTTTTAAAGACTTCCAAAGCAGACATGGCTGCGGGGGATTGGGCTAAGTCATCGACAATGTTGTAGTTTGATGCAGCCCGCGCATTGGAATTATTGTTGATACAGTGAAGCGGGAAACGAGGTGCTTTGGGAACGCCATCTAGTGGAGGTGGAGGTATACGTAACGCCTGATCAGTGGGATGAGCATTAGTGGGTTTATCGGCGGGATGGGCCTCAGGGGTGGTGCCATATTGGGTGCACCGGGTCTGGAGGTTGACCTCATCGGAGGACATCATCAACAAGTGGTGGGTACCTGAGTCATGCATGGGTTGATCAGGGGCAGCGTAAGTGATTTGTTGTTGGGTTGGAGCGTTGGCTTGAGGGGGAGCCAATGGTTGGGTGTTCACTACGCCTTGGGTTGGTAAGGGGTTTTGCAGCACCAAAGGTGGCTTCTGAGGTTGTGGGGGGTGGGGTGGTGCTTGAGGAGCCGCTTGCCCTTGGCGGTGGGCATCTTCAGCCCAAAGTTGCCGAACTCGCTCCATGTGTGGGAAAAAATGTGTGTAGTGTCCATAGACCCTGCAAATAGAACAAGGATGGTTTATTCGCAAATTGGGGTTTTTAGCGTGCTTGGGCAGGCGATCAGGGTTTTGGTTAGTAGGGGTCACATTATTATTATCAGGGGGATTAGGGG
The DNA here is from genome assembly GCA_001517045.1 of Pseudotsuga menziesii. Classification (NCBI taxonomy): domain Eukaryota; kingdom Viridiplantae; phylum Streptophyta; class Pinopsida; order Pinales; family Pinaceae; genus Pseudotsuga; species Pseudotsuga menziesii. The sequence goes on along the minus strand of LPNX010590883.1, from coordinate 11,141 downwards.
GTTGACCAGCTTGGTCTGCAGGTTGGTTATTCCCACGATTCCGGCCCCTGCCACGGTTTTGTTGGCCCTGGTTGGTTTGGTTTTGCTGCGGGTTTTGTTGAGCGTAAACTTGCCCTTGGGCAGCAGGTGGATTCTGAGGTTGCGCAGGTGCTGGAGAAGGCTGAGGGGGATGATATGTAGGTGAAGGCTGCGCAGGGACAACAACTTGAGCGGGTTGCTGATAGGGCTGTGGAGCAGGTTGTGGGTTTTCTGCAGGGGCTACCTGTGGCGGGTAATAAGCGGGTTGGGCTTGTGAAGGCACAGGAGCTGGTGTAGCCTGCTGGTGGTAGTAGGGTTGAGGTGCGACCGGGGGGGCGTAAGTAGGAGTCGCATGACCAAAACATTGTGGTGGACATGAGGGTCCATGAGAATGGTGGTGATGTTGCATGGGGGCATACGAGTTGGTGGCTCCAGGTTGTGAGGTAGCCCGCGAAAGGTCAGGGCCAGGGGTAGGACGTGCTATGGAAAAGGGTTGAGGATGTGAAGAGACACGGCCAATGATACCGTCGGCAGCGTGGGATGCCCCCGGCACATCGTACTGGGAGGACTCACCGCGAGGGGCATCAGGTATGATGGTATAGAGATAACCTGACTGGGCGTAAATAAGGTCGAATTGTTGGGCCTTAAGGATGGCCTCTTCTTCAGACCGGGGTCTTTCGGATGCCACATCCTTAGCAATGACAGGGAGAAGGGATTTGAGGAACCAATATAGGAAGATCCGGTCATCTAATTTGATTTTTCATAGGCTACGGTGTCAACGCCACTCATGAATGTGGTCTGTGATGTCTATAGCCGGGTTCTGTCTGCATGATAGTAGGATCTCAATGCCCGCATCATAGTGGACAGGTAACTGGAAAAACTGTAGGAAGGTTGATGCAAGGGAAGCAAAGGTGGCATGGGTGCCATGGGGTTGCTCGATATACCACTTGGCTGCAGAGCCAGTGAAGGTGCGCTGTAAGAGACGGAGGCGGATGGAGTCGTCCACTATGGAGTTGGAGGAACACCATAGATGGAAAGACATAACGTGGTTTTGTGGGTCTTCACCTGCCTTTCCCTTGAACTTAGGGATGTCAGAGGGGAGCTTGGTGGGCATGTGAGGCCACGTCGGGTCGTGTTGGATGGGGTCATTAGTTAGTCTAGCTAGGTCAAGCAGGTTGAGACTAGCCATGAATGGAAAATTGGAAGAAGGATGTGACACGGTAGTGGGTTGGACCAAGTTGAGGCCAATGCCCCCAAGTGGAGGGGTAGCATGAGGGAGGTTGCCCCCAAGTGGGGGAACTAAGGTGATGTGGGATGGTCCTACACCACCTTGGGTAGTGTGAGCCAATGATGGAGTGGGAATAGGTATTCCTGCTATGGGAATAGGTGCTGTGAGGGGAACGGTAGATGGGAGTCCCATGGAGGGCATACCCAAAGCAGGAGTGGTAGCTGGTGTAGTGGTGGAAGTGGTACCAACGATCTCTACCAAGACGAGAGTGGAAGTCACGCCAGCCATGGGGCTGGTAGGGGCAGTGTAAATGGGGTTCTCAGACTCTGGCTCAGAATCAGAGGTAAAATAAGGAGCGTCCCTATCGGGTGATGGAGTCCGATGCCGCTCACGAGTGGAGTCAAGTGACAAGGCTCGAGTTCTATGATAAGTGGTATCAAGGGAAGATGATCTGTGTTGATGACGGGTGGTGTCAAGCGAACCGTGCTGTGGGGGTTGGCCCCTGAGGCACCGAGAATGTCTCGGAGACTCAATGGTGACAGATGGTGTCAAATTTCTATGGGTCGAGGTGAGTAAAAAATAGCTCAAAAATCCTAATGCAATCGAGTGTGTAGAAGGAGAGCTCGAAAAATAGGGCACTCAGGCCAACAACCAACTCAAAACACCCAATGTAACAACTATGCTACAATAGGTGGAGTGTCAACAGAAATGGTCAGAATACCAACAAACAGCAGGTTTCCTAAAAATAAAAACGGTGGACTCACTAGACCTAAAGGAGGTAAGGGAGCATGCAAACAACTAACTAAAAGTATTCTGACTCAACTAGACATATCCTTTGCAAGGGGATGAAATCCAAGTCAGACAATAAGAATAGGAAATCCAAGTGGCTAAGATATCCCCCTACCGGGAGGGACACCGAGAAGTCAATCCTAGAAGAATGGCAACTAAGATACCCCGTTCATGACACGTCCATAAAGGTGAATCTGTCGTTTGGTCCTTTTACCGCAATACCCCTATTCAGGGATATCCCGAGAACTACTAAAGGTATCCCTTCAGTTACTGAATGGAGTGCGGTATTCCACTCAGGCCTCCGGAACCAATCTCGCGACTTCAACCCTCCTAAGGGAGAGGCCCTCTGGTAAACTAGTTGTGACCGTGCCAAAAAATACTAAGGGATTTTGGTTCCCTAAGTGGACAACAGCTATGTCTCAAGTGTAATTAACCGAGGGGTGTTATTGGAAGCCTATCCCCCCGATCCTACCTAACTACAAAGATTCTTTTGTGTTCCCCAAATGGGGTTAGAATGTTGGTTGAGTTAAGTAGTTTTTAAGTCTCACTTGAATTAGGTGACAGAGTGTGTGCTCGTGAGGTGATGACCCGTAATAGAAGTGCCACACAAAGGGGCAACCTTCTAATCAATAATATTGAATCCACAACTTTGACATGCAAAATTTTCTGAAAAAATGCTGAAATTTCAAAAAATGGAACAGAAATTATGTTGCAGAAAATGCTGTAAACAAATAAGGCTGCAGGTGGAACAGATGGTTGTGCAGATGCAGAAAATATTGCAGCAAAGGGGCTGGGTTAAAAAATAGTAAAATATGTAGAAAACAGACTGCGGGTTTGAGGTAACAGCGAGCGGCCGAACCGCGGTTTGAGGCAAAAACGGGTGGTCGGACCGCGGGTTTGAACGAAATAGGCACGGACAGGTCGTAGCTTTCTGGATGACAGACGCGGTCTAATCGCAGGGAAAGGGCTAAAAGTCGCGGTCGGGTCGTAGCTAGGGGGCTGAAAAATGACGTTCGGGTCGCAGCAAATGGGCTGAAAGTCGCGGTCAGGACGCAGCTAGGGGGCTGAAAATGGCGTCCGGGTCGCAGCAAATGGGCTGACAGTCGCGGGAAAAATGGCCGACAGGCGCGGTCAGATCGCAACAAACAGGCTAAATAGCCACGGTTGGATCGCAGGTAACAGACTTGAATCCACCGGTAGGGTGCCGGAGACGGTCTAATAGCCGCGGTCAGGTCACAGGTAAAGGCCTGAAAGACGCGGTTGGGACGTGGCTGCCGAAGGAAAAAATGCAGTTTACGGCGGCCGAAAGGGACAGCCGAAAGGAAAAAATTAACTGAAAACAGAGATTCAAAAGAAAACCAGCGGAGTCACCAAAACTGTAGCTAGGGTTTTACCCCTAGCTTATGCGAATGAGCACCTACTAAGGATAACTGACTCCTTAGTAGCAGTTTAGTAAAAAGTAAATAACAATGCTAAACAGGAATAAAAACTAATCTAAAACTCGTGCATGAAACAAAACAGCAAAATATAAAGAATGGTTTTTTATTGATATTACCTCCGATGTGGAGGTTGGTGAAGCCCTTTGCGCTGATCCGTGAGGTTGCTCCAAGCTCCAGCTGCTCCTTCTCTTTCTCCGGTGGTGGAAATGGGCCAAAAGGGGCTCTCAATGGTGAAAGTAGCTCAAAGGGTGAGCTAGGGTTTCAAGAGCAATTTTGGCAGAGTGAGGATGCTTGTGACTGTGGATGTGAAATGAGGGGTCTCCATCACCTATTTATAGTTTTTTAGTGGTGGAGTGTTGGCCCATGGTTTTGGAAACCATGTGGTTTAGGGAAGCTTGTTTAGGGTTTTTTCCTCCTTTTCCTCATTATTTTATTTTTTCTTCCCTTTTAGGGGATTTTTGCTATTTTAGAGGAATTTTTGATATTTTTGGAGGAAAAAGGGGTTTTTTGGCCTTTTGGAGGCTTTTTAGATGGTTTTATGGCCTTTTGGAGGCATTTCAGGCCTTTTGGAGGCTTTTTAGTGGGATTTTCAGGGAAATATGGTAGGAGAATGGACGAATGAGCTATGTATTGGGGTAGATGAGGTAGTGAACACTTTTTGGGTGTTAACACTATTGCATCCCTTGAATATGGATTGCGCCCAATGTCATGATACACTTTCTGCTTTCATGATTGAAGGATGGTCACACAAGATTCGAGGGGCTGGGACCCTTACCGAACCTCTGTCAAGCCCTCGAATCAACTGTTAAAACGGAGTGTTAACACCACCTTCCTGGAATTTTTTGGAAACCTTAGTGCAGAGCCAAGGACCTAACCCAACCTCCAACTCAAACTGTGAAAAATGTGTTTTTGGTAGCTTTCCATAAAACTGAGATATCTTGGGTTAGACGACATCTGTGTTGGAGGTGCTTCCAGCTGGGCTTTGCTCCGTCAGGCCAATATATTGTGATTTTTTTAGCAAACCAAAAAGGGGGGTTAAACCTGGGTTGCAGAGAGAAACACCAACATTCCTCCAACCAATTTCTATTGAATATTCTTAACCTAATGTTATCTCCATCCATTGTATTTATTGTTGGTACAATCGAAACACAATTTTGGCTATCTGGACTCCGTTTTCAGCTATCTACAACATTTCTACTACTTGTATTTACAAATTCACTTGGATATAAGTCTCTAGATGTTACCTATGGCAATGTGTGTAGTGTTGTAGGTGATTTGTAACCACGTTTTGGATCTAGAGATTCAATCAACTCTTTTGATTCCTCATATCCTTTAGAGATCAACTAATATTCTTCTTCTTTGTCACAAGACCCTTCATCCAAGTATGAAGCAAGCTCATATCCTTCTTATTCTCTGTTCATGTTGCAACTCCCTCTTCCTAACAGAGTCTTTCTTCACTTACTAGATCTAAATATTATTCTTCTTCTTAAAAAGCATGAATCTAATTCAGTTCCACTATCTCCTGGGAACATCTCAATTCATAATGCGTCATTTTTCACAGAGTTTTGTTGCGATTTACCAACTCTTTTTTTACACCGTCTTCACTTTGTAACATTTTCAGAATTCCTTACTCATAGACAAGCATTTTTATCCATGTCTTTAAATATGTCAGATACCTACTGTATGGTCCTTGAAAAAAATTCCGCTATGCCTCACTATATGAGGTTATTGTGTCATCAACAAATTCGGTAATGTATCTGTTATCACTCCAGGAAACTCCTCTAGGTTGAAGCTCGAGGATGCTTGGTAACTTAAATATTTTTAGGATTTTCTAATATGGATCAAGTTAGGTGACCTATATGACCTTCTGTTAACACCCAAAAAGGGTTCACTACCTCATCTACCCCATTACATGGCACATTTGTCCATTTTCCTACCATATTTCCATCAAAAACCCATAAAACCATCTTAAAATGCCTCCAAAAGGCCATAAAACCCTCTTTTCCTCCAAAAAATATCCAAAATTCCTCCAAAAAAGCAAAAATCTCCAAAAAGGAAGAAAAAATATAAAATAATGAGGAAAAGGAGGAAACAACCCTAAACAGCTGAAACCCTAACCCTAAACCGACACTCCACCACTATAAATAAGTGATGGAGACCCCTTATTTCACATCCACAATCACAAGTATCCTGCCTCTGCCAAAATTGCTCTTGAAATCCTAGCTCATCCTTGAGCTACTTTCACCATTGAGAGCCCCTTTTGGCCCATTTCCACCATTGGAGAAAGAGAACGAGCAGCTTGAAGCTTGGAGCCACCTACTCAGACCAGCACAAAGGGCTTCACCAACCTCCACATTGGAGGTTAGATCAATAAAAAATCATTCTTTATTTTTTGTTGTTTTGCTTCATGAACATGTTTAGATTAGTTTTTATTTCTGTTTAGCATTTTTTTATTTCACATATTATTGAACTGCTACTAAGGAATCCATTCTCCTTAGTAGGTGCTCATTCGCACAAGCTAGGGGTAAAACCCTAGCTACAGTTTTGGCGACTCCATTGGTTTTTTATTTTATTTTATTTCCCATTTTTTCCTTTCAGCTGTCGTTTTTCAGCCGCCGTAAACCGCAGTTTTTCCCTCCGCAGTCGCGTCCCGACCGCGTCTTTCAGGCCCTTTCCTGCGACCCGACCGCGGCTCTCAGACTTTTTTCAGTGCCCTGCCGGCGGTTTCAAGTCTGATACCTGCGATCCGACCGCGACTAAGCAGCCTATTTGCTGCGATCCAAACGCACCTGTTGGCTGTTTTACCTGCGTCCCAACCGTGCCTTTCCAGCTCTTAGCTGCGACCCGATCGCGTCTGTTGACCAAAAAATCCGCGACCTGTGGGCGCCTATTTCCTTCAAACCCGTGGTCCGACCGCGCTATTTCTTCCTAGACCCGCGATCTGACTTTTTTCACTTGTTCCTACTTTTGAACCCAGCCCCTTTGCTGCCATATTTTCTGCACCTGCACAGCCATCTGTTCTACCTGCAGCCCTACAGCCTTTTTGTCCCCCTTTACAGAATTTTAAAAAAAAAAATTCAGCATTGTTTATTCAGATTATTTTGCATGGTAAAATTTTTTTTCATTCAGTATTATTGTTATTTAGGAAGTTGCCCCCGTGGTGTGTGGCCCTTCTCTTCTGGGTTCATAACCGCACAAGCACACAATCTGTCACCTAATTCAAGTGAGACTTAAAAACTACTTAACTCAACCAACATTCTAACCCTACTTGGGGAACACAAAAGAATTTTTGTAGTTAGGTAGGATCGGGGGGATAGGCTTCCAATAACACCCCTCAGTTACTTACACTTGAGACATAGTTGTTGTCCATTAGGGAACCAAAATCCCCTAGTATTTTTTTACATGGTCACAATCGGTTTATCAGAGGGCCTCTCACTTAGGAGGGTTGAAGTGGTGAGATTGGTTTCGGAGTTCTGAGTGGAATACCGAACTCCATTCAGTAACTGAAGGGCTACCTTTCGTAGTTCTTGGGATATCCCTGTATAGGGGTATTGCGGTTAAAGGACCAAGCAGCAGATTTACCTTTCTGGACGTGTCATGAATGGGGTATCTTAGTTGTCATTCTTCTAGGATTTGACTACCTGGTGTCCCTCCCGGTAGGGGGATAGCTTAGCCACTTGAATTTCCTATTCATATTGTCTGACTTGGATTTCATCACCTTGAAGAGGATATGTCTAGTTGAGTCATAATACTTCTAGTTAGGTGTTTGCATGCTTCCTTACCTCCTTTTGGTCTAGTGAGTCCACCAATTTTTATTTTTAAGAAAACCTGTTGCTTGTTGGTATTCTGACCATTTCTGTTGACACTCTTCCTATTGTAGCATAACTGTTATAGTGGGTGTTTTGAGTTGATTGTTGGCCTGAGTGCCCTATTTTTTGAGCTCTCCTTCTGCACACTCGGTTGCATTAGGGTTTTTGAGTTGTTTTGTAGTCACCTCAACCCACAGAGATTTGACATCATTTGTCACCATTGAGTCCCCGAGACATTCTCGGCGCCTCAGAGGCAAGCCCCCACAGCACGGTTCACTTGACACCACCCATCACCGACACAGATCATCATCACTTGATACCACTTATCATCGATCTCGAGCCTTGTCACTTGACTCCACTCGTCAGCGGCATAGGACTCCGTCACCAGATACTGACGCCCCTTATTTTACCTCTGATTCTGAGCCAGAGTCTGAGAACCCCCTTTACACTGCCCCTACTAGCCCCATGGCTCGCGTGACTCCCACTCCCATCTTGGTAGGGACCATTGGTGGCACATCCACCACTACACCAGTTACCACACCTGCTATGGGTATGCCCTCCACGGGGCCCCCATTCACCGTTCCCCTCATGGCACCTATTCCCGCAGTGGGAATACCTATTCCCACTCCATCAATGGCTCATACTACACATGGTCGTGCGGGACCATCCTATACCACCTTAGTTCCCCCATTTGGGGGCAACATCCCTCACATGACCCCTCCACTTGGGGGCATCAGCCCCAACTTGGTCCAACCCACTACCGTCTCACATCCTTCGACCAGTTTGCCATTCATGGCTAGCCTCAACCTGCCTGACCTAGCCAGATTAACCAATGACCCCATCCGACACGACCCTGCGTGGCCTCACATGCCCACCAAGATCCCCTCTGACATCCCTAAGTTCGAGGGCAAGGCAGGTGAGGACCCACAAAACCATATCATGTCCTTCCATCTATGGTGTTCCTCCAACTCCATGGTAGACGACTCTATTCGCCTCCGTTTATTACAGTGCACTTTCACTGGCTCTGCTGCCAAGTGGTATATCGAACAACCCCATGGAACCCATGCCACCTTTACTTCCCTTTCCTCGACCTTCCTGCAGTTCTTCCAGTTACCTATCCGCTATGATGCAGGCGTTGAGATCCTACTATCATGCAGACAAAACATGGCTACCCACATCATGGACCACATTCATGAATGGCGTCGACGCCGTAGTTTATGCAAGATCAAGTTAGACGACTGGATCTTCCTAGATTGGTTCCTCAAATCCCTCCTTCCTATCATTGCTAAGAATGTGGCATCCGAAAGACCCCAGTCTGAAGAAGAGGCTATCCTTAAAGCCCAACAGTTTGATCTCATTTACGACCAGTCGGGTTATCTTTATACCTTAATACCTGACGCCCCTCACGGTGATTCCTCCTAGCGTGATGCACCGGGGGCATCCCACGCTGTCGACGACATCATTGGCCGTGTCTCTTCACAGCCTCAACCATTTTCCATAGCACGTCCTACCCCTGGCCCTGAACTTTCATGGGCTACCTCACAGTCTGGAGCAACCAACCCGTATGATCCCATGACACATCACCACCATTCCCATGGAATCTCATGTCCACCTCAGTGTTTCGGCCATATGACTCCCGCTTACGCCCCCCCTGTCGCACCTCAGCCCTACTACCACCAGCAGGCTGCACCAGCTCCTGTGCATTCACAAGCCCAACCCGTTTATTACCCGCCACAGTCAACCACTGCGGCACACCCACAACCCGCTCCACAGCACTATCAGCAACCCCCTCAGGTTGTTGCACCTACACAGCCTCCACCTACATATCATCCACCGCAGCCTGCTCCAGCCCATGTGCAACCTTAGAATCCACCTGTTGTCCAAGGGCAAGTTTGCGCTCAACAAAACCCGCAGCAAAACCAGAACAACCAACGCAACCAGGGCCAACAAAACTGCGGCAGAGGCTGAAATCGTGGGAACAACCAACCGACCGAGCAAGCTGGTCAACACCTTAATCCCCCCACTAGTAATAATGCAACCCCTACTAACCAAAACCCTGATCGCCCGCCCAAGCAGGCTAAAAACCCCAATTTGCGAACAAACTATCCGTGTTCTATTTGCGGGGTCTATGGCCACTACACACATTTTTGTCCACATATGGAGGGAGTGCAACAACTTTGGGCTGCTGATGCACACCGCCAAGGGCAGGCGGCTCCTCAAGCACCACCCAACCCGCCACAACCTTAGCAGCCACCTTTGGTATTGCAAAACCCCTTACCAACCCAAGGCGTAGTGAACACCCAACCGTTGGCTCCCCCTCAAGCCAACGCGCCAACCCAACAACAAATCACTTACGCTGCTCCTGATCAACCCATGCTTGACTCAGGTACCCGCCACTTGTTGATGATGTCCTCCGATGAGGTCAACCTCCAAACCCGGCGGAACCAATATGGCTCCACCCCTGAAGCCCCTCCCGTCGATAAAACTACTAACGCTCATCCCACTGATCAGGCGTTACATATACCTCCACCTCCACTAGATGGCGCTCCCAAAGCACCCCGTTTCCCACTTCGCCGTATCAACAATAACCCCAATGCGCGGGCTGCGTCAAACTACAACATTGTCGATGACTTAGCCCAATCCCCCGCAGCCATGTCTGCGTTATAAGTTTTAGAAAACTGCCCTTCGCAGTGCAAGAATTTACTCTCAGCCATTGGGGCTATCGATCCAAATGATTCGCAGTTAATGGCATTTGATTTGGACCAATCCCAACCTCGCCTTCCTTCCACTGGCATTCCAAGTTTTTGTTTCCATTCGGAATTTTGTCGTCCATCGATGCATTATTGATGAAGGTGCCTCTATATGTGTCATGCCCATCTCCATCTGGCAGCAAATGGGATCCTCCGCTCTCCAACAGTCCTCTACTACGTTGCGAGCCTACGACGGCCGTTCGGCTCAACCACACGGCCTATTAACTAACGTCCCCGTCCAGCTGGTTGGCAAAACCGTCCTCATGAACATCGAGGTCATCAATGCACAACTTGATTATAACCTTTTACTTGGACACAACTACATGTATGCCATGCGGGCGGTTTCTTCTACCATGATGTTCCCCCATGAAGGACGCGTAGTCAAGGTTGACCAACTCACCTACCATGATCCCAATGCCCCCGCGACACCCGAAAATGTTCTACCCATGGTTGAAAAATTTGTTTCGACTGTCACCACCTCATTTGTTTCCTCGATGGGGCCTGGAGTTTACTCAGATGCACCAATGTCCTCGACCCTCAAATATATTCCACCCCCGTCACCTGCCACTGAAGTGTCCGACCTATGTACCCTGTCCCATAACACGTGAACTCCTATTAATCAACTGCCCTTGTTGCCTCAACCCCCTTTGGTACCTAGTCACATTGGTGATACACCCATCCATACCATTCCTTTCCTCTTCCCTCCCTCAGGAGTAGTTAGCACCCCAGTCATGGCTACCCTTAGCCTCCCGGGTTTAACATTAGGATTACCTGTTTGGTATCTTTGGCCTCCCGTTCCCCCGCCGACACCAAATGCCGTCTTGCAACCGGTGCAACCAATTGTCACTACTAATCGACCACCTCCCGGTATCGCTACCCCATCATCCTCCATGAACCCCCCCCCTCCTATTACCAAACCCACTAGGGGAAAAGGCCCCCAACCTTGCACTGCTGTCCCACCTCCTCAGACAGTCAAAAACCCCCCTATGTTTCGTGCTCCTCCCAAATGCGTGTTAGTTTTTCAACATTTAAGCTAGCATTATAACAAGATCTTTTCACTGAGAGAATAACAAGCACAACAATCACATAAGCACATCACAAGAGACAA
>LPNX010590861.1:133548-282341 GCA_001517045.1 Pseudotsuga menziesii | reverse complement strand
AAAATGATAGGAATGAATGAGTTTTGTGAATCGAATTGAACCGTGAACTGAACTGGACTGGTGGGATGCTCAGAACTTAAAATTTCATTTCTTATGAGAGAACAGATTCAATGATCTAAAATCATACCGAGCCAAAGAGCCAAAGATGCATTAAAACCAAGAATAAAACCACTTCATTAATTTAAATGATATAAAAGACCGCATTAAATCTTAATGTTCTATTTTGGGTCAGAATTTAATTTTTATAAAACCTGATCGGTGCTTTATCATTTTTTCTATGGAGTTCGTATCCAACATTGCAGGCATTGCAAAATAAACTAAAGAGAAATTTCACACCAAATATATCTAGAATAGAAAATAATATTTAAGCATCTTTAGAATAGAAAATAATATTTAATTTTTATTTTTGAAAAAAAAAATATAAAGTAAATGCACAGATTTAAAACAATATATAAATTTATATTTCAACCTGATGAGATATTGACTTTATAATATTAAAAATAAAATAAAATAATTATGCATATAGACATTTAGATATTATTTCATATTTAGAATTTGTTAGAGCTTATCTATAAGATTAATTTAATTATAACACATGCAAAGAAGTGATTCATTTCATGGTCTTATTTGTCCCATTCACAAACTACTTTACCTGTAACTATGCTACTATACAACATTTTAATCAAGTAAAATATTAAAATCTTTAAAAAACAAAATTAAATATACAAATTAAAAATAAAATTTCAATTAAATATTATCAATAAAAACATCTATTAAATATAAACCTATTTAATTTTTAAAATAAAATAATACATAATATTTGAAAATCTACCAAATCTAAACCCTAAGATATATTTTAAAACCCACAAAATATAAATCTGAACAATAAATTTTCATATCATAAAAACTTAAAAAAAAATCCAATCAAATTTCAATCAAATATCATAAATAAACGCAACAAGCCACAATTCGAAAATGAGATAATATAATTAAAAACCTACCTAGTATAAATCTGATAGACAGATTTTCAGTAAAATTCTAAATCTGAATAGGCCATTAGAAAACAAAATTTTAATTAAATATAATATAGAAATATATATCTGCGAAGTAGAAACCTACATTCATCAGAAAGATCGAGGCCGGGGGCGATGGCGATGCCAATGTCCAACGGTGCCATGGCCATCTAAAATATGTGATCTTCTTCCTTTTCTTCTACCTCCTCATCGATACCCTGAAATTGCAAATCTGCAAATTAAATATACAAAATAGGATATAACATTTTGATTATGATTAGGTAATATAATTAAAAACCTACATAGTAAAAATCTGATGGACAGATTCTCATTAAAAGTCTAAATCTGAATTGGCCAATTGAAACCTAAGAAGAAACCTAACTTCGTAGATGCAGACATCAAACTGTGCCATAGCCACCTAAAATATGTGATCCTCTCCCTTTCCCAATCGATGCCCTGAAATTTCACACGCCACAAAAGCAGAGACCGCACATGATTCAGGATTTTGATTGCATAATAATATAATCATGAAAACCTGCCCAAAAAATGTAAATGTAAATATGAATGGATCGACTGAAACTGAAACATGAAATAAATAGATAAACCTGCTTGCCTTGATTTCAGAAGCCGACGTAGATGTCCAACTCTTGCCTCTTCATCGATATTGAAAATGCGGAACGGAAGGAAGCACAGGAAACAAGAAGAGAGCATTTTAATTTAGACCACGAAAAAGGAAAGAGTAAGAAGAAAAGAACAATCGTCGCAGCTTTAAATCTTTCTCCCCAACGGTTAGATTTTACAATGTCTCTATTTTCAATGGAAAATCCAAGCCATAACGGTTAGATTATACAATGTAGCTTTAAATCTTTCTCCCCAACGGTTAGATTTTACAATGTTTCTATTTTCAATGGAAAAGCCAAGCCATAACGGTTAGCTTATATAATGTTTCTATTTTCAATGGAAAAGCCATATCTATGGCAAGATTGTGATTTAATGGCGGTTTATATAATTCATGATCGTGATCATCCACCAATGTCGTTCGTGCACACAACGTTCAAAAACATTTAAATTTCATTGAGGCTTCAACCCTAAGCATTATATCAGCCCTAACGGTTACAAAACCTTCAAACTAAAACATCTTAAAACTTAAATTTTATTTTTATTGAAAAAGCCATGAGTTGTGATTTAGGTCTGTGTTTTTGAAAAAATGTTCTTTAATTTTTTTAATATATATTTTCAAAAACAAATATTTCTTCAATAATATTTTTCTTCCAAATATATATTAAGATTGTTTTCCAAATATATATCTAAATAGGATTATTTTTTCATTCATTTTTTCTATTTCATGAATGAAAGTAACAATCTATTTTTAAGTGGTTTTCTTCAAATCCCTCTAAATTCCATTCATAGGATATTATTAATTTCTTATTTTCATTGTATTATTTTATGTTAGGAAATTAATTAAAACTATAAATTTTACCTTGTTAAATGAAAAGTGATATAACATGTAATTGGTAAAGTTAACCTAAACAATATTTCATTATAATTTTGGACTTAGACTCTTGTTTTAAATCTCTAATCATAATTTTGGATATTCATTCAATTTAAGATATTGATTTTAAAAATGTTTTTAGATTGTCTTAGTTTTAAAAGAGAATATAGTTTCAAACCACTTTGATTCTATTTTAAATGAAAAGTGAAAACTATACATATTTGTAAGGTTTAATTAAGTAAGTGTGTCATTATCATATAAAATTGGATAATAAATTATTTTTTAGATTTATTTATTATAATCTTAGTTTACTCTAAACAGAAATTGAAATCTATACTTGAATATTTGTAAGATTTAGTTTTTACAAGTTTGTCATTATTATATAAAATGACATAATATTTTTTTTCAAATTAAGTCTATGTTTTTAAAACCATGTTTAATAATCTTCAATAATATTTTATTTTCCAAATATATATTCAAATAGTAAGTGGTTTTCTCCAAAGTTCTATAAATTCTGTGTTTAGGATATTATTATTAATTTGAAGATCTAATGATAATTTTAGACTTTCCAATCATATATTTTATTGAATAACTCAATCTAATATATTCACTTCAAAAGTGTTTTTAGATTTTCCTATTTTTAAAAGATAATATAGTTCCAAATAACTTCTATTCCATTTTAAATGAAAAAAAGTGAAAAATATACTTAAATATTCTTAAGGTTTAACATATTAAGTGTGTCATTATCATATACTTAAGTGTGTTCATTTTAAACAGAAATTGAAATCTATACTTAAGTATTTGTAAGATTTGGATTTTACAAATGTGTCATTATTATACGGAGGGTGGAAAGCTTATTTTGGTCTTGAAAATAATTGTAAATCAACCAAACTGGTGAGGTGGGATAAAAGGAAGTTCCTCTTTGAAATTCTTTTCATCCATGTTATCTTGTATGGTTGTAAAGTATGGGGGTACAACATTTCTAGAGAATCTTGGAGGAACATTGAGCAAATCCAAAAGCGGTTTATAACTTATAACCTCAAAATTGAAAGAAATACGCCTTATCTTACTCTCCTCATAAAAGTCGGCCTTTCCCCCATTGAGAGCTTAGTTATGACTAGGTACCTAATGTACAAGCATAAGATAAATAACATCGAAAATGAGAGACTTCCTAAAATTTCTTTAAACTCAAGTCAAAACCATGACTACGCCTCCAGTGGTGTTTGTGTAAAGATACGATGGCTTGGTTAAACCATTGGGGCATTGATGAAAATGACATTTTGCAAAACATTGATAATTTAAAAAATATTATTAAGTTTCCATGTTTAAAGAGAAATTGTGGTGTGAGGAAAAATTATTGGTTAAGAGAAAATTAAGATACTATAAGGAGGTCATTAATCCTAACTTGGAAGATTAGAAGTATCTCTTGGTAGTAACTAGCTCACGGAAGAAAGTTAATATATCCAATATTATAACGAACTCTCATGAAATCCATAGTGAAATAGGGCGTTGGTCTATTCCTAAAACTACATGGGCAGAAAGGGTTTTCAATCTGTGTGAGTCTATGCGCCTTGAGGATGAAAATCACTTTTTGTTAGAGTGCCTTGTTTACATCCACATTAGATGTAAGTTTCATAGTATTTTCTACAATACAAACCTTCATAACCTCCTAACTTTGTTTTTGAGGGAAATACAGCCTTATAACCTAGGTTCTAGGGTTACTAACATACTAAATGAACTTGGAGACATTCATCTATTTGAGAATTTGACAGAGAAATAAGGAATAAAGTAAGTGTACCTTGTTTATGAAGGTCGGTCCTAGATTTCTTCTTCAATACAAATGCTCCAACAACTTATAGGGAATATTCACACTTGGAAAGAGATAAACCTTCGTGCAATATCTTAGATACTATATAACAGATTAATGAAATACTATGCTTACAATGAAATAACAAGACAATTTAGAAATCATAACACAAAAGAATACAAGTGCACCAATTGGAAGAAGTCTATCTTTATTGATAAAAAAGTGATGAAAGATTACAAGCACTTTGTGATACAAACCCTCCTCTACTAGCCAAGGAATTGAGTTTTGCTGCTCCAACATCTCCAAAAGAAATCCACTAGCATAACATTTCTCTATAATTGATCTCCTTTATCCTCAACCCCTACCCTCTATTTATACTTGAGGAAAGAGAGGAGTTACGAAGGTTGAGATGGTTGAGGAAGTTGGGAACATTATGATTATGAGCCCAACTGTCCTTAACTAAATTTTCTTTTTTTTAAACTTTTGGATAAGGGAACTCGCGACTACTAATACTAGCAAGTCGTGAGTCACTCGCAACTTTTATAACGGTACCCCTCTAATGCAAAGTGTGATCATGTATTTGCGGTTTGTATACATAGCTACCTGTGAATGGGATGCAGGTTTTAATAGAAATAGTCGTGAATGCACCTAAATCACCTTATAAGAAAATGGTAAGGCTCACAAGATGATGATGTTTGAAGTCACATGCACATCTATAGGGTTTCGACCACTGCCATCCATTTTGTACTTTTGTGTACCGACACATTGAGTGTGAGTACTTAGATTGGAAGTTCAATTTCACTAGATAACAAATTCCCACTAATGTGTGAGGTCAAAGGGAAGCGATGGATGAAATAAATTACAATCTTTATTCTTGGAGAACTCAATTACCAAGGTTGTAGAGAGGTACCTAAAACAGACATATCAAAGTTATGTACAAAATCATATCTGAGGATGCCATGTTCAGTAAAGTGGAACACTAGCTCCTTTACAATATTTGATTACATTATATAATACAGGAAACAAGGCCACATATATTACAAGGGTGGATCAGAGCCACAATATACAATGACGAGTCTTCAAAATATGGAAGTAGTGTTGTTGAACATAACACAATCTTGCATAATTTAGGCTATAGAGGTATGAACCTAAGGTCTTTGTCAAAATCCATATTAACCAGTACAACTCCTACCATGTGAATAGATGAGCTGAAGTCGAACATGGAATTAATTCAACAGAATGTTAGTAAATGAGTGATGCTCACAACTAAAGCAAAGGAGTTCACCAATATGAGTAGTGAATCCTAAGGTACTATCATCAAAAATCTAGGTCTTTGTCTTTAGGAGATGTTGATGAGAAATCATGTTGTGAGGAGGAAGGCAATGAGTCCTTCAGCAGATGACAAGAGTAGCTATGAAACTATATGAGGGAAGGTAGACACAAGAAATTCTCAGAGATGACAATGATGAGAATCATGATGATCAAATAGAGGTATAGATCCTTGAACAATGACCATGACATAGAGATGAACCAAGGTAGTTTTAAACTTTTAGATAGGACAACTAGACTTATCTGTAATGTAGGAGACATGATAAAATTCCCCATGTATAAAGAACGAGTGGAGGAGTAAAAAATTGAAGTAATATCTAAGATGGAAGTGGAAAACTGAGACATGAGTATCAGGAAGTTCAAAGAGTGCTTTATTCAAGAATGACATGCTGCCACTACTTATGAACCAAAGAGTGAAATTATTCCTTACCTTTCTTGTTAATTTTTAACGAGTCCAATAAAGTCAACTCAAGTCTCTCTTCATTTTTGACAATCTTAAAGAGGAGAGAGAATAATGCTTGACATGTCACTGATTCGTGGATTTTATGAGCCCGAGATTGTAGAATCTCATTGGTGTTTTCATAGTTTTGAGAGTTTGAAAACTCTGAAGAAGACTCTAGGGGGGTGTTTTTTCATACAATTTAGTCTCCTGAGGCCGGAAAAGTATAAAACAATCCACATAAGAAATCTATTAGCTCCCATAAGACTAAGGTATACCTTTTTCATACTTAATTGACAAGGTCCAAAAAAGGGGTAAACTAATACCATCCTGATGCACCTTGAAAGGTAGCATATAGCCTAAGTTTAATGAGTGTGAAGGAAGGCAATATCACTTAGAAAGATCCATTTGATTATGAGAAATGGGGCTTACAACAATAAACTTGATGCTTTGTTCTTTAGATTTGAGCGACCATGACAAAGACATAAAGTACACTCAGAATCTTTTTCATGTTTGGGTCTAGAGCACGAAAAAGAGAAAACTAAGATCATAGTGGGTGTTCCTTTTTCCTAAGTTTAGTCCTCTAGGTCTGGAAAAGAGATAACATGTATCTGAAATACTCTTCTCAATTCCACAGAAAAGAGAGTGCTCATTTCTCGTAAATAATCTACATGGTTCGAGAAAGCGACAAGTTACCACGAATGTAGATGGTCGTTCAAGTTACCTTAACGAGTCTAAACAAACAATTTTACTTGGCTGTCTAGTCTATTTTTCAAGGAGGAAGAACAGGTCCTAAAGACAACTCTGCAAGGGAGAGAAGCCTTATAATCAGGTATAGCTTGTAAAAATATGCAAAATGAGGCTAATTTTGTCATGAAAAACAAATAAGAAGGCACGCGTATGACATGGGTACTAAAAAGACAATAAGATGTTCTAAACTAGGGTACCCATGTAAAAGGAGTCCATATCCATAGAAGAACAATGATGTGTATGAGGTAAACGTGGTTATACACCATAGTCCATGGATGCAAAATTGATCCTAGGGTTAATCAGAGGATAAAGTGTAAGTCCAAATCCTACAATGAAGACCAAATCCTGTCCTATATGCAATGTAAAACAACTTTTAGATCATTGAAGACCTATTGCAGCTAGTAAAAGGCCATGGTATTAGTTCATATATTAAAAAACTGATTTTAAACTATAGAAAGTGGGTAAAAATTTGAAACTTTTACTATAAAAAGTTCAAAACCCAAAATAAACATACCATTTGGAAATTTGACTATATTTGGCAATTTTACCTTCAAATTTCAATTCCTCGTAGCAGACAATCCAGTGGACTAATTTTAGAACCGTGAGTTGCAGGTTAGTGGTATCTCCCTCCTCTTTTATTTCATCCAATCCAATTTTATTTTTGATGTGAGATTTTATGGTTTTATTCTTTCCCTAAAAGAATATTGGGGTGTTCAAGGGTGACGTTCATTAGAATTGCGAGTGCGAGTTTTAGTTACAGGGTTCCTGCAGTGAAAGCCACGTGTGCTTCACGCTATGTAGAAAGCACAATCATGAATACTGCACGAGCTCAAAAATTTTCAAAAATGAATAAAGGAATGCAATATGTGATGAGTTCTAATGAAATACATGTTGCTTTCACAAGGAACTATGGTGTTGGAGTGGAGAGAACATGAGCATTAGGACATGGATTGAGATTCCATGCAAGATGGTGCCACTCTATAATATTTACAAAGAAGCGACTTGTTAAATTTCTATTGTACTTAAAATATGCATGCCCAAGTTGGCATTTTGAAAGATTTTGTAAGCTATAATGATCATGATCTTGGGATCTTCAACATCCAAGGGGAGACCTTGGAATTGACAATAGATGACATCTACTTTATCAGAAGACTATCCCATAGGGGTACACCTATGAACTTGGAGGAAACTGGACGGTGTGGTGACCCTATAAGTGTGTAAGACTACGTCAACACTTATTGCTTTCCTAATATGCAAAAATTGGGGACACAAGTCCCAAATTCACGTATATCAAGATTTCCATTGAAGTTCATGGTAAGCACGGTTCTCAAAGTTGTAGGGTCATCTGTGTAGCATCTAGCAACATAGACTCATATGTGGGTGGTGGTAGAGTGCATGTAGGGTTTTTTGTTTGACTAGTGCTCAGGATTTCTCTTAATAATGAAGAAATAACTGTCTGATTGCAAGAGGGGTTGAAGGAAAAAAATTATCTATGCAAGTATTTTGGTTGCATTTTTCTTCGAGAGGGTTCCTTCCCTCACTCCCGCGGTGAACTTTCCACCTTTCACACCCCATGAGCCTCAACTCATGCGGTGGGGAGAAATTTTCCTACGATAGGGTGGCAATGCTGATATCTAGAATGATTATGATGATGAATTCTACTCCTGGTGGGGTAGACAGGTTCCTGCTCTCGAGCAGTTTCCCACATTGGATTAGATTTCCGTGGAGATATAGAACTCATCCTCCCTCCTGGAGGAGAATGGGGGGAGATAGGTATGTCTTTTTAACTTTTTATTATTTGATTTTTATGAGTTTTTATTCATTATATATACATATGTATTACGAGTTTGACCTTATTTATGCTTATCTGCAGATGTTGCGATAGTATGCGTCAATAGCCATCCTAGAACTTTTGTGCAGCCCATACCGACTGGTGGGGATGATGGCATGCTACATGGCATTAAGGGAAAGCTGGCCAGGCTTAGTGAGGATGTCCCTATGCTCAAGATGGAGAAAATCCCAATGGTCATGTTGGAGTATGTAGTTGGGGTCCCCATGACCTGGTTACGCCTTCTTAGAAGGGTGAATATGGAAGTACTCTATTATAGCGAGGTTGTAGTGGCAGTCGCAGCCGAGGAGGATGAGGATCAACCCTAGAATTTTTGGCATATTACAGACTATGATTGTATTTTTTGTATTTTGATACACTTATGACAGGATATTTAGATCAGACTCGCTATATTTATGGACATATTTTACACACACACACACACACACATATATATATATATAATTCTGGTTATGTACATGTGCCTCAAATGTGTCTGTTATACTTTATTTTTGAATGTGTGTGTTAAGTGTCAGTCCAGTATGTAATTTGCATATGCATCAGTAACTCTATTTTTATTTCTTGAAATATGAATGTATGCAATGTATTCAAAATTTCCTTCAAGTAATCTAACACATAAAAAATGACGTAGTAAGTTAGGGTTTCACACATGATAATCACCATTGAGCTGGGAAACCATTAGTTGTGAGTCAATTTTTACCTCCAGATTGGTAATTCCATGCAATGTACCATCCCATAACAACTCAATGACTGCAGTGTATTCAGCCACATTATTAGTTTTCGTACCTAAGGAGGTGCCACTACAGGCAACCAGTTGTTTTGAGGGTGTATAGATAACCAATGCGGCTAAATCCAGATTACAAGTGTGGCAAGCTAGTGCAATCAACATAACCTATGAACCACTCTAATGACATCTAAAACAACCAACATACTGTATAAGAAACATTAACCAACTAATAACCTATTGTACATAAAAATACATATAATAACAATACAAGAAAGAAATATCATGCGTAAGCATAATATTTCTTCAAATAGAGCCCATTCCTCGGCTCCGACAACTTGTTTCCCTCGTAATCGGTTAATTCATAAGCTCTCTTTTTCAAAAATTTCGACACAGTGTAGGGGACCAACCACATTGGCTTAAATTTTCCTTCCCCCAGGGGCTCCTTGTTTTAATCAAAGAGAAAAACAAGTTCTATCTTAGAGAAAAATATCATTTTAACAGATTTATCATATTGGTTCTTGACCTGATTCTTATGATCCTCATTTACAGTCAATGCATCTTTGTGTTGTTCATCCAAATTTTCTAGGTGAAGCAAGCGTTCTTCCAGATTCATAAGCGTTCTTCCAGATTCATAGTGTCGAGATGCAAACGAATAACAATATTTAGGGATGGAATCTTGCACTCAATCGATGTGACTGCTTCCACCCCCTGAATGAGCTAGAATGGTGAGAAACCAGTAGCATTCTTTGACATTAGTATGGTATTCCCAAAGTGTAGGGTTATACATCATGATATTCCAATTTGACCTGCTTGTGTTGATACTGAGCTTTAGAATGGGTTTCAAGGTTTTATTAGCCACCTCTAATTATACATTCTCCTGAGGGTAAAATGAAGATGGGTAATATTTCCTAAACCCTAGCATGGTGGTTAACTCCTTCATCATGTTGTTCTGAAAATCACTACCATGGCCGGTGACAATCTACTTTGGTATACCAAACTAAGCAATGATTTGATTGAATACAAAGTAAGTTATCATTTTTCCATTGGCTTTGAACGTAGGAATTGAATTTGTTGACTTCATAAAGTAGTCTACAATGAAAATGATGTATCTGTTCCCCCCAAGAGAAACTAGGTTACACATCATGTAACCTACCCCCCACTTGGTGAAGAGCCCTACAACGATGATGGGAAACAATGGAGCAAGATGTGACTGCATCTTTCTGGTATAGAGATGAAAAGTATGGAAACCCTTTATAGCTTCCACACAATCTTTGAAGATAGTGGGCTAAAAATAACCGACATGTAAATTTTTTTGGGCCATTGCTAACCTAGATAAATTACCCCCACACGTTCCTCTATGTGAATCATTTAGGAAAATCTCTTCCTCCTCGTGGGAGAGGCACTGATGCAAGATTGAATATACCCCTCATCGATATCGAGTTTCATTGATGATAAGGTAGTTTTTAGCATTGACCCATAAATTACGTCGATCTTCCTATGAGAAGGACATGGGACACTTAAGAGTCTTGAGATACACTAGGATATCTATGTACCTGGGATTAGAGGTTGAAATCAAAAATATATACTCATTTGGGAATGAGTCTTCATCCACCACTATCATCTCTTTCGTATGGAATTTCGACATCAATTCTGCGAATACTAAGGATTTTTTGGACTTAGCAGATTGAAAATCCAAGTCAAACTCTTGGACAATGACTATCCATTTATTGAATTTTCCCCTGATTATACATCGAGATAAAACATACTAAAAATTATTTACATATGCAACCACTATGGTTTTCCTTAGAAAGATGTAGTGACATA
This sequence comes from Pseudotsuga menziesii, assembly GCA_001517045.1. NCBI lineage: Eukaryota > Viridiplantae > Streptophyta > Pinopsida > Pinales > Pinaceae > Pseudotsuga > Pseudotsuga menziesii. The sequence continues at coordinate 271,111 of LPNX010590861.1, read as the reverse complement.
GCTTCTAGACAACATAGACTACTGCGAATGCCAACTTATCGATGTGTGAGTATCTAATTTCAAGACTGGCTAAAGATCGACTAAGGTAGTAGACAACATGCTCTTGGAGCTTTTCCTCTTCCTCAACTAGTACTACTCCTATGGTCGACTCAAATGCAACCAGATACATATATAAAATCCTTGGTGTAATATGGAGAATGTAGTAGTGGAGCCGATAGTAAATCCTTCTTTATTGAATCAAAAGCAAATTGTGTGGTTTCATCCCATAGGAATTGGATGTATTTCTTTAAAAAGCAGATGAAACCCTTAGTAATCTTGGCATAGTTGACTATGAAAAATCAAAGTAAATTGTATTTCCCCTACAGACTCTATAGTTTTCTGATAGAACGAGGAGGAAGAAGAGTTACAATGGCCTCGAATTTCAATGGATCCACCTGTATTCCTCTATTTGACACATTGAACCCTAGTAATCTCCTAGACTCAACGTAGAAAACACACTTGTGGGGATTTAAGCATATTTTATAGTGCCTACATTGTTGAAATATCATACGAAAATGATCTGGATGTTCCTTCCTCTTGCAAGAATGGGAAGGTAGATCATCCAAGTACGGTTTGAAAATATTCTCAGTATTGTGGAAGGAAAAATCTACTGCCCACTGGAAGGTAGCTCCGACATTTTTCAAATTGAAGGGAATTTTTTTATACGTGAAGGTCCCCTAAGGACAAATCAAGGTTGTATAATGCTCGTCTTTTGGCTTAATTTGAATTTTATTATACCCCAAAAAGCAATCCATGAATGAGAATACGTCACTACCCGCACAAGCATCAATAATATGGACGATGATGGGCATGGGGTAGTTATCCTTGGGACACGCTTTATTTAAGTCACAAAATTTAGTGCACATGCATATATTCCCTTGTTTTTTATCAACATGAATGGGATTGAATACCCATTCCATTAGAGTAATTGGGTAAATGAACCATGCTTTCAACAGTTTCTCCACTTCATCCTTAACAATTGTCGCTTTCCATGGATTTAATGGTCTAAGTTTTTGTCGAACTAGTTTCATATCAGGGTAAGTAGAGATCTTGTTTTTAACTATAGATGGATCGATGGCTGTCATCCCTTCATATGACCATGAAAAGATGTCATGAAATTCCTTAAACAAGGAAGTGTAAATGGAAATATCCTCCGGAGAGCAGTTTGCGCCTATATGAACATTTTCAATGATGTTATGGTTTGAAGTGATATTGATTGGAATGGTAGAAGAGATATTTTCCAAATTCCCCTCAACAAATACTCCCTCCTTTGGTAAAGGATTAATCAACATATCAACACCCTCTGTCAGTCTCACATGGAACTCTCGATTCTAAATTTTTCCTAACTGTGGAAGAAAGAAGGACTTATGGTGAAGGTATTCACAAATATTTTCTCATCTGATCATAGCTTCCAGAATGGATTTGTTCAAAGGAAAAACCATATCCAATTAATTATATGAATATGTAGAGTTCTTCGCCCAAGAGGGAAGATAAGATTCATCTAACTCCTATGAGACTAAAGAAGGAGTCACGATGGAATTGAAAGTGGCATTAAAAACATATTAACAAGCTACTTCCACTGCAGATAAGGGAAATTGACACTCATGATGGGAAGGAAGGACCCAATGGTTAGTTATATCTACAACCATCACGATAGACTTCCCTACACTCGTTGAACCTAAATAGTTAATAAGGGTTGGTATATCGAATGTTCCCATCAACGATGCATACATTCCAACCCCCAAGCTCTCGTTACCCGGTTTTGAATGATCTATCAATGATATTGTAGACTCATTAGTTTCCAAACGACCTTTCTGAGTGAAACTGAGATGGTCAACTGTAACCAAATTCTGTTCGTGCAGAAACACTACAACTTGAAAATAGACCGAGGGGATGGCACACATAGCATAAGTCAAAATTCTCCCCAACAATATATTATAATCCAAAGGGGCATTGATCACTTACACCTCAATAGTCACTTCTTTCCCTACCAACTTTATTTTAAAATCTAGTAGGATACCTTGTGAACGGAAATACCTTCCATCAAAATAAGTAAGTAGAGTGTTCTATGGAACCAACTCTCAGGATCCTAAGCCTTTCCAACAATACATTGACATTACGCATTTGGAAGCACCTTTGTCAACCACAGTTTTTCCAATGGTTTTACCTCCATGGAAAAAATCAATTGACAAAGCCACATGGTATGGAAGGCATATTTTAACATCAGAAAGATAAAATTTCACAAGAAGGATCACTAAATCCATGCTAATTCCTATGGCTTCTAAGAGTGCATCCCTCTGAGAAGGACAACTCTGTAACACCTCCATTGACGACATCGCATAAGTATTTTGAGCTAATTATTCAATTATGAAATAGTTGGAAGAAGCCCTATCATTAGGTTTGTGAAATGTTTTCTTGAAGACACATTTCGGTATCTTGGGAATTGGTTCAACTGGTTTATCAATAGTGAGAGGGGTTGAAGTTTCAGTAGCAGAATTACCTTTCTCTTAAGACTTTGATTCATAATTATTATTTCTTGTTTGGAGGAAAGTGATGGATCATACCATGTTGATATAATCACGATCAATAGGAGCACTAGTTGTGCCTACGGCTTCTTTCAAAGCTGAAGATGCATTCTGTCCTTGGGGAAAGAGATCCTTCAGGACAATTGATTATTGATTCTTCAATATATTCTATGCTTGTTCCATTAAATGGAGCTGATAAGTAAGGTGGTCTCCTTGGCACAACTTACAAGGAAACTTAACCTTTTTCTTGTCTTTCTTTCCCCCATCAACATTGTTTGTGTCCTTTTTCTTGTTTTGGTTAACCTCTCCCTTGTTCCCCTTCTTATTTTTCCCACTAGGTTGTTGATTTCCCTTTTGAGAAGAATATGCATAAACATTAGAACCTTCTGGTGAGGGTGTGGCATCCTTATCTTTCTCCACTGCAGATTATTTCACTAACAACTCATGGAATTGCTTGGCCAGTGATTGTACAGTGGGAGTACTAACTCAGCAAATCACTCCATCAGCATGAGGTCCAGGATTGGGTTTCTCCTCATCATTTAGAGACCTCAATGCCCCAGGGATAATTTCATATGAAATCCGAGACTTAGAATATATAAGGTCTAACTGGTGGGACCCAAGGATTGCCTCTTCTTCCGTGGTGACCCACGAAGTGGATACATCCTTAGAAATGTAAGGCAGTAGAGATTTCAAGAATCACTCCAACAAAAAATCTGGAGGTATAGTGGATTTAATAATCATCTTTCATCTTCACCACTCCTAAATGTGATCGGATATGTGTGTGTCCTTATTCTGTCAAAAATTCAACAACAAGTCTGTACTGACATCATACCAGATATGAAGCTGAAAGTGATTAAGGAACATAGTTTCTAAATCCATAAATCTACCATATGCAGTGGATGGAATTTCTATGTACCATTTATCTAGCACATGATTCAATGCTCACTAGAAAATCACCAACTGAACAGAGTCATCATTCAGTGAGTTAGAGGATCACCAAAGGTGGAATACAGTACATACATGTGACATCAGAAGAGAAACCTACAAGCATGAACCATACATTTTGAAGATAATAATATGAAGAAACAATATATAAAATAAAAGAAACTTTCTATCATGTCACCACATATCCCTCGTAGCAACCATTCCAACGATCCAAGCAATTTCTAATTTCGATTTTGTATGATAACGTTATGTCAATTTTAGTGAAGATGCCCAGAACTTTATTTCCCACAAAGTTTCACACTTTTCTCCAAGAGTTGTGAAAATACTAAGAGAATTGATGATGAAAAAATGAAATGTTTGATATTATATTTATATAGGTTGTGGAGGAAAGTTAGTGCCTCAAACTGGACAGACATGCAATTCATAATTACAAATAATTAAATTCTCTTTTGTTTGGTCGGCTGATCCAAAAGGTGGGGTGCACCAAATTCAAAAATTCATATCTCTTCAACCGTAAGGAGTAAGAATATGCTCCACATATCAACATAAATATATTGATAAGGAATATATCCCTATTATGGGTTTATTTTAAAAATTCTTGGTCTAATACCCTTTAATTCTTCAATATGTTCAGGGTATCAAAGACCCCACACATGAGGGTGTTAAACACCATATGGCCAACTACAAGAGTTTCAAAGTCTTACTCAAAGTATGCTTCAACATATCAAGGAAATTCCATGGGATATACCTCCATCTACATCCCAATAGCCATATAACCACAAAGAGGACCATACATCACCATAAAAAAGCTACCAAGTGTGTGGGTTAAAGACCCAAGGCACCACATGAAATGATTTCAGGGATGTTTTTAAAGATATCATATAATATTTAAAAAAGATAATTTCCATGGATTTCAATCCCATCATGTAATACTCCATAACCATGTGATGAGGTCATCATTACCAAATATCCCATCACATCAAAGGATCCAACAATCATGGGCTTGAAAACCACCATATGTATGGATTCCAAGACCTAAATCATTTCCAAATGCACCATCAATGATCATATAGTTCCCAAGGGTCATCATGCCACCATTTATGTGGGTACCAAACCTTCTCATGCGTAATTACAGTCTCCAAGTGTTCCACGACCCTGATAAGGGCTACACAGGAATCATGATATTCATCAAGGAATTAATGACAAAATAATCACCTTTAGGGACCATTAATCCATAAAATGTGGGTCCAAGGGCTTCTTCAACTATTATTCATCAAGAAAGGGGATTCATAGGATTCTTCAACAACCTCAACCACACCAAGATACCTCCAAGGGTCAAGATCCATTGTGACATCACTTGTGGGGTTTTTAAGCCTTGTCATGAGGTACCATGACATCAATAGAGCATGAATGACCATAAACGGGGTCATTAATGATTCTAGGGATTTTCCATCATCAACAAAGGCTTCAGCACCATCTCCAAGGTCTTCAGCACCATCAACAATGTCTTCAGAACCATCAGCAAGGTCTTCTGCATCTTCAACAAGGTGGTGGCTCCAAGATCCATCTTTTAGGGTGTAAGGACCTTGTCAACTTGGAACAAGGTGCTTCAAGGAACAAAACCACTCTGTAAGGGGTCCAAGGCACTCCAAGTGGGACTTGGTAGTATCAATGACAACTTGTGGGGCCACTTCAATTCCATGTTGGAATTAATGACAATTTCATCAACACCATTAACATTGAGATACAAATGCACTACATCTAGAGCTTGGTACATAAGCAGGTGATATCATTGCAGTATTTCCCATATGGAGAGTAAACTGGTGACATATTCACCAAGAGCTTCATAGAGAAGAGATTCACCTATATGAGGTCACTCCTTTGAGTGGGTGACACATGGTGATGGTTGATATTCACTTTCGTATTTTGCTCCATGTCCATTTTTTAGGGGAGGTTTTGTTCCCATGAGGTTTTCCTCCTTACCTTGGTTATACGGACACATAAATTTTTGTAAGAGGTGAGTTGAGACTTACTTTCCAAGGCCTCAATTTTTTATGTGGTTACACTAAGTCAGGATTTAAAGTGGGTTTTAGAGGATCAGACCACCTAGTACCATGGTCACTTACACCTAAGATACATTTCCATTTGTTTTGAACTTATGTCATATGGTCCAAACCTTGGTTATGTTGGTCAAGTAGGGTATTTGGGTGTTTTAGACTCATTAATGCACCCATGAACCCAAATTTGATCATTTAGGAGACACACACACCCTCATTTATGACAGTTCAGTGTTTTTTGTGCTCCCACTCCTTAAAACAGGGAACTGGTTTGACCAGAGGTGCACATCCATTTTATTTGACTGTTTTTTGCTCTTATGGGCCATTTATTTCTTCTTAAAGCCACTCCCATTCACCCATGCACTCCAACATGCCTATCCTACACTCATTTATGTCCTAGCATGCTTAATCCATGTTCAAATGGTCATTCGTGATCGTTTCAGTTGGTTTGGGAGCTCATTGTTCCACCTATGTGGGTTTGACATCCAATATAATTTACACCTATTGTATTATAGTGATGTTATATACATATTTACATTTTGTATAGTAATAGAAACTTCATTTATTGGCACTATTCCTATGTGTCATTTTTTCTCTTTTCATTGTTTTTCATGATAGTTTTCGTATTCCTTGAGTTGTGAGGATTCCCTTAGATCATGGGTCTTGCTGTGAATCATACTTTTACAATATCATTGCATTTACTTCTTCCATTATCGTTATGTTCTTTCATTATGCAATGCCATTCTATTGAGGATTGTAGGGAGTGATCAAATCCATCTTAATCCTAGATTCTCTGCAAAGTTCCTTGAATTCTTTAGAGATGAATTCTCCACCATTATCTAAACATATATTCTTGGTCTTCATCACAGTGTGATTTTTGACCAAGGATTTTAATTCCTTGAACTCATTGAATACCTCATTTTTACCTTTCAGGAAATATATCCAAGTCTTAAGGGAGAGTTCATCTATAAAGAAAACATAGTATACATACCCACTTAGTGATATGGATGACATGGGACTGCATGTATATCAGTATACTATATCCAATATTCCTTTTACTTTACTTTCACTATTGGGAAATGCCTTATTTACATTATTTCCTTGTGCACATCCCTTGCAAATCCCTTCATGCTTTTTATGGATTTTTGGAAGTCCTAATATTGTTTTGCTTGAAATAGCTAGTGCTCTATAGTGCACATGTGAAAGCATTCTATGCCATTGTTCACTTGGTTCTATTGATTCATGAACCAATGCTTGTTCAAGTTGTCCTTTCAACGTGTACAACCCTCCCTATTTCTCTCCAATTATTGTTGCATCATCAATTGTCTTTCCTTTTGGCCACATTAATACTTGACCATCAGCAAATACAACCCTTATTTCCTTTGCATCTAGAGCAGAGATGGAGAGGATATTCCTCTTCAATTCCAGAACATATAACACATATTTCATCTTCAAGGATTTCCTAGAATCTATATTGTAGGAATCTTCTCCACTTCCTCTTATGGGTATTCATAATTATACCCAAGTTTCACCTTGTTAGGTGACTCATGTTAAGATAGTTTGGTGAATTATTCTTTGTATCCCATCATATGTTTCTATGTCCGACTGTCTACAATCCAATCATTGCTTTCATGTGAGATAGTTCCTTGTGAGTGTGTGAGTGTTTAGATTAGTGTTGAGAGTACATATTTGGGAGTTATTATACATGACCTTATGTTTTATAAAGGTCTAAGACTTGTGTTGTAATCAAGTCCAGAATGTATGTTGTAATTAGGTCCAGATATTCTCCTTGACCTTATGTTGTATTAAGGTCTAATACTTGTGTTTTATCAAGTCCATAACTTATATTGTATTAAGCTCACATGACATTGTCATATTTGGGAGAGATTCTTGTACTAGGATTTTTTGAGTAAGATCATGACCTTATGTTAAGGTCTGAGACTTGTGATGTATCAAGTCCGAAACTTATAGTGTATTAAGTTCACATGAATTATGTTGTATTGATTCTTGAGGATATACTATGCCAATGTATGTCCATTCATGGTCAACATGTGCTACAAGTATCCTGTAGGGATTATCTACCAATAGAGTGATTTACTTTAGCATGTGACTATATGAGCTGGGGTAATACATATGATCATAGGTATGAAACAATTATTATGAGTATGATATTATATAGAATTAATTAAAACACATATGGACCATTTAGAGAAAATTAATATGAGCACACACACACACACACACACACACACACACACACACACATATATATATATATATATATATAATTCAAATTTACGATGCATTCCTTCGAGAGAACTCAAATTAATAAGACATAAATTGGGGATTAGTTATGATAAAACAAGTTCAGTTAATTAAGGAATTGACTCCTTAATTTATGTAAGTGGTTGTTGAAGATCACAATGATGGAGAAAAACAAGTTACATTTAGTTGCACAGAGTTCCATTCAGTTGCATGCAGTTCCATTCAGTTGCATGAAGTTCCATTCAGTTAAGTTCAGTTCATTCAACTAACAACTCACTTAGAGATAGTTATGCTCAGTGAATTAATGGAGGGAAAGTATATTCCTTGTGGAAGATAATTTGACTTGTTATTAAAGTGTTATGATCTTGGAAATATCAGCACAATTTTCCCTTTGATCTTTACTCTCTCGTGCTCTCGGAGAAGGAAATATGCCATTGTGTTGTAATAATTCTCTATCAATTATAAACCATACTCTAAGAATGTTTGTTGGGATTTTTTATCCTCCAAATAAATGGAAGTTTTTTCTAGGGTATATCTTGTGTACTATGGTTTGATTTATGTCTTTGTAATATTGATGATATCTATATGTACTGTTATTATGCATTAAATTTTTAAAGTTCAATTATATTCATATTTTTGTTCAAACACTTACATCGTATCACAGAAAGGGCGTGCAAGATCTTAGTTTTGTTCAAACACTATAAACATATATATATCTTGAAGAATTGAGCAAGAGCTAGAAGCATTGGCATCAATATTCCTTCGACTAGAATATTAACTTGAAGGAACATCCAACTTCAATACATGGAATGTGAGGGTGATTAATATCCTTGAAGATCATGATCTTGATTATTTTGTGACCTCTATGATCGAAAATCCTACTACAAATGTAGGAAGAACAAATTACAATAATAATAAAGAAAAGGAAAAGAGGATCATATATGACTCCATGAAGAACAACCTCATGTTGGTGATCACACCATTGAAGAAGACAAAGGAGTGTTTCAACACACTCTCAAATATTTATGAGAAGAAGTCCCATAATAAAAAGAGGGATTTAAATAACAAGTTAAACAACATGAATATGGAGAAGGATGAGACCATGGAATCATTCTTCACAAATATTTCACAACTGAAATGATCAACTAGTAAGTATCGGTGTAGATATGGATGAGGACGATCTTCTACAAAGCATCATCGATGGAATCCACTCCTAATGGGAGACCTTTCTTGTTGTGGTGAATGGAAGAGAAGAGCAGTCCAATTTCAAAATACTTTGGTGTGATTTTATCCAAGAATAATATAGCATCCTAAACAAGATGGTGAGAACTAAGGAGGACAATCTTTCCATCATGGCAAGAACCAAGAAAGAAAGAAAACCTTTTGCTCACAAGAACAATTTCCATGAAAAGAAGAAAGAGATCCATAAAGGTATGGACAAATAAAAAATAATATGTTTTCTATTTTAAGAAGGAAGGTCACTTTCTATGGGATTGCAATGCAATGAAAAGAAAAGAAGAGTTCATGCATCCACCACAATAGAAGGAGGTGAACCTTCTCGAGAGAATCATCCAAGGAAGAGGATAATGGAAAGAAATATTTCCTTTAGTGAATAAGGTAATTCTCTCTTGGTTTCATGGGATCCTTATTCCTGTGCAGAGATGTGCCGTCTAATACATGCATTAAGTTTTCGTTTTGTAGTGTTTAAAGTTGCAGTGAATAAAGAAAGATTCCACCTATCTATGCAAGGGTGCAGCGATCAAGAGGGAGCTGACACAAAAAATAAATACGAGTACCTTATTTGTATATGTTTTTATAAATCATATCTAAAAGTTTTTTATGTTTCATGATTTTCATATAGATCTATATCCCGGACTTGGAATTGTGTTTAGCATATAGAATATTTTTTCTATCCTTATTGGCATATTATCAATCTCACGAGTCCATATTTTGAAACATGATATATCACTGATATAAGACTTATGTAGGACTGATATATACTCATATAAGACTTATATAAGACTGAAAATATCCTCCATACTACATGATATTTATGGCTGCATGATTGTTTCATAAATTGTAAACAAAAGACTGCATGGTTGTCCAGATAGAGGGCTTCATGATTACCTCATGAGATATGAACATGGGGCTATATATTTCTTTCATAAAATTAATTTTTTGGACTGATATAGGACTGATATAGGGCTGCATATCAGTATATATATTATAATGGGTTATGTTAAATTTTTTGGTCAATATCTATACATAACTATCTAAATCATTATTAGTATATTGAGAGTATTTCATGTGAATAAAATTCACGATTATTAAATGGTTATAACGATTAGAATATTTTTTTCTTGTAAGGAAAATTATTATTTGCGTAACTGAAAGTAAAGAAGGACATGAACGTAGAGTCATTCATATGGGTGACCCTGAAAGAGAACAGTTCAGAAGGTTCCTATGCCTCTTGGGAAGAAGACATAATATATGGCTTAAATCTATTCTGATAGATGTGAAGACTCCTAAAGATATTCTATACTATCTAGGTTCATGTGTCAAAGAAGAGATTTAGATATAGATGAGAATAAGTCTCCATGATGGAGGACCTAGATAATGATTCTCACATTTACATGGTGAAGAGGGAGCTTCTAGTCTTGCTAGTTCATGAAGAACCAGTGTAACTGGTTGATGTACCTCCATTAAAAAAGAGATATGCATGATGCTCATAATTTAGAAGGAAAATCGTAATAGCATTGAATAATATTGTTATGATTATTATTATTAGAGGTGTGATAGTCACCAGATAATATTTTCCTTAATTAAGAAAAATGTGTAGAAAAGAACTTGAAGAGTTTCAGGAAGATGGATTAAAAGTCCATGTCCATCTATATCAATGGAAATATGAATTCTTGATCATATTTTGAAGATCTCAAAAGGTTAGTTGAGATCAACTTGGTTAGTCATAGGCCCCAGGATTAGTCATGTGCTTTACAGTATGTACATATACATGTACATAGCATGTGTTGTGGTACCTACTTGGTACAAGTGTATATGGACTCAGATATTTCTTGGTCAGTGAAATAGAGTTTCAAAGATATATGAAATATGACTAGTATAGTGATCGATAAATATCACATGTGTTGCTCTAGATAGTGTTGAAAACCAGTAATTTTTTTTGAGGTTTATAGTCAGTTAGATTCGATACAGTGTACATATCCACAGATGAGCAACATTTCTAGTATTCTTAATAAATCCTTTATATGGGAAAATATTGTTATAGTATCGAAAAAACCCCTCTAGTTGAAGAGGGAGTATTGATGTGTCTTCATAGGAAGCAACATATAAAATCCCCATCATTTCATCATGGTACATGAATTAGGCAGCCAGGGGATGCGATATCTTATGGAGAGAATCCACATTAGCAAAGACATGGTCAAAGTCTCAGAGACTATTGATACTCAAGAAGAGTTATAGTGTGGACTGTCAATAATAGTTCAAACTCTCAGAGAAGTAGTTGGGGTGCTAGAATATAAAGAGAAGGATCACTGAGAAAGTGATCACGACTTGAAAAATATCACAGAGAATGGAAATCTCATAGAGAACTTCTCCATATAGCATAAGATTCAAGAAGTAAACAAATGTTGAAGAGTGAAAGAAAAGATAAGTCTTTCTTTCTGCATGTCATTACACATTTGTTGTATAATGTTGTATGTTATGGATTTAAAATCCATGGTTTCTAGTTTAGAGAAACTTTATTTTGGGTTGGATCCATAATATGCTACTTTTTATAAGTAGTTGGTTGGTCTTTGATCAGACCTATTGTATTTTATGCTTTCTACTAGGAATATGTTTGAGTACCTTTGAGGTACATTAGAATAGGCTCTTTATTGTATTTGATATATGGAAGACCTATTATTTGATTGTGTTATCCAACTATTGTTTTAGCTTGAGATAAGAAATGTAATTTGAGGCTAGTATTGCAAAATTTAAGTGTATTGCGGCTAGTACTACAGAAGAAAGAAGTATGTATGAGAGTACTACATAAGAAAAATGAGGCTAGTACTACAAAATCTAAGTGTATTGCAGCTAGTACTATAGAAGAAAGATGTATGTGTGAGAGTCATAGAAGCAAAATGTGTTTTGTGGATAATACTACATACTTAGGAGTATAATACCTTGGGAATCTACCTACTAGGGTGAAATACTTGAGCCTACAGTCCTTGGGTCTTAATAGTCAAGATTTCTCAAAAACCCTATATGTCTGTTATGATAAAAACACATTGCGATGAATTTTTTCTTGATTGAAGTCATGGTCATGTAAAATGAGTTCCAATACATAGGTACTGATGAACATATTGCAAATTTGTGACAATCCTCTATCTGTGACAAAGTTTAGAACTTCCTAGATAAGCTTGGTATGGCAAAGAATGTCTCCCTAGTTGAGAGGGAGTGTTGAGAGTACAACTTAAGGAGTTATTCTCCATGAACTTATGTTGTATTAAGGTATGGGACTTGTGTTGTAATCAAGCTTGGAATCTATGTTGTAATTAGGTTCATATCTTCTCCTTGGACTTATGTTGTATTAAGGTCTGGTACTTGTGTTATATCTAGTCAGGAACTTATATTGTATTAAGTTCACATCACATTGTGATATTTGGGAGAGATGCTTATATTAGAATCTTATGGTTAAGATCATGACCTTATGTTAGGGTCTGAAACTTGTGTTGTATCAAGTCTCAAACTTATGGTGCATTAAGTTCACATGAATTATATTTTATTAAGTTCAGAGGATATACTATGTAATGTAAGGCCAGCCATGGCCAACAGGTGCTAGAAGCCTCCTTTTGGGATTAGATACCGCTAAAGTGATTTACTTTATCATGTGACGATATGACTTCAAGTAATAAATATGATCATAGGTTAAAAACAATTCTTATGAGTATTATATGGCATAGAATTAATGGAAAAAAATATGGACCATGTAGAGAAAATCAATATGATCACAGAGATAGAGAGAGAATTTGAATTTCCCATGCATGCCTTAAAGAGAACTCAAATTAATAAGACATAAATTGAGTCTTAGTTGTGATAAAACAAGTTCATCTAATTAAGGAATCAACTCCCTAATTTATGCAAGTGGTTGTTGAAGATGAAACTAATGGAGAAACACTAGTTACATTCAGTTGCATGCAATTCCATTTAGTTGCATACAGTTCCATTTAGTTTAGTTAATTTCATTCAACTAACAAGTCAGTTAGAGACAATTAAACTTATTGAATTAATGGAGGGAACCTATCTTCCTTGAGGGAGATTATTATGGAGTGTCAACTTGGCACCAAGTCACTAAGGATGCATGGTTGGAAATAAAGTAGTGTTCCCAGTGTTAATTACTTAAGTAGTATGCATTATTCACTACCTTCCTTGTATGGCCTAATTTGACTTGTTATTAACATGTTATGCACTTGGAAAGATAATTACAGTGTTCCATTTGATATCTACTCTGTGGCGCTCTCAGATAAGTAAATATGTTATTGTGTTGTAATCATTCTCTACAAATGATCAACTACACTCTAAGATTGTTTGTTGGATTTTTTATCCTCCGAATAAGTGGAGGGTTTTCCCTAGGTATATCATATGTTCTATGTTCTATGGTTTGCTTTATGTCTTTGGAATATTGATGATATATATATGCACTGTTATTATGCATTAAACTTTTAAAGTTAATTTATCTTCATATTTTTGTTCAATAACTAACAATTAGGACATATTCTTCGTCACTGGAATAATCAACTCTTTATTCTCTGAATATTTTCCTTATTGGTTCATTACCTTTAGTAGTCTGAACATTATGTATTTTCTTATTCAACTTCTTGTTGGAGGAGCCTTTGTTTCTGGAAAAATCTATGGAGTAGTGTTCCTTCTCATCACATGTTTAACATCTAATGTTGGATAGGTCTCTTATGGATTTATTTTTTAATTTTTAATGAGGGTCCCCCATTTTGGTGTGATGATGGTCCTCCTTTTTTCTATGATTTATTCTAGTATGAAATGTGAAAGCTTGATCTTCAGTTGCTCACATATTATCTCCTCTTGTTATGAGATGTGCATTCTTCCCAAAGTTTGTTGAAAGTGATCGTCTTCTTTTTGTCACATATTACTTGAATGAATGAATCCCGTGACCTTGGGAGACCATTCAAGGTGGTCATAACAATCTCTCCTTCTTCTACCTTTTCTTCGACTACTTCGAGTTGTTCCTTGATTTGAGAAACCCTTGTGAAGTAGGATTGCATGGTATCTAACTTTTGTATATTCACATTCTTTAGTTGGTTTCTCAATGTCATATTTCAATTGATGTTCTTTCCTTCGAACATATTCATCCAAACATTGAACACTTCCTTAGGTTTATTCAAGGATGACAGATGAGGGACAAGGTGAACCTTAATATAATTTGCAATAATTTTGTAGACCTTGACAAAGGTATTCTTATGGATATCCTTATCCTCATATTCCTCTTGCACTAGAAATTCCTTATTGGTATACCTCCAAATAATTTTCTTCAAGGATGAGGGAGATCCTATACTATTGAAATACTGTAACTTCAAATGATATTCTAAATGTATTTTACCGATGTAACCCAAGGGAGATGTTATTATTCCTTTGGAGGGGTGTTACTATTGGATTTGGCCATCATAGAGTCATGAGGTAAATCCTCCATTGTAAGTGGATTCATTAGTACCCTAATGAATAATATAATAATTTTTTTTGAGTCTTCCTAGGTGAAGTCGGCCTAGACAAATTAGTCTAGACAAATTAGTGGGGCCGACTTGGTTAGGGTAAAAGTTAGTTTGCTCAATGTGTATAAATAGAGGAGCTGTGATTCTTATTTGAACAAAAACTCACTCACTTGAGTAGCACATAGGATAGAGAGAGAGATGAAACAGAAGGAGGATAATACTTGTTTTGGGGGTGATATATTATACATCTTATACATAGGAAGTCTTGTTGAGTTTTCTTCCCCTTGAGGGTTTCCTAGGATAAATATTGTGTCTATCTTCTGATTGTGTTTCTATCAGTGATTTTGGATATTTTGTTGATATAATTTTGAATTCAAAACTAATGAATCTATTCTATCATATGAAATATTAACATGGTATCAGAGCTAACCTAAATAGGACAACTTTCACAAGGTGAAATTCTCTCTCCTCCCTCTTTGGAAGAAATTAGGGTTTCTGCAAAAGTTGGAGTTTTGAATATTTATTTGCATAGAAATATGGTCCTCCCTGGAGCTCATCTATTGAGCCTAGGATGGAATTTTTTGGGTGGTTTAAGCTTCAGAAAATCCAAACCCTAGTTTGGCCCTGAACCAGAAAACTACAGAAAAACAAAACCAGAAATTCTGCGGAGCTACAACCTATTGCTGCTACAACTACTTCCCCAAATTTTTTTACATCTTAGGGCCCCTCCTTACTTGTTTGATTAAAATATTACTTAGACTAGTTTTTCATCCCTAGAGAATCCATCCTGAACATAAGTGTTTCCCAAAAGTTGAGCAAAGAATTTTTTTTGGCTAAGTTAAAACTCAATTTTTTTCATCGACATATCAAAGTAACCTGTCCAGTTTCTTTGACATGTTGAAGGAACTCAACGAGTTACTCCGACATGGTTAGCTTGGGAAAAATATTTTTTTTACAAGGTGTTGTTTTAGCACAACTCACTGAAACTCACCGATGTGGTTGGGACTAACTCACGAGTTATCTCTGAAATGATGGGAGAGATCAAAGAAAGTTGTCGATGCGTGATTGTGGCCTAGTTTTCAGAAATATTCAAGTTTTTTTCCGATACAATCATGATCGATAAATTGTTAAGTGACAAAACAATCGGAAGAGTTTGTCGATTTTTCACCGACGTGTTTGAAGAAACCCATTGTTTTCCACTGACAGGGTCGGAGAAAACTTATTGTTTGTCGTTGACATGGTCGCAAGAACTCACATTTCACCATCGATAGTGTTATATTATTTTTGGAAGATCACTAACATACATTAGAGTTATGCGGCAAATGATTGAGTTTTATCACCAAATGATGTTTGACCCCCTACCATGTTTAATGCAACAACGACCGCATTTATGTCACCCAACGACTACATTTAAATGAATTTTTATCATTTTTTGATATACACAAGTGTGGTGTTATTTGTTTTATACCGCGAACGTATTTTTGAAGAGAATATAACCACAAAGAGACATCTGGTGTTTGCATTGCATACCAACACCGGTCATTCTATAGTTGACAGGTAGGTTTTTTGACCCCGTACTCTTGTCATCCTTTTAAAATTTAAGACCTTTATATATATGGTATGGGTTTTGGGTTAAACATGTCATATCCTCTTTTCACCATGAGATAGATTTTTCCTCTCTGTTCCACAACCCATTTCCTGTTTAAACATTTCCCACGGCCCCTAGGGTATTTATGTTTTAGTTTACACGGCTAGAACCCCCTAAGGGTGATTTTTGACAAGATTTCTTTGACCTCATGTCCGTCTTTGTACCTAGCCGGTAGGAAAATGAAATATTCAGCTGCGTCCATCCTCCATGGAGTTTTTTCTATGGATTGTTCTATTTCTGCACAACTATTTCACCATGAAAATGGTTATGCGCCCATTTTCCTTAGGGAAAATATCTTCCTTGTTCTGGGAAAACTTAATTCTTGTGAGTGTTTTCCTATACCTTACTTCCAATCAGTTCTGATATTGTATGGATATGCCTACCCTTTCTCGTATTTGTTTCTTTGGTGTTGGGATGTACATGTTATGTTTAAAAAGAGCACTTTGGCCATTATTGTTATTGAGCATACTCATGCTTTCACTACGTAGTGGATATCTGGGAAGAAGATGTGGAGCAGCTCGTAAACACGACAAAATGAAAATACTATTGGGAGTGCTAGACCAAACTGCTCTATTTTTGTTGTAATGATAGTAACAAAATCACAAAGTTTTCAAGGTTCTAGAGCCCACCTTCTGTCACTGTGAAACAAGCCATTTCCATGTTTTATTACTTTAAAATAGTTATTATTTTACTTTTTAATGAAATAGTGTTTAGAAGCCTTGGTACCTCAATAAGTTTGACATCAATAAATAAAAATTTGAAAACCAACCTTGTGGACTCCTTTAATTTGGATAAAATCAACAAACATTAATTCATGAAAGAAAAAATGATAGAATGCTCAACTTACACATTGTCATGATGGATTAGTGCTGCTCTAAAACATGATGGAGGATATAGGATAACAAGAAGTTGTACCTCACACAACATCGTAGACACATGTGCCGATAAGTTTCCATTTGAACGTTGTAAATGCACACCCTTTTGTCACATCACAAATGATTAAGCACTTCTAATGGGTTACCCCTCTCCATCTTACAAAACTATTTTTGAGTGGTCAGCAATATATTGGAAAATATGTCTCTCTTATCTACTCTAATACTAGACAATGATTGCACTCTCCATTTTCGAAGAACAGTGATGCATACATATGGCAGCTTTTCCTCTCATTTTAGGTTACTTCAATACAACAATGTATGTTTATTTCTTGAGTTATTCAAAATAATCATGGTATCATAAAGACACCTCTCACCATTGTTATGTCATAATTTATATTCCCACTAAGAATGATTACCTCTTGAAAGACAGACTTGAAAACAATAAATTCGCACAATGCCTAAAAGGGGTGGGAAAAATAAATCAAAGGCAAATGAGGCCGATTCATATGTGGAGGTCATCTCCATGATGGAAATTAGATTCGAGGATACTAAGGCCATTACAGGAGCTTTCCAAGAATTCAAATGGGGAGAGATATATCAAATTATTAGAGATTAGAACGTCCTCAATGTTGGTCTAAAAGAAATTTCCCTATATCAAAACATAAAATACTCAGGCATTACTAAGGTCGCTACACACCCAGAGATATTCCCATGCTTGGAGGTTATTGGATGGACTCTTCCTTAAATGAATGCTTCTACAATGATTATATCTAATGTATAAGGTGAAGTTTTTGCTTCATTCACTCCAAGATACATAGCCTTGGACTGCAAGCTACCCCCTATGCAAGTTATGATGATTGATGATTGGGTCAAAAAGGTAGATATCGATGTTTTTTGGTGTGCAAAGAAAATGTTGGTGTCAAGAAAATAATTGCGCTAAAAGGAAACTGGGGAATATGAGTCTGAAAGCCTACGGACCCCTTTCAGGATCATAGATTTGATGTTGAACAAGATTTTTGGGCACGCTGATGGAACCCTGTACAAATTGAATTGGATTCCCCTCATTTATCATGTATCCTTTGAAGGCACTATTTTTAAATGGGAAGACATCATTCTAGACAGACTGTCATCTTGTGTAGCAGTAGCACATGGGGGTATAACCCAGAAGAGATCATAATTTTACATGGTATCTTACCTAATCGGTTGCATTTTGTGTAGGTACCCTTTTGTGAAGCTTGTGTGAATTTGGACACAAACCGAGACTCGTGTGTATGTTTATTATCCAAACAAATAAAAGAAAATAATGAAGTGATATATTCAAATAAAACAATCCAAAAAAAATTGGTGTTTTGTTACATGAGCGATTGAATTTTAAATAAAAATGAGAAGCATGCTTGACAAAAAGTTATGAACTCACAGGAACTCTTACAAATTGAATATTACGCCTAATAAATTTTCTCATTGTCTGCATGTATATAATGAATAAATCTTTCTTTATCAAGCTTCAAGTATTCTTCGTCTTGTAGAAAGGCACAAATTTTTGCTTTAGTTTAAAACTCATTTAAACAAGTGTTACATATAAATTTGCATGAAAAAAAACAGATTTAGGGAATAGTACCGGGGATGATTTTAAGGAACCATACTTATTTAAAAGTGTATAAATGTTGGTGAATATTACCAATTCTTAAAACCCCAACTATAAATGATTGGCGATATTTTTCAAAAAACATTTTAATTTCCAAGGATTTTATATCATTTATATAATAATTTGGTGATTTTTAGGGTGAAAAAATTTCACCCCATCAAAATTGGGTGAAACAGGGCTTCAAAAAATACAAAATGGCGAATATTTTTTGGGAGAAAAACATAGAAAAATAGCCCACTCGGCTAAATTTCGCCCCTAAAATTATCCCTGCGGAATACTTTGAGCATATAATGTGGACATGAATATTCCAAAATCCACGAAGCATCCTTTCCAAAGTAGTATGAAGTAGTGTCTTCCAACATGGATGTTTCAAATTCTTTCTCATAGTAGTCCATGTTACCCATCCCAATATCCAAAAAGATGCCCAAAACATTTTTATATAGAGAAATATCTTTCGGTTTTCCCTCATGTTTCCAATCAATCTAATATAATCAACATAACCAATATCTAATATTACAAATCATGGTAAAAGAAAAAAGTATGGGTTTCCAACTAATAAAACTTATTGTTATTTGTAGCTTGGATAATATTAAGAGCATATCAATGAAATCACTGCACTTCTTACATTTTTATTCAGTTCCCGACAGACATGCATGGAAGGAAAATACATCATTTTTTTAAATTTTAAGTATTCCCAAATTTAGAAAAAAATGTGTTTCTATGAATCCAAAAACTAAAAAAAGACCAGTTATCAGGGAAGAAACCAAAACATCTTGGACAAGCAAGATTTTAATTTGAAGTATTCCCATATTTTATAAAAATGTTTCTATAAATCCTAAAATTATAAAAAATGGTTAGAAGGGAAGAAACCAAAACATATTGGACAAGAAAAATATTACTAGGTCATGAAAATAGTAAGGCTAAATTACTTAAGTGTTGGAAGAGGGCATCTTGAGGTGAAGTAGCGATCCAAATATTCAAATAAGTGAGACAACCAACAGATTATTGTCTTGCCATTATTCCATCAATAAACATATTATCTCCAAAAAAAAAGCGTCATGTTTTTTCCTTAATACATGCATTGCCTAATGTAAAACAACCAAGGAACTTTACAAAAAAATCAAACTTGTAATTTTTAATCAACAAGCTCGAAATATGGACCCCTTTCAAATAATATTGACAAATATTTACATTGTGTGAAANACACACACACACACACACACACACACACACACACACACACACACACACACACACACACACACATATATATATACATATACATATATATCTATATATATATACACAAAATATCAATTAAAGCATCAAACATCTAGTATACTTTCTTTTAATTTTTTCTTCATCTAATTTTACTGATTACCCCCTTATCATTGCAGACCGTTAAGAAAATAAAACATAGTTATCAAGTTTCCAGAAACAAGCAAACTTAACAACTTGGAAAGAACTGCACATTTGAGCATGAAACATGCCATGGAATTTAAGAACCAAGCAATGCACCCCATACAGTGAATTTTACAGGAACCAATCTCTACATCAGTTACAATGAATTTTATAGGAACTAAGCAAGGAATCCTAGACACCAACATCGAGATGTAATAGCATATTTTCAATGAAGTTAAGAGCATCATCTAGGCACCCAATGCGGCCAAGGAGGTTAACCAAGTTCACACACTACTCCATTCTAGGTGTAAAATGATAATCCGTCATCATTCTATAAGAGTATTTCAATCCATCGTCCACTATACCTACATGGATTCTTACAAATATAATAGAAATGAAGGTGATGTTATTTGGCTTACTATATTTCCTTATAATTTCATAAAAGAGAGTGAGGTCATCTTAATAATGACCGTGTATTCCATATCCATATCCTTTCCCTACTATAAAGTCGTTAAGGGGGTAAATGCAGGAAGAACACTTGAAAGAAGGACTGGATTCGACTTAATTCCTATTCATTGCATTTTCCTAAAGAAATCCTAAGCCTCAAAAGATTCTCCTTCCTATGCAAACCCAGTAATCATGTCACTCCGAGAATCCAAGTCTCTCTCAGGCATTTTTTCAAACATATGGAATACAAAATTGATCTTTCGACATTTAGGATACATGGTACCAAGGAAATGATCACATGAGAATTTGATTCAAACTCATTTCTAATGGCATACACATGAATCTCTTGAACCTATTGTAGACCTTCCAAATGGATAAAAACCACAATCATGCTCACAA
Organism: Pseudotsuga menziesii; assembly: GCA_001517045.1. Taxonomy (NCBI): domain Eukaryota; kingdom Viridiplantae; phylum Streptophyta; class Pinopsida; order Pinales; family Pinaceae; genus Pseudotsuga; species Pseudotsuga menziesii. The sequence goes on along the minus strand of LPNX010590861.1, from coordinate 250,128 downwards.
CACTAAACACATATGAATTCATGACAACAAACTCGATTCAACAAAATGCCTCCAAGGCCTCAACAAAAAATCGTTTTAAGTGTATCCTACAACTACGACATTCCACAAAACAATGTCCATATGAGATATTTTGTCAAACACAAAGAGAGAATCCTTCACACACCCACATTTTCCACACATTGATATAAGAGGACCATCCAAATGGATTTCCATCTCGATCCCACATCTAAGAACATGTTGAAGAATAATTTTCCCCTATTTCCAATTTGTGCAAATGAAAAGAATGCAGGGAAATGTAAACTTAATCAAACCGGATACCCGTCTATTGCATTTAATCATACAGAAAAAATGTTTCATTGCAAATCCATTTTATTGCATATCATGTTATCATTGCATTCCAAATAAACACAACTCACTCTGAAATTTTTTCAAATATGAGGCAGGCATCATGTAAATCATCAACAATAGTGTACAACTTCTCACGAGTTTTTCTCCAAAGAAAACATTTTGATCGAGGCCGAATACAAGAAAAAGGTTGTGGGATTGCTTACCTTGAGATAGAAATTGTATGTTGGTAGTTTCCTCCATGAGAATAGATTGCAAACTCTACATTTATCAAAGGATATAATTGAGCTTGTCAATTGAATATGGGTTGTGTCATTGCATTGGGGAGGAAAGTTTAAAATGGAATAACAATTCATTTTGCAACAACTACCCATAGTTTATATGGGCATATTGTGTGAGATATTGCTCTCAACACTTTCAATAATTCTAGTTTTCTATTGGCATTGACCCATAGGCTAAATGTAATGGCCTACAAACTTAATAGGTTGGATTATTTTAGAGATCATTAAAAAAACCATTTTGAGGAATTAAAACTCGAATCTTAAACCCAAAAGTTCTTTATTATAATTTTCTTGTCCCTTTATTTTAATTTAGTAATATTTATGTAGTAATAATATGCAACAAAATATTTCCATTGGGTGATAATGGAATTATTCAAAGACAAATATTCTCCCATATTATCCCTATAGGGATTCACCTTACTGTGAGAAAGAAAAACATGAAATTTAACAACTAAACCATTGTCTCTTATACTTTGTGCCATTTCTCCTATGATAACAACATGAAATCAAACATATCTACTAAACCTAGAGTAGTTAATGGTAATATTCAACTTTTGAACTGGATTTCACATTGGTGCAACATGAGGAATGAATCCTTCATGAGATAACTTGGTTGTATTTTCTTTTTCTTTGTTATTCTACCCTACCTCCTCTTGGTCCTCACTTCCTACATCTAACCCACATATAGAACTCATCAAATTCTTGTGCTTATGTTTGGGATAGTCCAATTTATAGTTGATTTGTTCCAAATTTTGGGAATTTCCTAATACTGTATCCTTTTCTTCTCAATTCCATGTGTTATGAATGTCTTATTATGTCAATATAAATCCATAATTTTCAAATACTTGTGTCTCTGGTTCTAGAGAATCATGTGTTTGGAATTCAAGAAACAATTTCCTCATTAATTTGGTCACTTGATATCTAACCTCATTCCACTCTGGCTCGATTCTTAGTCTGTTCCACCTCATCTTTGACATAATATGCAAGTTTACTATGATAAAACTCCATCATCACTTCCTCTTTTGAATGTGTCCTTGTCTTTTTTGTTCCTTACCAATAGCCTTCTGATCCTTTCATTTCCTTGCATTCTTACACCTTATCCTTTGAACCTTGTCTTCTTCTTGAAAATATCCTCTACTTACCATATTAATTATCCTTCAAAAAACACCAACCAATTCCCACCACTTCTAGACTAATATCCCAACCAATGGTGTCCACAAATATTGACCTCACAAATATTCCTAATTCTTTGACGCTAGTCGTAAATTTTGGAGTTGTGATGTGTTGTGCGACACACAATTTTCTTGTCTAACATGTTGTGTTAGGGTAGGATACATGATATTCCAATGAAATTTTGACCATGGGAGGGTTGATCGCGAGGTGAATCTCTTGTTTGGCACTTATATTTAATGATTTTGTGTTTTTTTCACAATATTAATATATTACAAACATGTTTTAATAATATATGCATATTTATATATATAATATTGTTTTGTTTTTAATTTATATGTATTTATATTATAATATTAATGTTTATTTTTTCTTTATATAAAATGTGTTGTTTATAATATATACAAGATCCATGTGGTGGCGATGTCCTCGACATCGCCACATGCTTTTGCCAGAAGGCAAAATGCCTTGGGAAGAGTAAGAAGGCACACTCGAAGAGAATGTTGGAGGAACATTTTTTATATGAAACTTACACTTCTAAACATATTAACATTACTATATTCCATAAGATAATAACATAAAACTGTGAAAGCAATGGGGGGGATTATGTCATTGAACATTGGAAAACATGCTTCAACTATGGAAATATGACACTATTTGCAAAACACATGAAAGTGTAGAAGTGTAGAAGAAAATCATTTGTTATACATGATATTAATCAACAACAATATATTATTAAATAGAAAAAAACATTGTCTCTTATATTCAGAATAGAGACATTGTAAATATTGTGTTATTAACAACATAATTCAATTTCATTAAAAATGTTATATATTTCAAACTTTTGTGGCTTAGTTTAAAGACTCCAGGTTTATATCATAAAGTTAATTTATGTATCTCATTTATTTTATATTTATGTGTGTGTTAATTAATTTTAATTATATATTTTTTATGATTATCGAAAAGTATTATTGGAGTACTTATACCTTTAGCACCTTCACACACTCCAATCTTAATTAATGAGCCACAAATTCAAGTGGAGTATGTTAACATCGTAAGAAAATGTGGGATAATGGAATTGGTAGGTAAAACATTGGTCTTAGGCAACCCATAGGTCAAGAAAGGCAACCATTTCTTGGTCATTGATTACATTCCATGCATCAATTCAAGTTTGGTATTTAGTTTGCATGTAGTGTTCACTCTCATATCAATTTAGGATTTGATTAGTGGATATTTGGGTGGTCAACTTATTGGTTTTAGTACAGTTCTTCTTGTAGGACACTAGCATGTTTTGGAGACAATCTTGTTTGCTTGGAGCCAATTCCTCTATGTAGTTGAGGTAAGTCCTCTAATCATCCACTCAGTGAAGACTTTAGCTCAATTGTTTAGGTTTGGAGTTGAAGATATTCCTTGACACATTGGGGGAGGTTTTAGAGGAGTTTGGGGAGAGGTTTAGGTAATTCCTACAATCATCCACTCAGTAAAGAATTTAGCTCAATTGTTTAGGTTTGGAGTTGAAGATATTCGTTGACACATTGGGGGATATTTTAGAGGATTTTGGGGAGAGGTCAATTGCTTTTATTGAGTTTATTTGGCCATGAATATCAAATAGATAAATATTTTATCAGGGATGATTTTAAGGAACCATACTTATTTAAAAGTGTATAAATGTTGGCAAATCTTACAAATTCTTGAAAGGCCATCTATAAAATGTTTGGCGATATTTTTCAAAAAACATTTTAATTTACAATGATTTTATATCATTTATATAATAATTTGGTGATTTTTAGGGTGAAAAAAGTTTACCCCATCAAAATTGGGCAAAACAGGGGTTCAAAAAATGCAAAATGGCGAATCATTTTTTGGAGAAAAACCCCTAAAAATAGCCCATGGGATAAATTTCGCCCCTAAAATTATCCCTGTATATTATATCAATATCTTCTTTAGGAATTGAAGATTAGTTTGGACTGAAATCAATATACCTTTTTTTTCAAGCCCTTGCTACAATACAAAATAGTTCTAATTTATTCCCATTTGAGAAGTTGAAGGAACCATGCATGGAAATCAAAACTGGTCAAATATGATCATCTTATCAGTAGATGTTTGGGAGTATTGTTATGATAATTGGTCATAATTATACATTCTTGGAAAGGAAAGAAATCGCTATTGTACAAATTCACATGCAATATTTTCTTTCATTAATACCCATACCATTGAATCTTATTCATGCATCTAGACATGTACTAAAAGTTTTCATGCCCCCCATGGCAACACTTTCTATGAAAAGAGTGCCTACAGATGAGCCTTTCCTTGCATCTCTTGAAGGAAAATATTCCATGGTGTCCTTAATTGTACATTCTCAAATCATGGCTTTTATAAGAAACAACTTGTACATCTAGGTGCCTTGGGAAACATAACTTTAATTCAATTTCCCACACTACCATTTTCTTCAAGATATTGGATGATGTATCTCCATAATGAACTCTTATATGATAGAATATTGGTGTTTCTGATGACAGAGAGACCGATTCTAGCTCTAGAGGGGGAACACATATTCACTTGGGAATGATGAGGAAACCTATGCTACTTTGTGGGGAATATGAATTTAATTAGTCTGAAAACTCTCCTCATATTTCTTACCAGTGAGAGAAGTATGATGTGTTCTCTTATCCCTTGAATTCATCTACACATATAACTTTTGGAATAAATTCATCTGTGTTCATTATATGACATTTATTGCCACTAGAGAATTACTTGGCCATTTTATAGTTATATTGTTTTCTTGGAAAATGGTATGAAGAATTGATTTTTCTTAGGATTTCTTATGGATTTTGTTGCCTCCTTTCACACACCCGGGTCACGTGACAGAAATATTCAAGCCACTTGGTGTGTCCTTGGCGGCAAGTCTCAAGTGAAGGCTGTCACCTTGTTCTTGACTCCTCCGTTTAGGCTCAACTCCTAACGAAGCCAAGGGGGGTAGACCCTATTAATTTACTAAGGATAATCACTTAGTATGGTGATGTTAAACTGAATGAATTAATTAGGAGTTTGAAATTTAACCATAAACAACCATAGATGACAAGATCCAAAATGAGCGCACGAAAGCACAATGCTGAGACACAATATATATATATATATATATAGCAAGAAAATAACCAGTGCCTTAAAATGGAGTCAAAAGAAAATCAATGTAATTGAATGTGCTTGGAGTGAATGTTTTGCAATTGCCTCTTGGTAAGTTTTAAGTTAATGTGAAATATGAGTTGATTAAAATGAGGTGAAGGGGTGGACTCTAGATATACTCGAGAGTACTTGGAGTATGTCCGAAACTAAACCTTCACAGCTACCCACAAGGAATATGTGGGCTGAATGGAGTCTCTGGGGATATTGTTCATAACACACCTGTTAGGGTGTGACAGAGATCGGAACCTCAAGGTCACTTTTCAGAAGTTCTCACTTCCTTTGGGTATTTTTCCACCGTAATGGTTTGATCTAGGTGTTGGATTTTCACGTGATGGTTTGTCAATTTGGGAGAGTGAATCCTAATTATACTAGTCACTCAAGTGCTTTTGATACAGCTTGAATGATCAGATGAACCGCATCCAAGTGCATAGCATACACACCAAAGTCTTGTCAATTTTAGTAAATTTTGAGATGGATGTTCTTGTTAAAAAGAAAACCCTAGGAACCTCTTTCGGTCCAAGTGGACCTCAATCGGGGAATCAAGGAGGGGTTGATTTTATTATGGTTACTGAAACAAATGATTATAAAAAATGAAACATAAAAAGATAATCAAACCACAATTTTCTAATTAGACTACCACGAACATTTCTTCACCTTTCGGCTGAAAAGGAGGCTTGTGGGGTAAGTATTAAAGTTACTTTGAAACCAATAGAAATGGAATATGGAAATGATTTTAAATCAAATTATAATACCCTTCATATTAGTACTATGCTAGATTGAAAAAATATCAACGAAAAGAAAAAAATGACACGGACGTAAATCCCCCTGGGGGGATGGGGAATGGGCTCGAAAGAGCCTATTCATAATTATTTTTATTACCAGCGGTTACAATATCAGAAAAATGATATGGCACCTCTCAATTCTTATATAAAATGAAATGAAGAGCTTACAAAGTGCCAAAATTAAATATTTTTGTCAAAAAGGGAGACCCCTGGGGGGATTGAGAAGGCCCAAAAGTCACTTTTGAACAGAAGCTCCTCCTCTTTTCTGTTATACCTGATAAAAACCAGCAAGATTATTAGACTAAAATATTCCCAAAAGCACTTTGAAAGTACCTTTGGGTCAGCTTACTTTTAACAAAAAAAAAGCTAAGTTAAAACTAGTTAAAAAAAGGTAAAAAGGGAACCAAGGAAAGCAAGCTTTCCTTGGGATCTTGGATTTGCTTTTAGGAAGACAATATGATCTGCACTGATTTCTAGATTTATCGTTTATAACAAAAAACAAAAATCTAATGCATGCAAGCTACAAATTGTCTTTAAAATTCCATGCAAAAAGGACGATTTCCCTAAAGCTAGATCTAGAATGCTTATGAAACCTTTTAAGAACAAGATCTATATTATGGGCTTTCAGGAGATAGATCTATGTTAAATTTACTTTAATATAATATATCTAAACAATATCAAAGCTCTGAACAAAGTAACCAAGTAAAAAGAATTGATTTTGAAGGAGGAAAAAGAGAAGAGAGGAGTGCTTATTGCTGAAGTAGATCTGCAATGGAAACTTGTTAGTGGAATGCAGAGGGGCAATGTCTTCACAAATATTTTGGATGTACAGTGGAGTCAAACTAGATCCACGGCTCCTCCAATCCTTGCTACCTGTTGACAAGCATATGCGACTATGCACGTAACGGGGGAAAACAACCCAGACCGAGATCCTTAAAGCAGGCTCCAAGCTGTTTGGGATGGTTGTTTCCGATAGGTTTAAAGTCTCTGTTAGCCTCAAATTCTAATCAAAGAAGTCTAAAAGATAAAACTAAAGCTACTGTTCTGGTTAATTAAATCTACAAAATACCTACAAATGTACAAATTAAACTAGTTAATCTGATTACTAATGAATTAGAAATATTACTAAATTAATCTATGAACTAAATCTACTCAATCAATTTAAATTATAATATAATAATCAAAAGTTAATCAAATGTTAACATGTTAAATGAGTTACAGAAATGCATTATAAACATATATACATTATTCATAAAAGCAGAGAATGACTTGACATTGATGTAAATACAACAACCTGGTTCAAAAAGATTTTCGAAAATAAAAGAAAAGCTACTATTAATCTGCTCTAAACAATCCTATCCCGATTGAGAGCGTAAAAAAACTGAAATCGAATTACCAATAATCCTACTGTGTTAACAATCCTACTAATATTCAGAAAGAATTTGAAAACTTAAACAAGATCGCACAGCAGACGAATATATCATATATATAATGATGACAACACCAAATTTATAACATGATATATATCAACAAATCGACAATCATACAGAATATATTTGCACAATTCTTTAAAGAGATTATGACAAACATTAATAATATAGAAAACAGTGACAAGACCAATGGATACCACAAACATATATGCAAAGTATAAAAATGTTAACATATATAAGTATCACCAGTTTAAAACACTGTATCTGCTGACAGGAAACTGCCTCTAGTTACAGAAAGATCAAACAGTAGTCTCGTCTTCTCCTTTCCCAAAATATCGACCCCCAGCTGAGAAGAAAGAATCACTCCAACCTCTCAGCAATCATGCATCTTGATCTTCTTGAAGAAATAATTCCTCAAACAGAGCAAATACCCCCTCCATTGGCAATCGAATTCCAGTCTGCTTAAATAAACAAAGATCAGAAGAAATGAAATCCAAATTGAGCTTTGCTCTGGTGAATTTCTGGAAAGACCCATTTCTTTGCCGGCTGCAACTGCAAAAATCGTGTTCAGAAGATCCCAAAAATCTCTTAGAATCCATCACTTTCTGGGGAAATCTACCTGAGTAAAGATAAATGGGCCATTTCTGGAGAAAACCCATGTGGCGTATTTTTGAGATCTGTCCCCATTTATGAGAAGTGAAGCCCGGAAAAATGCCTGCCTGTTTGGCTATGCGTTTTTGTAACTGGCCAAAAATGAAATTCGTGGCATACCTTCCTTCCTCCACTTCAGGGAAAACTCAAGCGGTTTTATGGCCCATAAACTTGGATTAGATGTCGAACCAATCCATTTATCTCGCCAATCATTTCTCTATTTTTGATAAGGAAAAGCTGGTGCATACGCTTCATCTTTTACCTGCACATTGAAAACATATTTTAAAATGCAGTTTATAAAAATTGCGCGAATACGTAAGAGACAAGTTAAAAGATGAAGTATCTTCCCTTTTCCAATGACCCATCGATTGAATACATTAGTAACATGAATGCTGACAAATGTGACATTCGATCTGTTATTTTGCTTGAGTTTCTCATAGCAACAATCCCGGCAGTTTCGTTCATCTTCTCTCTTGGTGACGTTCTTACAGGGATCCTTCTAACGATTTGATTGATATCGATAAGTTTAAATCGCATAGCTAATGGAGTCTTTCACAATTCAATAAATTCCAGTTATGAAATGTCCACACGTCGAAGATTTGACATATATATTATTGGCTTGTTAGACAGGTGTTTTCTTCATCTTTCATTATGGTGTACTTGGGTTGAGATCATAGTCATCTTGATGGCTATGATTTAACCATTACTTATCTAGCAAATGTAGCATGGCGATCCTTATCCATGACATTGGCGTCTACTACAACCCTCAATCTCCTCTTTAGCATGTTGGCTTCTTGTGCTTCCTGTTCATAACAAGAAAATATTGCAGGATAATCATTTACATAATCATTTCAGCATCAATCGTCCCCTTTAAACCAATAACAAAAATGCATCAATTTTATTTATAAAATCATTATTACATTATGATAATGGTAAGGTTGTCGGGAAGGTAAAACAAATTCAAGAGTTGGAATTTTCCTTTCGTAAAAATGTATTCACTTTGGCTGCAAATATATCATAAATATATATACCTAAGCGAAATAGAAATCCCATGACCCATAGTATCAACTTCGACCTTTACATGCAATAATAAAGCTGACATATGAAGCCCATCATAAAGATCAAGATCAAATAAACAAGGTTGTGTTATGCGTAATTCGTGGATTGAACAAAAAGCCTTGGAAATATAATTCGAATGAACTTTGATAAGGTGCCAAAAATACAATAATCAACCTTCCAATTTCAAAACCTTATCAATATTTACGATAACAAAATCAAATAATAAAATCAAATGATAAATATTTGGATAAGATTTCAATATTAGGTTATGACAAATTATTAACACTTATCCCTTGATTTTCAATGCAAATCCACTCAAAATAATAATTTCAAAGTAGTGATTTTGTCAACTAATCCATAGTTCGCAAACGTTTTTCTTTAAAAAAACATGGAATGTCACCATTTCAGTAGCTGTCAATTCTTTAGGTTTACTATATGAAATTCAAACAGTTCATCAAAACAAAATACAATTTTGTTTGATTAAATAATGTTTTTTTAAGGCTGTTGAGTAGGGGCACAATAGATAGCGATTGACTGGGCGAAACAGTTATTTCTGTGAAAACATGAAATCTGACTTGTGTATGTAGCAAGATAAGAAAATTTTTCTTTAACTTAGATTAGCATTTTCTTGAAGATAAAAGAACTGTGCCTTGTGATAAGACTAGATTTCAAACTAATACCAAATTCAATTCTTTTATCATTATCAAGAGACTACCTTCAAAAATGACACGAATTTTAAGTTTTTTCAGAAAACATAAGACTCCAAAAGAAATTAGTCCTGGGAAATACAACGCAATTTTGATATTTGACCAGTTTTTTTTAAGATATGATCCCAATTCTACGGTCATGACCCTCCCCGAAAGCATCCATAGCCTCGAAAGGGTTGAATTTTAACCATACATCCTACCGTTCTAGTCCCAAGATAAGATAAAAAAATGAATATTTAGAACTTCTCAATTTATTAATGGGTAAGTTGCATTGGAACCTCTTCACGAGTGTGGGATGACCTTGGATTCTTATAGATTTTTGTATATATAACAATTTATGATTTGGAATCCAAGTATGCCACAGACGGAGCCCTCCTACCTGTAGGTGTCCATAGCCTCGAAAGGGTACGTCTTTTAACCCATTCTACCCAATGGCTTATATCCCAAGCTAATAAGTTTAAAGAAGGTTTCATACTCAGCATTTAAGTGCTCATCTACAAGAGATTTGCATGTTTATAATGGGGGAACATAATAAGAAACTCTTTACGAGTAAGATAGCGTAAAGGATCTATAGATAACTGATTTTATTTTTAAATTGCAACCGCTTTTCCAGAACTGATTTCTGAATAAGTAATAGAATTCCTAGTAATAGTGACTTCGATATCCATTAAATCCAACAATTTGAGGATAATGATAAAAGAAGCGAAGTAAAGTAAAATTTTTGGTCTAGTAATTTTTTGTTTACAACAGTTCAACTTCTTTTTCTTTTATTTCTGAGATAAGAACAGATTTCTAAAAGTCTAGCTTCCTTCATGTTTTATATAATCAGATTCCAATTTTATGACATAAAAACATTCCCAGATCTGAATCATTTCTCCTGGTTTTGAAAAATCAAAAGAACAATAAAAATAAATTGAAAAGAAAACAACCAGTAATTATAAGTGTACAATATGTACATGAGTTTTATTTGAGCAAATTATTGAAACGAAGGATTTCAAAGTCTACAAGAAAACTCTTAGTAAAGAAAACGAAATTTTAAAATAAAAAATACACACATAACACATGAGTTAAATCAAGATCTCATCAAATGGAAAATAGGTTTAACAACATATGACTAATTACCAGCAAAGAAAATGAGAGATTAAAATAGATTAACATGTTTTAAAGTTTTTTATCCCTATTTTTTTTAAATCTTTCAATTAAGTCAAAGTTGTTTTTTAATAATTGATGGGATGTTAATCTAATGTGTTTTATTCAGAAATAAAAGTAACAAAATAAATCATAATGAGTATGCAGCTATAAAAAGATGAAAGGTTCTTTCTTTTAATGAGAAGATTTAAAAAACGAGAGGAAGTAAAGAACTGATTCCCCGATAATGATATCATCATCGCATTCTTAAAATGATGTTGTCGCAACTCCATATATCTGCATTTATTCAAATGTAAACAAACATAAATCATTCTAAATTATAAACCTAACCTAAACTAATAAAATAAAATATATACAAACTAAGTAAATGAAAATTTCCAATGAAGCCATTCACGTAGCTTAAAACCTGCCAGAGAAAACAAGTCATGTATGAGAATTGGAAATTGGAATAATTCAAAACGAAGAAAAGAAATTAAATCAAATTTTGTATGTACAAAGCATAAAATATGAAACGTGAACCTTTTAATAAATGATTCCTCCCACCATGTATAAATCGGATCATAAAAATCAAGTCGGAAGAAGATAGATTTCTCATGAGAATCATGACTAAAAAGAATCTTATCAGAAGTATGATTCAAAATTCGTGAAAAAGGATCAATAAAAAATGTATCTTTTAACACAATATCGTCATGACTAAATTCAAAAAGAACAAAATGACATTTGGGTATTATTTGGAAATCAAATACGTCATTGTGTCTTTTAACGTGAAGATTAAAGTTGATGACATTATCTTCAGATATGATTATCATGTTGCAATGAAGAAAATTAATGTTCAATACATCATGAATAAATTGTGCATCCCTTTCAATATTACAGATTGAATCATAATCCTTACTGACAAAAGATAAAATGGATGAAAATGCATGAGTTTGATGAGTAACGATAGTAGAAAAATTATGATCTTCTTCATGAAAAATTTGAATTAAATCAGAATGGATATCAAAATATCCTTCATCTTCAAAAAATGTATTTCCTTGTATCCTATCAAAATCTGACCATAATGAAGTGTTCCTTAGAAAATCATTAACATGTAAATGTATTCTATGATCAGCAAAAACATCATGATACAAAGAGTAGTAAGAGTCAGAGTATAAAAAGGTAAATGCTTCTCTATTGATATGATTTGTTTCATTGACTACTTTAACAGAAGCATCATTAGCAAAACTCTGATCTACTGAATTTTGTGAAGAAATGAAAGGAACTAACTCATCATGAAAGGAAGATGATGAAATTATATCATCACTAGCACATTCAGTTGAAGAATTAAGAATTTTTGGTTTATCTTCCATTGTCTTGTGAACAACAAGAGTTTCAAAATTATCGCTTAATGTAAAAGTTGAATCATCATCTTTATTCTCTTGTTCTTGAAATTGCTTATCATGAGATTCCGTGATTTGCCCATTTTCAACAATTTCATTTTCAGCAGTGGAATTAGAAAGAATAGATTCTAAATCATCTTCAACTGATGAACTAACATGCATACTCTCTATTGCAGATTTTTCATTCTTATCCAAATCATGAAAATCAGAGAGAGAGATAAGATAAAGAAACCAATCCATTTTTTCTTTTTCAGAAAGTTGATGTCCTTCACGAAACCTGTAACATATTAACATGAATCTGGAAAAGAAATCATCAAGAGAGTCATCTTTATGTCTACGAAGATTTTCTAACTCAAATCCAAGTTTCTTATAGCTATAATCCTCATGAGCTTTAAGAAATAACTTCGTGAAATGTTCCCATGAATGAATGGATTTTGCTGGCAAGAACTTAAACCAAATCAGAATTCTTCCTGTGAAAGTAGCTGCAAAAAGTCTACATTTCTCAACCTCATCAAATAGATCTATGCAATCACAAAAAGAATTAAATACCGAAAGTTGATGAGAGGCAGAAATCTTACCTTCTCCATTGAAGCTCAGTCTTCGCAAGAAATTAGACATCTCTGGAGAAAAACTTTCGCCAGATGTATGAAAGCTGAAAGCATGATCTAAATCAGTAATATTAGCCATTTGATAGTAAAAATAAAAATAAATGAAATAAAAAATCAACCAACTCAAAATGGCCTTCTTGCTGATCAGGCCCTCCTTCTAGCGCCATTGTTGACAAGCATATGCGACTATGCACGTAATGGGGGAAAACAACCCAGACCAAGATCCTTAAAGTAGGCTCCAAGCTATTTGGGATGGTTGTTCCTAACAGGTTTAAATGCTCTGTTAGCCTCAAAGTCTAATCAAATAAGTCTAAAAGATAAAACTAAAGCTATTGTTCTGGTTAATTAAATCTACAAAATACCTACAAATGTACAAATTAAACTAGTTAATCTGATTACTAATGAATAAGAAATTTTACTAAATTAATCGATGAAGTAAATCTACTCAATCAATTTAACTTATAATATAATAATCAAAATCTAATCAAATGTTAACATGTTAAATGAGTTACAAAAATGCATTATAAACATATATACATTATTCATAAAAGCAGAAAATGACTTGACATTGATGTAAATACAACAATCTGGTTCAAAAAGATTTTCAAAAATAAAAGAAAAGCTACTATTAATCTGCTCTAAACAATCCTATCCCGATCGGGAGCGTAAAAAAACTGAAATCGAATTACCAATAATCCTACTGTGTTAACAATCCTGCTAATATTCAGAAAGAATTCGAAAACTTAAACCAGATCACACAGCAGACGAATATATCATATATATAATGATGACAACACCAAATTTATAACATGATATATACCAACAAATCCACAATCAGCATAATTCGACAATCATACAGAATATATTTGCACAATTCTTTAAAGGGATTATGACAAACATTAATAATATAGAAAACAGTGACAAGACCAATGGATACCACAAACACATATGCAAAGTATAAAACTGTTAACATATATAAGTATCACCAGTTTAAAACACTGTATCTGCTGACAGGAAACTGCCTCCAGTTACAGAAAGATCAAACAGTAGTCTCGTCTTCTCCTTTCCCAAAATATCGACCCCCAGCTGAGAAGAAAGAATCGCTCCAACCTCTCAGCAATCATGCATCTTGATCTTCTTGAAGAAATAATTCCTCAAACAGAGCAAATCCCCCCTCCACTGGCAATCAAATTCCAGTCTGCTTAAATAAACAAAGATCAGAAGAAATGAAATCCAAATTGAGCTTTGCTCTGGCGAATTTCTAGAAAGACCCGTTTCTTTGCCGACCGCAACTGCAAAAATTGTGTTCAGAGGATCCCAAAAATCTCTTCGAATACATCTTTTTATAGGGAAATCTACCTGTGTAAAGATAAATGGGCCTGTTCTGGAGAAAACCCATGTGGCGTATTTTTGAGATCTGTCCCCATTTATGAGCAGTGAAGCCCGGAAAAATGTCTTCCTATTTAGCTACACGTTTTTGTAACTTACCGAAAACGAAATTCATGGCATACCTTCCTTCCTCCAATTCAGGGACAACTCAGGCGGTTTTTTATGGCCCATAAATGTGGATTAGATGGCGAACCAATCCCTTTATCTCGCCAATCGTTTCTCTATTTTTGATAAGGAAAAGCGGGTGCATATGCTTCATCTTTTACCTGCACATTGAAAACATATTTTAAACTGTAGTTTATAAAAATTGCGCGAATACGTAAGAGACAGGTTAAAAGATGAAGTATCTTCCCTTTTCCAATGAACCCATCGATTGAATACATTAGTAACCTGAATGATGACAAATGTGACATTCGATCTGTTATTTTGCTTGAGTTTCTCATAGCAACAATCCCGGCAGTTTCGTTCATCTTCTCTCTTGGTGACGTTCTTACAGGGATCCTTCTAACGATTTGATTGAGATCGATAAGTTTAAATCACATAGCTAATGGAGTCTTTCACAATTTAATAAATTCCAGTTATGCAATTTCCACACGTCGAAGATATGACATATATATTATTGGCTTGTTAGACAGGTGTTTTCTTCATCTTTCATTATGGCGTACTTGGGTTGAGATCATAGTCATCTTGATGGCTATGATTTAACCATTACTTATCTGGAAAATGTAGTGTGACGATCCTTATCCATGACATTGGTGTCTACTACAACCCTCAATCTCCTCTTTAGAATGCTGGCTTCTTGTGCTTCCTGTTCATAACAAGAAAATATTGCAGGATAATCATTTACATAATCATTTCAGCATCAATCGTCCCCTTTAAACCAATAACAAAAATGCATCAATTTTATTTATAAAACCATTATTACATTATGATAATGGTAAGGTTGTCAAGAAGGTAAAACAAATTCAAGTGTTGGAATTTTCCTTTCGTAAAAATGTATACACTTTGTCCACAAATATATCATAGATATATATTCCTAAGCAAAATACAAATCCCATGACCCATAGTATCAACTTCGACCTTTACATGCAATAATAAAGATGACATATGAAGCCCATCATAAATATCAAGATCAAATAACAAGGTTGTGTTATGCGCAATTCGTGGATTGAAAAAAAATCCTTGGAAATATAATTCGAATGAACTTTGATAAGGTGCCAAAAATACAATAATCAACCTTCCAATTTCAAAACCTTATCAATATTTACGATAACAAAATCACATAATAAAATCAAATGATAAATATTTGGATAAGATTTCAAGATTAGGTTATGACAAATTATTAACACTTATCCCTTGATTTTCAATGCAAATCTACTCAATAATAATTTCAAAGTAGTGATTTTGTCAACTAACCCATAGTTCGCAAAGGTTTTTCTTTAAAAAAACATGGAATGTCACCATTTCAGTAGCTATCAATTCTTTAGGTTTACTATATGAAATTCAAACATTTCATCAAAACAAAATACAATTTTGTTTTGATGAAATAATGTTTTTTTAAGGCTGTTGAGTAGGGGCACAACACTACTTGAAAGCTAAACACACAATCTTGCACGAAACCTCATGAGATCTGGATATATATATGAAAAAGAGACAAGAATTACATGCAAATAAACTTATTAAACATGTATAATCTAGATATTCTAATCACATATGCTATGAGATATAAGAAAAACAAGTAACCTTACTTGCCCAACTATACTCCTATTGATTCAGCTGAATCGTTCAAGCTAGACAGGGTTCAGATGCAGAATTTGAGAGAAAATCCGGCAACATCAATAGCCATAAGACAATGCTTAATCCACACATATGAGAGAATTACAACATTTGGCCTCCAAAGCTTCTTTATTTCAACAATCAAAATATCACAAAAGTATTACAATAGCGAGCCCTTCAATCCAACTCTAACTCGCTTGGAAGAGGCATCCTGTTCTTTATTTAAACAAAAAACAGGAGATCCAGCCCAGGGGGGTGCAAATCCCAAGGAGACAAATCACTGTAGCTAAAGGAGAGTCCATCAATGCCTGATCTGTGTCTAACTGAGCCAGATATGAGTCTCACTGAGTGCAAATGTCAATCAGCGGGCTGATCTAACTAACACCTCAACCTGTTGACTGAATCATCCACCAAAACTCATCCAGATGAGCCAAAACGTGTGGAGGAGAGAGGGAGGGAGAAATTCCCCATAAAGGATGCTGAAGATCAACTCTGGATCTGATTTTATCACCTCCTTCAATCAATTATTTGTCAGATCCAGTCAATCTGGTTCAGATCTAATTGATTTCAATCAAATCAGCTGACAATCCACTGATCTATGATTGTGTATTTGCTCCATTATTCATCAATTTATTAATTAAAATAATCAATGATTGATTTTTGGGGCTTTCTTACTTGAGTGATGGAAAATCACTCAAAACTAGGAAATAGTGGGTCCATGGGTTTACATGGTGCTCTTAGCTTGAAAATGAGCATCTACATGACTAAAACTGATTATTTGGCCCACTTTTATTACAGAATCAATTTTTCCAATTAAGCTATTAAAAAATAGCCTAAGTTTTGAAAAAAAAAATTTAATAAAAAACATTGAAAAAACTAAAAAATTGAAAAATTGAAAAAACCTAGGGTGACTTAGACACGTTCATATGACTCGACCATGATGTCTAGCATGTTTATACATTGACACATAGACTCTAATAACGTCAATAGGCCTAAATGCCAAGCCGACCACCCCAACTTTGGAGGTATGGAGTGAAAAACTTAGAAATTATCAGTCGTTTATTCAACAACCCATAATAACCAAGGGAAAAAACACCATGGGCTGATCAGATTGACAAATAAAGTCTAAGAGACTGAGTCTTTTACAAACACTATCATGCTAGAACATTTATTACAATTCCCCCATGGGGTATGAACATGTGATATAGTACAACAAGCACTTCCCAAACGTACTTCGAAAGGTCTTCTGAAGTCCGACCAAGTTATCATTGTCCAGTTCACTAGGCTCACTTGATAAAAAACCACTAAGTACAACTTAGGTGGTAACATTGTGGCTCCAACTGTGGGACATGTGCTCGATCTGTTCATAGGGAAAGGAGAGGATAGGAGAACACCAGAATCTCTGGTTTATACACCCTATAAAAACATCTCAACTTCACAAGAAAACCTCAGTAGCACAAGCTTTACATAAAAACCAAATGAACCATTAAGATGATTTATTTACACAAAATAAATGTAACTAACTAAAAGAAGCAAAGTTGTATTATAGCCAATTATAAAATAGAAATGCAGAAAGTAAATGCTCTCTTTCAAGGAGATTATTTTCATACTCTAAGCATGATATAAAAGGGGTTAAGTGTAATAAAAAATCCAATGTAACCACCTAAGCATTTTATTAACATAAAAAAATATTTCATTGTCTTTGGTTACCAGCCAAAGTAAGGATACCTTATTTAGAAAATGCAAACCTGCGTGATGATTCAGAATGGGCGGGATGGATGGGAGATCATAGGCATGAATAATGTCATAAATATTCTTCCCCAACTTGTATGTGCTCATGCAAGTTGCTTCTATCCATGACTGGATAGGACTGATATACCAATCAGAATGATGAGGCAGACTGACTACATCATCATACTGATCACCGTGGCTTATCAAATCATAACTCGTTGCACAAGCCCCAAGTAGCTCCAAATCATAAGGAACCTCTATATATGAAAAATATGGTTGAGACTGATATTCTACTGACTACATCACATCTGACTTTTCACAACACTGCTTCTCAATGTCTTCATTACCGATACCCTTGTGCGGCTCTGCATGATATGACTATGAATGATCACATCAAAATTCTAAATGCTCCTCTTCCATACTAAGGTTTTCCAAGGTCTCCAGATCCATGCTTCCCTCTATGGAAGTATAGTAGATTGGACTTCCACAAATTTCTAAATAGACACTCCCCTTCCTGGATATAGCATAGATAGGATTCTTAATAAGATATCCACAAAAATCCCAGTAGTAATCACCATCATCTATGTTAGATGTGATGGATTCCCCATTGCTGATATTAGGTTCCAATATCAAGTTTTCTTTGTCTTCATTATTGATACTGATATATGTCTCATACTGATCATGTGGATAAATTGCATGCTCCTTTTTCATATCAAAGTTTCCCAAGGCCACATGGTCCATGCTCTCTCCTTTATATATTCCATAGACGAAAGAATCAACAAAACCATCAAAAGTTTCTGGTTCATTATTTTCCTCTTTATTCATGTCATAGACTGGATTTTCCATGAATGTCCAAGACTCCTCATCAACATCTTTGTTAGGGATAAGGGAGTATTCATCACTTGTAACATGCTCCAAGCTATACTTGTCCTCATTTTCATACTCATCTTCTTCAGAGAAAAGGTCACAAGGTAGTAAACCTTCTAGACTGTCATCATTATATGGAGAACACATAGGAGTCCCATCATGTATATTACAGTTTTCATCATAAGTTTCACTATAAGATTCTGCAATGGTTTCATCCTCAGGCTTGTACTGTTGAGATGGTGACAAAGGGTAGGCCTGGCCTACCATGTATATATGATCAGGATCGCTTGAATTTGTTTCCTAATTACTGGCCTCGGGAAGTCCATGTTCCATGACTTGATTTACAACATAAAAAGTGCTTTCTTGGTGCAATTGTTCACATAGTCTACACCATGGAATTACTTCTTCTACCGTGTTAGCTGAGTCTAACTGGTTTGGAATCCTAGGTTCTTGTTGAGGAAAATTATTTTGATACATCTGATTCTTCCTAGGCTGGAAGTTCCTAGGTCCATTATTTCTTTCCATTGTGATTATTCTATTGTGCATAAGATTCAATTATGCAAATTGATCTGCCATAAGTTGCTTTTGACTAGTAGCCAAGTCTTTTATCATGTCTGTTACCTTTTCCATGGGATATTTAGAGGATCCCTTTTCTTCATTGTGTGAAGTGTTTCCCCTAGCGTAACCTGGAATGTTGGATTTTCCTAAAGACTGCATATTCTTTTCTATTTTCTCAGCCAATTCCTGAGCAGTTTTTAGATTGGTCAGCTCTTTGTCTCTTAACTGGTACCTCAAATCACCAGTGAAATATTCTATGTAATATATGAGGATGGAGGCATCCTTTGGCTTGATTTCATTAGGGAGGTCCGCAACGACATGCCTAAACTTAGTGTTAAATTCATCCATGGTTTCATTCTCCATCTTCTTTATGTTATGAAGGGCAGCAAGCAGATGTCTTGGTTCTTTATTTTCTCCCCATTTCTTCTTAAAACCCTCTAGGAATTCACTAAGAGTTTTATATGAATCATCACCTAGATCGAAGTACCATTCTTCAGCATCATCTTCTAAGGATAAAGCAAAGAGCTTCATTTTGACATCGTCATGGTCATGGGCATCATCATTGCAATAACTGACCAGGTGCTTTTCAAACATTCGAAGGTTAGACTTGGCAGTGATGGCATTATTTCCCTAAAATGTGGGGAGCCTCTTGATAGCATCTTTTGGAATGGCATGGGGAGCACCTGCTATCTGAGAAAAGTCAAGGGGTTTGAATAATTCCATCATTTCTTGAGATTGGTGAACATGACTCTCTACAAATATGTGATGGATATCTAAGAGGGATTGGTCTCCTAAATTTTCAAGGTTTCTTTGAGAAGTCTTCCTATTCAATATTTCCCTAATAAACCTTTTGGGATTAGGGAGAGGATTGAATAATTGTTGGCAGTTTCTTTAGGTAGAAATTCTCGAAGGGACGTTAGACAGTGGAGTCACCAGATGGATCGAGTTTTATTTTTTATGTTTCTTAAAGACTAGATCAATCAAAAGTTTTTATCTTTTTAGTTGTTTAGAAAAAAATTAAGCTAAGTCGTACTCGGGAATAAAAATATTTATCCCCAGCAACGGTGCCAAAAAGTGTTTCCGCCTTTCACACACCTAGGTCATGTGGCAAAAATCGTCAAGCCACTCGGTGTGTCCTTAGGGGAAAGTCTCGAGTCAAGGCTGTCACCTTGTTCTTGACTCCTTTGTTTAGGCTCAACTCCTAACGAAGCCAAGGGGGGTAGACCCTATTAAGTTACTAAGGCTAATTACTTAGTATGGTGATGTTAAACTAAATGAATTACTTAGGAGTTTGAAATTTAACCATAAACAACCATAGATGACAAGATGCAAAATGAGCGCACAAAAGCACAATGCTGAGACACAATATATATATATATATAGCAAGAAAATAACCAGTGCTTTAAAATGGAGTCAAAAGAAAATCAATGTACTTGCATGTGCTTGGAGTGAATGTTTTTCAATTGCCTCTTGGTATGTTTTAAGTTAATCTGAAATATGAGTTGATTAAAACTAGGAAAAGGGGTGGACTCCAGATATACCCGAGAGTACTTGGAGTATGTCCAAAACTAAACCTTCACGGCTACTCGCAAGGAATATGTGGGCTGAATGGAGCCTCTGGGGCTATTGTTCATAATACAACCATTAGGGTGTGATAGAGATCACCACCTCGAGGTCACTTTTCTGAAGTTCCCACTTCCTTTGGGTATTTTTCCACCGTAATGATTTGATCTAGGTGTTGGATTTTCACGTGATGGTTGTCAATTTGGAAGAGTGAATCCTAATTATACTAGTCACTCAAGTGCTTTTGATACAACTTGACTTATCAGATGAAATACAGCCAAGTGCAGAGCATACACACTGGAGTCTTGTCAATTTTGGTAAATTTTGAGATGGATGTTCTTGTTAAAAAGAAAACCCTCCAGGAACCTCTTTCGTTCCAAGTGGACCTCAATCGGGGAATCAAGGAGGGGTTGATTTTATTATGTTTACTGAAACAAATGATGATTGCAAATGAAACATAAAAGGATAAGAAAAATACAATTTTCTAATTAGACTACCATGAACCTTTCTTCACCTTTCGGCTCAAAAGGAGGCTCGTGGGGTAAGTATTAAAGTTACTTTGAAACCAATAGAAATGGAATATGGAAATTATTTTAAATCAAAGTATACTACCTTTCATATTAGTACTACGCTATATTGGAAAAATATGAACGAAAAGCAAAAAATGACATGGATGCAAATCCCCCTGGGGGGGATGGGGAATGGGCTCGAAAGAGCCTATTCAGAATTATTTTTATTACTAACGGTTACAATATTAGCCAACTGATATGATGCCTCTTTATTCTTATACAAAATGAAACCAATAGCTTACAAAGTGCAAAAATTAAAGATTTCAGTAAAAAAGGGAGACCGTTGGGGGGATTCAGAAGGCCCAAAAGTCACTTTTGAACAGAAGCTGCTCCTCTTTTCTGTTATACCTGCTAAAAATTAGAAAGATTATTAGACTAAAATATTCCCAAAATCACTTTGAAAGTACCTTTGGTTCAGCTTACTTTCAACCAAAAAAAAACTAAGTTAAAACTAGTTAAAAAAAGGTAAAAGGGGAACCAAGGAAAGCAAGATTTTCTTGGGATCTTGGATTTCATTTTAGGCAGCCAATATGATATGCAGTGATTTCTAGATTTATCTTTTATAATATAAAATAGAAATCTAATGCATGCAAGCTACAAATTCTCTTTAAAATTCCATCCAAAAAGGACGATTTCCCTAAAGCTAGATCTAGAATGCTTATGAAACCTTTTAAAAACAAGATCTACATTATGGGCTTTGAGGAGATAGATATATGTTAAATTTACTTTAAGATAATATATCTAAACAATATCAAAGCTATGAACAAAGTAACCAGGTAAAAATAATTGATTATGAAGGAGGAAAAGGAGAAGAGAAGTGCTTGTTGCTGAAGTAGATCTGCAATGGAAACTTGTTAGTGGAATGCAGAGGGGAAATGTCTTCACAAAGCTTTTGGATGTACAGTGGATTCAAAGTATATCCATAGCTCCTCCAATCCTTTCTACCTAAAAACTAAACACACAATCCTCCACAAAACCTCATGAGATATGGATATATATATGAAAAAGAGACAAGAATTACATGCAAATAAATTTATTAAACATGTATAATCTAGATATTCTAATCAAATATGCTATGAGATATAAGAAAAACAAGTAACCTTACTTTCCCAGCTATACTCCTATTGATTCAGTTGAATCTTTCAAGCCAGATAGGGTTCATATGTAGAATTTGAGAGAAAAGTCGGCAACATCAATAGCCATAAGACAATGCTTAATCCACACATATGAGAGCATTACACCATTTGGCCTCCAAAGCTTATTTATTTCAACAATCAAAAAATTACAACAGTATTACAATAGCAAGCCCTTCAATCCAACTCTAACTCGCTTGGAAGAGGCAGCCTGTGCTTTATTTAAACAAAAAACAGGAGACCCAGCCCAGGGGGGTTCAAATCCCAAGGAGACAAATCACTGTAGCTGAAGGAGAGTCCATCAATGCCTGATCTGTGTCTAACTGAGCCAGATATGAGTCTCACAAAGTGCAAATGTCAATCGGGGGAATGATTTGACTGACACCTCAACCTACTGACTGAAGCATCCACCAAAACTCATCCAGATAAGCCAAAATGTGTGGAGGAGAGAGGGAGGGTGAAATTCCCCATAAAGGATGCTGAAGATCAACTCTGGATCTGATTTGATCACCTCCTTCAGTCAAGGATTTGTCAGATCCAGTCAATCTGGTTCAGATCTGTCTGATTTCAATCAAATCCGCTGACAATCCACTGATCTATGATTTTAGATTTGCTCCATTATTCATCAATTTATTAATTAAAATAATCAATAATTGAGTTTTGGGGATTTCTAACCTGAGTGATGGAAAATCACTCAAAACTAGGAAAAAATGGGTCCATGGGTTTACATGGTGCTCTTATCTTGAAAATGAGCACCTACATGAATAAAACTGATTATTTGGCCCACTTTTATTACAAAATCAAATTTTCCAATTAAACTATTAAAAAATAGCCTAAGTTTTGGAAAAATTAAATTTTAATAAAAAACATCGAAAAACTAAAAAAATGAAGAATTGAAAAAACCTAGGGGGACTTAGACATGTTCATATGACTTGACCATGATGTCTAGCATGTTTATACATTGACACATAGACTCTAATAACCTCAATAGGCCTAAATGCCAAGACGACCACCCCAACTTTGGAGGTATGGAGTGAAAAACTCAGAAATCATCAGTCGTTTATTCAACAACCCATAATAACCAAGGGAAAAAACACCGTGGGCTGATCAGATTGACAAATAAAGTCTAAGAGACTGAGTCTTTTACAGACACTATCATGCTAGAACATTTATTACAATTCCCCCATGGGGTATGAACATGTCATATAGCACAACATGCACTTCCCAGAAGTACTTCCAAAGGTCTTGTGAAGTCCGAACAAGTTATCCTTGTCCGGTTCAGCAGGCTCACTTGATAAAAAACCACTAAGTACAACTTAGGTGGTAATAGATATGACATGTGCATGCTTATGTTACTAATATTTGATGGCTTGTACTCACAACAATTAGTTAGGTTTAAGAAAAATTGAACCACCATCTCTACCTCCATGGTATTCATCTTTCTTCTTCTAGGATCGACTCAATCTTCAAAACTATCATGGTCCATCAACACCACCTTGCTATTTAAATCATATCACATATTTGAATTCTTGAATAGATGGGTAAAATTTTAACATGGGATAGAACAAATAGGAGACAAGGGCCAATATTTTAGGTCTCATCCTTCTCTGAACCTCCAACATTTTATATTCTATTCCTTTGCTTACCTTCCTCTCAAACATCAATACATATAGAATATGGGTTTCTCCTAGCTTGGGAATTTACATAGATAGCCTTAGCTGTGTATGATCACTGTAGGAAGGAGCAAGTTGACATAAGTAACCTGGAACGAAGACCGACTTAGTCGATCAGCCGACTAAGTCGGTCGGTCGACTAAACTAGAAGATTAAGTCAGCTAATTAAAAGTCGTGTCGGTTCACCGAACCGATAAGTAGTTATTTTGTAATTGTTTGTAAATTGTATATATTAAGATGTTCAGCCAACCGAGAACTCAGTTCAGTTCTCTACTTTGTATGAACTCATTGCAAGAATATAATCTGTTTTCCTATATGTTCTTGTCTCCTCTCTCTGATTTATAGATATATATGTTTTAGTATGTATTATTGGTAACCTTATGTGATCTGTGAGATTACAACATTGGTTCCATTTCCGGTAGTACATGTCTGAAATATATGCTCACATATGATTCCAGAGCAGGAGATTAAGGACTGGTGGGACCGTAAAATTGCGAACTACTTGCAAAATTATGCAAGAAGGAACAGATTAACAGTCGCTGAAGCCAAAGCAAGATTTTTCACAGAGATGCATGAAAAATTTGTCGAATCAGTGCCACAACTTTTGAAGCAACTTCTGGATGAGAAATCCGGCTGAAACTAAAGAATAGTAGTTACTAGAAAAACTGATCCGAGGAGGCCGAACAAATCTATCAGAGTGGTTTGAGAAAATCGTCGACGACTTCTGTGAGGAGCAAGCAGTCGAAGACAGAACTTCTGTGGAAGCTGTCAAATAAAAATTTTACACAGACATCACCAAACAATTTTTGTGTTCCCTACCGACCTTGTTGTTTAAATTCTTGATAGAGAACGGAGCAGGCCACATCGTTGAACCTCATCCACCGCTGTGTGAACATCCATCAAATACCAACTGGGAGGAGAAGAAGAGGAAGTGGGAGAAATTCATTGCAGAAAGAGAGTGGGAATACTTTTTGAGCAAGTAAATTGAACTATTCGGGCTTTCTAAAAGCGCCGGGTAGGCAATGGGGGGTAGCTAGTCATGTGTCGGAGGTAGAGCATAATGGATCCTAGTCATTCTAAACCTGATAACCATCGCCAGTAATGAAAAGTTGACCAAAGAGGACCTCAAGAAAATAGCATTGTATGAAAGTATGTCGGACATTCAGAAACAAGAAAGGGACGAAAGATAGAAGAGAAGGGAAGTAAGACGTGAAAGAGCCACAGGGTTGCATGATGAAAAAAACCCTAGGGAGGATGGCCGCAAAGAGAATCCTCCAGAGTCAGGTCATGAACAACATGAAGAGTGCGTAGAGCAAGAGGTATCCCCTAAGGAGGAAGAAGTGTGGAGAGAGCAGCTAGAAGCTCTCCAAATAACATCTCCCAACGACGGAATAACCCTTTCCCCAACAAATCCGTGTACTAGAATACAGACTATTGTCAAAGATGACCTTCGACTATGAGCTGGTGACTTCAGTATATGGAGCCGAGTAGGCGATGAAAAATACACCGGTCGACACCTTATTATACGTCGACCGCTCAAAGGAAATTGGGTGACGTTTCAAGCGGCACCCTCCCTCTGGAGTATCCACTTTCTCTTACCGACACATGAAGGAGCATCCCCCCACCAAATATAGCTTTAGAAGAAATCGAACAAGTATACTTATGAAAACCAAGTTGGAGTGGACCATCGACAGCCGAAGTCGACATTAACCGACTGCAAGTCGACGACGACTCGACAACCGACGGGAGCTCAATATCCATCGACCAAAACACCGCAGGCTCGACTACATCAATAACCCCACCACTTTCATCACCACCCCCACCTCCACCTCCTCCAACTTCTGAGTGCAGTGAAAGTGATTCATACATGGGTCACGGATCGGCTCACATTCCTCTCTACGAGTGAGATGAAGACTCCAGATGACATTGGTTTGTCTGCGAGTCGACCTGGGAAGCAAAACAGGTAACACATGAAGACCGACAAATGGCACAGTTCACCGGAGCCTTAAGGAAAAGGGCCTCGACATGGTACATGACCTTTTCAGAAAGGAAACCCAAGATTAAAGTGCAGTTCTTATCATTCTTCAAAACCCAAGACGCCAAACACCTGGCTGCCAAAAAGCTTAAAACAACGTCACAAAATCCAAGGGAGACAGTCCGCTACTATGATAAATGTTGGAAGGACCTACTAAGCCAGCTAGATTACGTTATTAATGAACAAATACTAATTCAATGGTTTCTTGCAGGATTATCGCAGAAAGTATGCCGACATATCAGTATGGAGACATTCAAAACGTATGAAGATGCGCTAACAAAAGCTCTGCAGGTCAATATGGACGAAGACATACCTGCCTATCCGATGGACCACAGATTAGAGGAACAGCTTAAGAACATGCAGACGTCTTTGAAGGAGCTAACCCTCAAGAATCAGGAGATCTAGTGTGCCAACTGCTCGACGGCCGGCCATTCGAAAGATAATTGTCGATAGCAATATAGCCGACAAGACATCCGCTTTGTACAAACTAAATCATTTTGGGACATTTGCCAGGAACATGGAGATCACTCCATGAAAGATTATCCGTTTAACATGAAGAATGGAAAGGCTTCCTGGTGTACCATCTACGAGACCAAAAGTCACAACACGGTTGACTGTCAGCTAAACCTGAAAAACTGACAGAACTATCAGGCGGTCTACCAAACGAATGCAGTAGCGCAAAACAAGGGCAAAATAATACAAACAACCAGAATGGACAAATATATGACGACAGATGATATGAGCACCGATACGACAACCGACGTCAGGGTTATGGAGGAAGAGGTCGATTCCTTGGGAATCGCGACATCCGAACGCGTCGACCCACCCAGTGCTTCACATGCTACAAGGAAGGTAACCGATACGTAGATTGTTCATACAAGGACAGAACTGATCTTAAATTCTGTACACATTATGGAGTAGGTGATCACTCCCTTGAGGATTATCCTACTATGTTAGAGAAAATCAATATGAAGAAAAATGTTAATGTCTTGTCTTGTGTACAAAAGCATGATGTACTAACTACTAAGAATTTACATATTGTTACTCAACAAGGCACAAAAAAACGGCCTAATAACCCCCAAATTAGCAAGATTAAAGACACAAATGTTTATCCTGACCCTATAAAGAAAAAACACACATATCAAGAGGCAACCCACATATTTCATGACATTGCACAACAAGAAGACCTCATTAGCAGTCGACCTAACACACTACAACAATTAATCTATCTCACTCAAACAGACAAATCCGTGGCTCAGTTCATTGATTTATTGCATCAAATAAAAGGTACTAACACTGAAAAACAAACTAAGAACATCTGCAGCCTAAACCAAAAAGACAAAAACGATGTCAACCCACTTGTTGACCTGGAAATTGAAGGTTACCACGTCCGACAAGTAGTGCTCGACTTCGGGTCTCAGGTAAATATCATGCCCCAAAATACATGGGAAAATATGGGAAGACCTCGACTCTACGAATCAGGTATTTACCTAAAACTCGCCGACCAAGGTCTCATTGAACCCATTGGGTTTTGGAAAAATGTCGACACGACCATCAAAGGAATTTCGACCGAAGTTGATTTTGAAATCATCGACGCAAAGGAAGGCTCTAATTCCTTCCCAGCACTAGTCGGTCGACCTTGGGGACGGAAGATGAAAGGATCCATATCCTTAGACAAGGAACGAATCAAGCTAAAAGGAAATGGTCACAAAGTCATTGTACCCATTAATCCCTCCCAAGGAGAATCTTGGACCGAACCGATTGATGAGGAAGTCGACGTCAGACAACTTTACCAAATCCACAACAATACAGACTATACCGAACCAAACATCCATGGAGAACTTTAATTAGGTAACCAAGACTCAATTGGTTATAACTCGGATGCTGAACTATACGACTAGGAGATGAAAAATTACGAAACACAAGCAAGTGGGTGCTGGACTATACAAAAAGTACAGAAAAAACCCACCCGACAGTGCTTCATAATATCCATTATCCCCAAAAATTTTGAAAAGAAAGTAAGAGAACGCCCTACCTTACAACCAACCAACTTAAACGCTACACAACTACCCAGGTATAAGGAGAGGAAATCCCCAGTCATGCACATTGAACAAGTATCTCAGAACATTGGAGATCATAGTCGACTCGAAAGCCTAGTCGAAACATTTACAGGTCAAGCAGCTAGATGGTGGGATACCCATCAGACAAAACTCCAAACCTGGACAACTGCTTCGACTTTATTTGTCGAACGGATTGGTGTAAAGAAGTTAACCCAGCAAGACCAGATCCCTACTTTTACCCAAGGAGAAAACCCAGAAGAAAACATTAAGAATTGTGAAAAGGAGTGGAGAAGACTTGGATATAAAGATGAGAGAACTTGGCCACATTTGTTCCCTTCAAACCTAGCCTACTTACCCAATAAATGGTATAAGATGGAGGAATCTAGAGGCGAAACCTTCTTTTGACAGGAACTCAAGGAAAATTTTATCAAAGACTTCCATTTCATACCTCAAAATGAAAAATTGGCCAAGACAGCACAACAAATCAAACAATTTCTCCAACCGACCGAAAAACAACCCTCCCAAAACCACCGACAGATCAAGGACTGTAACAATATACAAACTGAATCCAGACCACAGGTGACCCGTTTACACTTAGAAAATGAACACACAGAAGGCAATAGCTTCAGATGGAAAATCGACCATAGTGAAACAACAAAACCTATCTATTCAATCTTGAAAGTCGAGACCACTGACCAACCAGATCTTGACAGAATGACTGCAGCCAATTTTCCTGCTACATTCTCACAGTTCAAAGAAGGAAGTTGGCTGATTAATGAAGCTAAAGCACCAGAGTGGCTAGATGCAAAAGTGAAAACTAAAGAGGCCAACATTTCACATGACGACCGACAAAAAATAGCCAAGATTGGTGGCTACTGGAACGAACAACAAACCACCGAAATAGTAAACTTATTTAGAGAATTCCAAGGTGTCTTTGCCAGGGACTATAACGACTTAAAAGGCTTAGTACAGGAAATGGGAGAAATAAAAATTGATACTAAACCTAATGTCCGACCTGTCAAGAAAAGACCTTATAAACTAGCTCACAAGTACAAGGAGATAGTTAAAAAGGAAATTGACAACATGTTAGCAGCAGGGATCATTTACCCTATCGACCAGTCTGAATGGGCAAGCCCCATGGTCGTCCAGCCCAAGAAACATGACCCGACAAGGTTAAGGATTTGTGTCGACTTTAGGGAGATCAACAAAGTAACATTAACAGATCCATTCCCAACCCCATATGCTGATGAAATCTTGAACGAAGTTGTAAGCCATGAATGTTACTCATTCACAGATGGATTCTCGGGATACAACCAAGTACCCATAGCGAAAGAAGATCAAAAGAAGACAACATTTGTCTATGAATTTGGTTCCTTTGCTTACAGAGTTATGCCTTTTGGGATAAATAATGCACCTGCAGTTTTTTCCCGAATTATTGTCAAGACTTTCCAAGAATACATATATAAGACCATGGAAGTATACTTCGACGACTGGAATATATACTCCACTTTAAAAGATCACTGCAAATGGATTCGACTTATGCTGGAGAGATGTCGACAGATTCAACTCTCCCTGAAAATTAAGAAATGTATCTTTATGACTCCCATAGGCATAATCTTTGGGCATATTGTCTGTAAAGATGGTATCAAGGTCAACTTTTCCAAAATTAAAATCATCCTCGACCTGAAACCACCAATAAACCCTAAGCAATTCAGGGTGTTACTTGGCCATACAGACTACTATAGAAAGTTCATAAGACACTATTTAGATATGACCTACCGCCTGGAAGAACTACTAAAAGAAGATCAAGATTTCAAGTGGACGGAGGAATGCCAAATCTCCTTCGACAAATTGAAAAGAAAACTGGTCGACCAAATTTTATGTGCATATTGATGCATTAGGAATCGCAATAGGAGCCATCCTAACTCAACCAAGGGATGACGGGATGGACTACCCTATAGTTTACAGCAGTCGAAAATTGAATAAGGCTAAAAGGAACTCTTCGACCACTGAAAGGGAAGCCCTAGGTATGGTCTTTGCCCTTCAAAAGTATCGACATTACCTTTTAGCCAACCCCTTCACATTTTATACCAACCATCAAGCTTTGAAGTACCTTTTCAACAAACCCCTCCATCATGGGAGAATCTATCGTTGGCTACTTCTTTTTCAAGAATTTGAGTTTGAATTTGTGGTCCAACCAGGAAAGTTAAATGTCGGGCCCGACCACCTATCCCGTATAGACACAGGAGAGGAACCGACCGGAGTCGACGACGACTTGCCAGATGCACATTTATTTCACATAGAAGTAGTGCCAGAAGAACTCAAAGAAATAGCTCAGTTATTAGAGACAGGTCAGGCACCAGAAGGCCTGAACACTAAGAAAAAACAAATCTTAGCTATGAAGGCTACCCGTTACAGCCTCATCAATGGATTTCTATACAAAATGGGGTTAAACGACATTCTCAGAAGGTGTGTACTCGACCATGAACGAGACCAAATTATGCATGAAGCACACTATGGACCTGCAGGAGGACATTTTCAAGCGGATACAACTACAAGAAAAATACAACAGTCGGGATTATGGTGGACTACGATCCACCGAGATTGCAAAAACGTTTTCAGTCAATGTGACCACTGTCAACAACTTGGTCGGCATTTGTCGAGCATAGATATTCCCTTGATATCTATAAACCCTAGCCTCACATTTGAAATCTAGGCTATAGACTTCATAGGACCATTTCCTATCCCAGCCAAACGATCAGGTGCATGATATATTATCACGGCAGTAGAATATGTCACTAAATAGGCAGAAGCTGAATGCGTCGATACATGTTCAAGTGAGGTAGCCACTAAATTTATCTATGAAAACATCATCACTAGATTTGGATGCCCACTTACATTGATCAGCGACCAAGGCTCACACTTTATCAATAAAACCATCAAAAATTTAACCGACCAATTTCACATCGACCACCGACGAAGCACCGCATATCACCCTCAGTCAAATGGCGCGATTGAAGCTTTCAATAAAACATTGAAAAAAGGGTTAACCAAAATATGCAGTACCAAAAAATACGACTGGGACAAGAAAATCCTTGCAGTCCTTTGGGCATATAGGATAGCCTATAAATGGTCGACTAACCAAACCCCCTTTCAACTAGTCTACGGGAAAGAAGTAGTCGTCCCCCTACATTTCCGACAGTAGACACCTATTATTGCACAACTATTACATGTCGATGTCGAACATGTAAGAAAGGACCGACTATTTCAAGTTAGCAAGCTGGAAGAACACAGAATCATGGCTATACAACACCAAGAAATTCACAAGCAACAGCAGAAAGCATGGCACGACCGCAACATCAAAAATAAAAACCTGTCGGTCAGAGACTTTGCATTACTCTATAATAGTTGAGTCAAAGGAAAACCCAAGAAACTCCACACAGAATGGATGGGACCTTACCTTGTCGAATAGATACACCCCAATGGTTCAGTCCGACTAAAAACATTGCAGGGCCTAGTATTTCGGAAGCTTGTTAATGGAGCCCGACTCAAGCGTTACAAAATCTGGAAAAAAAATAAAAATAAAATAGAATAAAATAAAAATCATATAACGACCTTAACCGTCAATCAAAACCCATAAAAAGCTAAAAATTACAAAAATGAAATAATACACTCGACACAACAAAATATGACAGGCACTCACTATGATAGTCCCATCGTGCATTTATGACTTCAAGTGCCGAAAGCAATTCACCATTACTCCACACTCGTGTATTGCAGTTGGAACGTCAAGTCCGCCATTAACACATCCATTCCCACACGCAGTCACACCATCACCTATAAATACGGGACCGTCGAAGGTTCATTCACCACACCCTTTACATACAGAGCACTCGCACAGTCAGTCGACTAAAAACCCATAAACCTATAGTAACCCCGAACAAAACGACATAATGGCCCCCACGCAGACCAGAGCAGCGACCAAAGCGAAAGAGCTACATGCTGAGGATACACCCTTGATCCGACGACTAAAGCATATCAAAAATGCCAAAGTACAGGAGGACCAATGGCAGAAACTCTGGACCGAGATCCAAGAGTGGGTCTTCGTTGACAAGAAGATGGCCCAAGCGGCTGAAAAAGTCCGATGGAGTACCATCTTCAACTATCCCAACGCACCCCTGATGGAAAGCTTTGGTGGGACAAAAGAAGCTGCCGTCAAGTTCATCATCAGTCGTTACCACAACGGTCGGTTCTACTTCGACCGACCAGTCGACATCACCGGAGATATCATCTCCAAGCTCACCAGTCTGTCTAACCAAGGGAACCCTGTACCAATCAGAATCAAGGAAGGATTGGTCCAGGAGCTCACAGGATCACCGTCCAAGAAAAATTATAAAGGATTGATGATCGGGCAGATTGCCACTCGAACGCCACAAATTGTGGCCAAAATCATCGCCATCACACTCACCTTAGTAGGTCGAAGTAGCAACCTTAAATTGGAAATGCTAGAGGCCGTCGACACAATATCCACCGACGATTGAATATACCGATGGGGATATTATGTCACCGACATGATTAAAACCATCTGCGAATGATGCCAGGAGAGGGGAGGAATCATCAAGTTCCCCTCCCTCATCCTTTGGATCATGATGTACCACATCTGTCTGGAAGGAAGTCTAGTCTTCTGGGAACCAACCAAATTCCACATGAACAGGTTCAAAACCTTCTCTCTGAAAGGAACCCCGCATGAATTGGCACAAGGAAAAATATTTCTAGAAAACTGGTTCCAACAGTTAAAGCTTCACATGACCAGATGGCGGGTGCCTCAAAACATCCGACGCAATCTACCGACAAAGTCTCACATACGGTTGGAGCTCAACCATATCATGGTATGGTATATGCAGGGCGAAGACCCCAAGGCCATTTCCCTCAACTACTACCCGACTGCCGAGCAAATCTTTTGGGAGTTGACTCGACAGGCGAAGACCAACATACCAGTGCCGGAGGCAGCCAAACGGGTCGACTTCTCAGTACAGGAGCCACTCACCGACCAGGAGAAAGAGGAAGACTACTAGTTAAACTTGTACATAAGTACATTTGTGTCAGAAGATACCCCAGTAGCCCCCCCTGGTCGGGTACAAATAACCATCAAGCCTCCAACCAGAGTCGACCCACAGACGACAGAACAATAGCCGACGAAACCAAAACCACAACAGCAAGCAAACCCTCCGGCTCCAGCAAGCGTCACTCCAACTCAGGTACCGACGAATGGAGTCGAGCAAGATAAACCTAAATACGCTTTGTCAAAAGGCATCATCAAGAAATTGGCCGCTGAGATAGCTGCCGCTAGAAGGAAAATTAGAGCACAAAAAGTACAGCAGGGCAAAGGTAAGCACAATCTTTTCATAGTTGAGTCATCTGACGATGATGAAGAGCTAGTAGCTGCCACCGTCGACATCGTAGAGGATGCCGCTGCAAATAAAGTCCTAGTTGAAACTCATTTTCAATGGTTTCTTGAAGCAGGAGCCCCTAAGGGTCAACCAAAGAATCCCAAAACAACAACGACACCGGAAGACATCATCGATCTTGTGTCGACTCCTCCACCTCCATCACCGACACCAGTAGTCGAGGAGTAAGAACTGGCACAGCAGTTGGTCAACCCCCTCGACTTGTACAAGATACCAGAGTCGGTGAAAGAAAATTTCAACAAGGACACCGAACTCAAAGATTTCTTTGAGACACTTCCTGAGCTATTCCACTCAGCTCGGAAAATCTAAACCAAGGCTCCCCTCTATACTGGAAGTAGGGTTTTTGGACACATTTCTTCGAATTTCACCCGAACAGACCAAGAAGGTGACATGATCGGCCATATCCGATCTACCATTGAACACATCAACCCCAAAACCCAGGACGACTTCCTCAACCCACCAGAAATAGACCCATTTTTTGAGGTAGGTTTACAACCGACTTTCGACAAACCCATCACCCCCGACCATCCCCCCACTTCATCACCACTGCTGCCATCATCTCCACCCCCACCATCATCATCACCACCACCTCCACCACCCCCTAATTCCCAGCCAGATATACCCCAACCAACTACATCCGCTCAACCAGAAGCAACCATACCAACTACCCAGCCAGAAAAACCATCGACTTCAAACCCACCCACCACCGAAACCCCCTCAACTGTTGCAGGCATCCAGGAAAAAGAAACAAAAAAACAAAAGAAGAAGAAAGAGCATCATCCTTCCAGAATTCAGATCGGCTTAAAGGATGAAGCTCATTGATCGACACAGAAGTCGGCCAACTCCTCAAGACTTTGGCCATGGAAGCAAAGACAAGGAATGCATGAAAAACTAAAGAGCTCTAGGGAAAAAATGCAGAACAGGTCGAGTTTATCATCAAATGTAGGGCTCTAGCTCAGTCTGTGATACCAGGACCTATTGAAGTCGATACAGATCGACCGTTGGAAAGAGCATATCAGCTCTTCGAGACCATGGTATCGACCGTCCAGGCTCGTCTACAAGAAACTAAGGAAGAGCAGAAGGAAGAGACTACCTGACTGCTACTGGCACAGCACACTGCCTTCTCAGAGGCATACAATGTGCTAAAGGACCACATGGAGGAGTCTTTTGTTACCGAAGAAGTCTTAAGAGGATGGCCTACTCATTATGGGCAAGCCTATCAGCAGACAAGACAGACCCTCCAAGGCATTCAGGATTTGGAAAGCAGGAAGACGACACAGGCAGCACTCAGGCAGACGATAAAAGAATAGATTGTGATGGAGACAACCAAATTACAAAAGCTGGAACAAGAAGCACACCAGTGGGTCCAACAAGCCCTTCCCAACTTAGAAAACGTTGACATCATCTGCCCACAGATGAAACGACTTATCAACACAGCAAAAGAGCAGAATCAGTCCTTGGGCCCCAACATGGAGAAGATCGCGCAAGTCCCCTTATCAGAAAAGTTGTTGGTTCTGTCAAGCTTAACTACGTTAACTATCGACATCCAGAAAACTTTGCAGAGTTGGACATATTTTCAGCATCAAATTGCTATCACAGCCCCGACCATTGTTAAGATTTGTGTCCAAAAAAGGCCGACCATTCGTCTGCACAACCCTCCACAATAGCATTTTGGAAAGAGTCCGTCAGAGACATATTTTTTGTACCTCCCTGTTTCTTCGAGACGAAGAAACATTTTTGTTCGCGGGGGAGATGTAGGAAGGAGCAAGTCGACATAAGTCGACTGGAACAAAGACCGACTTAGTCGATCAGCTGACTAAGTCAATGAGCCGACTTAGTTGATCAGCCGACTAAGTCGGTCGGCTGACTAAACTAGAAGATTAAGTCGGCTAACTAAAAATCGTGTCGGTTCACCGAACCGATAGGTAGTTATTTTGTAACTATTTGTAAATTGTATATATTAGGTTGTTGAGCCAACCGAGAACTCAGTTTAGTTCTCTGCCTTGTATGAACTCATTGCAATAATATAATATATTTTCATATATGTTCTTGTCTCCTGTCTCTGATTTATAGATATATATGTTTTAGTATGTATTATTGGTAACCTTATGTGATCTGTGAGATTACAACAATCACCGATGAGAATGAGATTTTTTATGTTGGGGTTCAAGAATCCTAGATTTTGGGCCCCTAGTACCTTTGTAGCTTCCTCCACCACCATATTTTATGATTTTAAAGAATTCAATAGCTCACTCTTATGATATGGAAAGGTTGTAGTCATTCCCAAGACCTTAAATTTACTCTGTAAGTAGTTCTAAATAATCTTTTTTAATTGGGATGCTTGGATACATGCTAAAGCATAAGATCGACTTAAATTCAATGGCTCTGCTTTTTAATGAAACTCATTCAAGCACTTATAGTCTATGTCATTTGTCCGATATTTCTTGTCTCTGCTTGACCTGTATAATTGAACCTAAAGGTTTTTAGCAAACAGATAGATGCATACCTCTACATGGATTCATGTGGAACAATTCTCAATTTTTGTTTTTCCTCTGTATCAGAGGCCATAATAAATTGTTGGAGTTAAAGAGAAAGTTGAAATTTTGGGAGTTGGTATACAACATGATAGGTATGGATGGAGATAGTACATAATTTACTATCCCTTAATAGATAATATATGTAAAACTTGACAAGTTATAACAAAAGCTGGGAAATACAAGCTATCAATAAAACAATGCCTGCAATTTATGGAGGGCAGATAAGAGAAACTCTCATACACTCAAAGCATTATATCTTATGCTAGAAGTCATATTAATGGATTAACTAAAAATAATTTCCATTTTAATGGGCATTGATAACAAACACCAGACAACCCATGCCACAAATAAATAATCATTTAATGGATACTGAAAAAACTAATATTACAACAATCTAAATATTGAAATAAATCAAGAAAATATAAAAGAAAAGTTGCACTGTGTAATATCCCTCTTATGTAACCGTAATTATTTGTAATGTTGATTGTGTATTGTACTTAATTTGTTGGTGAGGAGCTCAAGGCCAAGGCCCCTACCAGCAAAACCTTGTATGTTAGGTGAGTAAGTTCCTTAGGTTATAGACACAGGAGACTTAATAGTTTGACACAACTCAACGACGGGAAAAATGAAAAGAAAACCACTAAGGGAAAGGGTAAATGATGAGGGAACCTCAGGATCAAAAAAAAGATAACTCAGGTCATGATGGCTTCGATGAAAGTGGAGATTACCTTCGACTTAAACTCATTTATAGTAATTACACACTCATATTTTTTCCTACACAATTAAAAGGTGGATCCCTCATAAATTAGATGACTCCTTTATGTGAACCTAGGATCCTAAATGTTCTAGTGCTCACTTTCGCCTCGCAATAATAAAGTTATATAAAGGTAAAAAGAAAATAATATATAGACATATATAACCTTGAGAAAATATATGTAAAGAAACTATCTTTATGTGTATACATACATACATACATACATACATACATACATATATATATATATATACCTTACCGTAAAGAAAATATCATATACCTATTGAAGAGGAAATAATTGGGTAATGTCTTTGCCCTTGTGTCTCTTAGGGAAAAGCCCAAGGGTTCTTATTTTAACCATTTCCATTCTTGAATGAGGATTCCTGCATGAGATGAGGAAAAACCCTTGGGCGTGGGTGCTTGTTTTTCTACATTTCTGCATGCAATGGGCATGGACCCATTTTGGGTGAATGCATGAATGTGGATGGCTACATGCCTCCTAGTGGTTAATCGACTACGTAAATTTAGGGAAAAACCTTCCTCGTTAAAATAAAAAAGCATAATAATTTCCTTGAGTTGTGGGGGACTCGGCGTGCCAGAAGGGGAAGGTCATTTCTTTCTTGTTATTTATTAAGTCATGAAAGGCTTGTTGGGGGGGCCTAAAGCTTGGTATTTTTATGGAGAAAAGTTGAGCAATGATCTCCGAGTTTGGATATATAAAAATATGTCTGCATATTTTTTGTGTGTGGAGGAGATCTCTATGATTTGAGCGAGAAGATCTCAGCCCTTTCAAGAAAAGGCTCTCTATGTTTTTTGGCAGGTAGATCTCTATGTTTTCTCAAGAGGAGATCTCTGCAATTTGAAGGAGAAGATCTTAGCATTTCTCAAGAGACGATCTATGCGTTAAATCTCTGCGTTCTTATAAGTGCTTAATCCAGGGAGTTATTTGGCTGTTTTGTTGATCGAGAGCATTAACAATATCTATTGGACATGAGTTATACCTCCCCATGTTTGACCAATATGTATACCTCTTAGCGTTAGGATGAAGGGAATAAAATGATGTTCCAATGCACGACCCCTTGGGAGAGTCCTCCGTCAAGAGAAACGAGATCAATTATTTAATGTCCGTGAGGAAGTGCCTGTGCCAAGGCTCAATTGGATTATTCCATATGCGACTTACAAACAGGATGTCGGCAAGCACTGTAAGTCCAATGTTTATGAATACATTTTTAAAGGTATGACCTTAGTAAGACTCTCTATCTGCGTCTTGGAATTTTCTTGGTAGTGGCCAAATTGCTTGCAATTTTCATCCCTTTGTCTATACATCATAGATGCGATTTTGGATAGAGTCTGATTTTATATGATTACATCTTAGATGCATGCAGTGCATAACCAAATCATATGCTTGGTAGACCTTGGTTTGATTTACCCAATTCATATTTATTGCATGCAATTTTATTTCCCTAGGTTTATACATCGTAGATATCAATTTGGTTAGGGTATGAATGTGTGCATTCACAACCTTGATGAACTTCATAACCCAATTGTTATGATTGGTAGGCTCTGACTTGATATACAGTTGAGGTCTAGTATAAGCAATTTCTTTTCTGTAAACAGATCCAAAATTTTTATACCTTGTAGATGTCAAATCTCTACAAGTTAAACGTTGCAAACTTAATTGGAGTTAGATCTGTAAGACCTGAATGGTATGTCTGTTATATTTTGGGGTCTCCAACTATACCAATCGTTCCCATTATCCCGAGTGAACCATGAAATCGGTATCTCTGTTGGTAAGTTGGTTATAAACAGATTTTTAATTTGGGGATTGTTATCCTATAAAATTAACAATGATCTACTCCACCAATAGTTAGTGGAATTTCCGTTGCCATTGGATTCACCTTTGAGATACGATTTGTAGAGTGTATTATATATACATTTGTTTTGGGTTTTGTGTTTATTCCTTTACCTTGGTTTTACCCTAGAGATACGGTTTACCAAAGGGGTAAGACCGTTGTGTATTGTGTTTGCGTGTTGAGTTTTGCATGTTACCATAGACCTCATTGGATATGCGACTTGCGAAAATATTAAAGATCTCTGTGTGTTAAAAGAAAACATAGCTAAGTTTTGATTTAATATCACAGTATATTCTAATTTGGTAGAACCATATTTGTTTATCGTGGATTCAATTGCAGAAGTGATTTGCCAAAGATATAAAGTCTTCTGTATGTGACAAGATTACACCTAAATAGTGGGTTATGGATTAGGGTTATGTATAAAGGATACATGTTTGTTAAAACTAGATGTGTTCGTTCATAAGTAGATTTTAAAGGCATGATGGATATTTATAATATAGAATTGAATTAAGCCTATGTATAAGATCTTCAAAAAGGTAACACTCTTGCTTGGAAGAAAAGATAGTAATAAGATGAGTTAGCACTTAATACTTATTAGAAGTATGTAGCCTTATGAATTTGTATTATTGTAAAAATATATTTATTCAAAATGCTCAAGGGTAATTATATTACCATCTCATGTTAGCATAAGGGCTTTGGTTAAGGGTTGCTATCTTGAGATAGGGAATGAATAGGAGTAAGTTGGTTGAGTAGAACCTTGGATAATTATGAGAATGGTTTTATACCTTGTATTTAAATTTGCAAAGCGCTTCGGTCATGGATGGATAGTGGTAGGGAGTAGCTTAGAAATACTCTCTGAGAAGGATTCCATGAGGATTTACCGAAAGAATGTATGGCGACAAGGATGTTCCAGAATGTAATTCTTATTTTTAAATGAATAATACATGATAATATGGTTTGGTGGACGTAACCCATGAATTGGGTGAACCATGTACATTGGTCTCACTCTTTTATGTTCTTGATGTTTACTATTGCATGTGTTCTTGATATATTTATCTTATGTACTCTTGATGTATGTAAATCATGTTCCGTTGATAGCAATGGTGTAATTTGTCGAATGATGAGTCCAAAAGAAGATTGATTATTTAATATTCAAAAATGTTATATATAAAATGGATAGGGGATAAAAACTAGAGTTATTGCTTAAACACCTTTTTCCTAACGTGTTAATTATTGTAAAACTATGGATCTTAGGAATGAATGGAATGTTTGATCTTATTACAATGTTCCTTAATTTTATCACTTGAAAGTAGTAAGGGTAGTTGTATCGTATATTTAAGTTGTCTTCGAATAAAAAAGTATTTTATTGTTTTGGGATCGTTACATATGGTGTCAGAGCCAAGGTTGCAACACTTGGGCCTATTTGGGCTCAAAATGCTCCTACATATTTTTTTTTAGGAACTAACAATCGAGTTTTTCTTGTGATGACAGAAATAAACAAGTTTACATTGATCTGCAACATAGGTAGCTTAAGATGTACCAAACACAGATATTTATTGACCTTGTAGTTGTGTGGGAGAAAGTGGAACATCTCCTCAAAAATTACAATGAAGAAGGCCATTACTTTTGCACACAGGTACATGGCTATTCCATTGATTACTTCTGAATATGTTTACGAGTGGATAAGACGATTGCTTCATCTTTATTTAAGTTGCACCAATAAATTTGAATGAAGTATAGAAGTATTCTTAGACAAACTCATGGTCGAAGAAAATACTATAGTAATTTATGTCCTGAATAGTAATGTGGGATTTTGTATTGCTGAAAAGTGACCTTTAAAAAAAAACCTACATGCATAGTTGAACTAGCCACTAATGAATTTTGGTATATTAAAATGATTCTTAGAACTACAAGGTTGACAAATTGTAATAGGTTACATTGAAAACCTGCCAAATAATTGTTGTTAAGTACTAGTGAGGAAAGGGTTACGTCATTAACAATAAAATATAGGACTGCTAAAGAATTGGTGAGAGTTGAGTCTTGATTTAGAATTTTCTATTAATAATGGATGAATATAAGTAGCTCATGAGGATATGTTTGCAAGTCTATGTAGAGGTCCCACTATGTTAGGTACATATATTGTAAACCTCACTTTATACATACCTTTCTCAGAGACAAAAGTAGTATAATTTCTTGGAGATAACAAGGTAACTATAAAGCGTAATTTGATAAGATAATCATTCAAGGAGGAGTAAATACATCACCCCTAAAACTCTTGCGAAAATCAGCTGAAGTAACCAGTTATAAAAAAATAAAAATTCTGATGCTAAAATAGTAGGTATGTTAAATACACCTATTGCTAGGATCATGTAAAAAGCATATTGTATCAAATGGTTGTTAGTGATGTTAAAAAAAAATGAAAATGTATTAATACTAAGATTTTGTTGAATATGATCAAGTTGTTTATAACTAATAACATATTGTTTTGGTTAGGGCATATCAGATGATAAATGGAAGGAACTACATGTTCTAAAGCTTAGCTCCATAAGAAAATGTGAGGAATTATATTAGACCAAACCTATGATATGTGTGCACATAACCGACATATGACTTTGAGTCTTAAATGAATATAACCTAAGGAAAATTTATGTCTTGTTATGATTCTTGATATCCTAGTTCAGAAATTAATAGATCTCAAAAATGGTTATTTTGTATTCATAGCAGTGAATGACCTAAGAAGTAAGTATTAATTGGTTTCAAAAGATTCTATCTAGTGTGACTCTTATAAATAGAATGGTGTTTTCTTATGAGAAATGCTAATTAGCTCATGTTTATCGTATGAGCAGACTACAATAGCTTAGTAAATGGATACTAAGTGAAGGTAAGACCTGAATGTTAAAGGGATAGCGAGGAGATTCAGGTTGGTTGAAATAATACAACTATTATAATAATTGGCATGCAAGTGAATCCTAAGTATTGGGTTGCACATAGAAAGGCTATTGCTCTTTCCAACAACAATGTTTAAAGTTCTTTCCCTTTAGGAAAGGTGGAACTAGATTACTTATGAACTTAGGCTACAGTGTAGCCAAAGTGAATGGTAAAATGTCTTGTGCATAAAATAAATAATGCTTCTAGTTATATTAAAGGATTGCACTGAATCTAGAGACCCTTATTTTTGATGAACAAGAATGTCGTGAGTCCTAACATAAGTAGTTTAGATATGAAAATATGGTAAGCAATTTACTTTGAATAACTGATGTTATTGGAATTTCTATGTCCCTAGCTTGCCACTCATGAATGTGGTGTAAAGTTGGAATATCCCTTCACTAGTAATTATCCAAATATAGATGAATAAGGATGTCTAAATACATTGATATTGAAAATAATAAGTTGATGAATGTTGTGTAATGTTATATACTAACATTGCAGGATTATGCGAGGAACGCTAACAGTCGAGGTCGATTGTTAGTAAGAATATCCACGAGATTAAGAAGTAGAGTTAAACCACTAAAAATATCAGTGATGCCTTTCCTTCTCTTAATAAAGTTATGGATACGGAGTTTTTATGAACCAAGGATTAGCTATGGATTATGATGTTATGTACTGACACTGCAGGGATTTACTATGATTTTGACCATTGTCACGATCAAAGACATGGATTTCGAAATCCACTTGTAATTAAGTGATCTCAAAACGCTCAAAGATAAGTGATGATTCATTTTGGATGAATTATGAGATTGTATGAACCATGAATGATGATAAGAGTACAAATCACCTCAACTTAGGAAATGGTGATTAAATGAATGAGAATTATTGTTCATCGATAGTTGTTCATTATAATAACCATGAAGCCAATTTCATGAATCAGGACAATGACAGTAAAGTCATGTTAAGCATATTAGAATGGTGTCACACAAGTTCAAAGGTTGTAATTAACATTAAAAATGAATATATGATGTAGGAGCACAATGGTGTTAGGCAAGTGATTGCTGTGTGAGCACACTGGTGTTAGGCATACATGTTGTGCGAGCACAATGGTGTTAGGAAAATGGTTTCCGTGTGAGCACATTGGTGTTAGGCATATGATGTGAAAAACAAAATTGATGATCTAACTCTACCCTACTTTTGGGTAGGAAGGAATTCCTGGACTCAAGCGAGGAGGCTTGAGGGGAACCATGTAAGAGTTACGATATCAATATTAAGACCTAAGAAAAGCTGGGCATCTGGAAGACACGGCATTGTTTGATGTCATTGAGGAGAAAAAATTTGGCTAGTGGTCAAAATTGAGAGTGACCTCAGAAATAGATGTAAGTCCACACGAGAATTGCTAAAAGAACTCAAGGGAGAGTTTGAAAAGTAACGAAAATGAAAAATGTGTTAACAAATTTTCCAAGTCATTAAACGGTTACATGTCTTCATGAGTAAATATGAAAATACTTATGAATCAGTTTCATTAATGAGAAAATAATTATATATTATGATGTTAAAAGTACAACTCAAGACTACAAGATCTTCCATAACTCGCAATTATGATTCCGCAAAAGGACCCGTTGTTTATATTTTGGTTGAAATATAGAATTTTTCATGTGGGACTGAATAAATTTGGGTAGACCTAATCTTGTTACAGGAAACTACACGTACTGAACAATAGCGACTTACGAAGATCAGGAAAGATATAAGGGATCAGAACAAAAGATGAAGCAAGAAAGATGACTCAAGAGAAGAAGTAAAATTGTTGAAACACAGGAACACTGAGGACAATGTTATATTAAGGGGGGGAGGATGTAATATCCCTCTTATGCAACCCTTATTATTTGTAATGTTGATTGTTGATTGTACTTATTTGTTGGTGAGGAGCTCAAGGCCAAGGCCCCCACCAGCAAAAGCTTGTATGATAGGTGAGTAAGTTCCCTAGGTCATAGACATAGGAGACTTAATAGTTTGACACAACTCAACGATGGGAAAAATGAAAAGAAAACCTATAAGGGAAAGGGTAAATGATGAGGGAACCT
Organism: Pseudotsuga menziesii; assembly: GCA_001517045.1. Classification (NCBI taxonomy): domain Eukaryota; kingdom Viridiplantae; phylum Streptophyta; class Pinopsida; order Pinales; family Pinaceae; genus Pseudotsuga; species Pseudotsuga menziesii. The sequence goes on along the minus strand of LPNX010590861.1, from coordinate 206,406 downwards.
GAGGATCAAAAAAAAGATAACTTAGGTCATGATGGCTATGATGAAGGTGGAGATTACCTTGGACATAAAGTCATTTACAACAATTACACACTCATATTTTTCCCTACAGAATTAAAAGGTGGATCCCTCATAAATCAAATGACTCCTTTATGTGAACCTATGATCCTAAGTGTTCTAGCGCTCGCTTCTACCTCGCAATAATAAAGTTATAGAAAGGTAAAAAGAAAATAATATATAGACATATATAACCTTGAGAAAATATATGTAAAGAAACTATATTTATGTGTATACATACATACATACATATACATATATATATATACCTTACTGTAAAGAAAACATCATATACCTATTGAAGAGGAAAGAAATGGGTAACCTCTTCACCCTTGTGTCTTTTGGGGAAAAACCCAAGGGTTCTTATTTTAACCTTTCCCATTCTTGAATGAGGATGCCTGCATGAGATGAGGAAAAACCCTTGGGCATGAGTGCTTGTTTTTTTGCATTTCCGCATGCAATGGGCATGGACCGATTTTGGGTGAATGCATGAATGTGGAGGGCTCCATGCCTCCAAGTGGTTAATCAACTACCTAAATTTAGGGAAAAACCTACCTCATTAAAATAAAACGGCATAATCACTACCTTGAGTTGTGGGGGACTCGGCGTGCGAGAAGGGGAAGGCCATTTCTTTCTTGTTCTTTATTAAGGCATGAAAGACTTGTTGGGGGGGGGGAGCTCAGTAGTTTTTGGGGAAAATTTGAGTAACGATCTCCGATTTTGGATATATAAAAATATGTCTACGTCTTTTTTTGTGTGTGGAGGGGATCTTTGCAATTTGAGCGAGAAGATCTCAGCCCTTTCAAGAAAAGGATCTCTGTGTTTTTTGGCAGGTAGATCTCTGCGTTTTCTCAAGAGGAGATCTCTGCGATTTGAAGCACAAGATCTCAGTGTTTCTCAAGAGATGATCTCTGGGTTAAATATCTGCGTTCTGATAAGTGCTTAATATGGGGAGTTATTCGAGTGTTTTGTTGATCGAGAGCATTAACAATCTTTGTGTTGCACCTAATTTATACCTCCCCATGTTTGACCAATATTTATACCTCTTAGCGTTAGGATGAGGGGAATAAAATGATGTTCCAATGCATGACCCCTTGGGAGAGTCCTCGGTCAAGAGAAAGGGAATCAACCCTTTAATTTCCATGAGGAAGTGCATGCGCCAAGGCTTAATTGGATTATTCCATATGCGACTTACAAACAGGATGTCAGCAAGAACTGTAAGTCCAATGTTTATGACTGCGTTTTTAAAGGTATGGTATTAGTGTGACTCTCTATCTGCATCTTGGAATTTTCTTGGTAGTGGCCACATTGCTTGCGATTTTCATCCCTTTGTCTATACATCACAGAAGCCATTTTGGATAGAGTCTGATTTTATATGATTACAGCCTGGATGCATGTAGTGGATAACCAAATCGCATGCTTGGTAGACCCTGGTTTGATTTACCCAGTTCATATCTATTGCGTGCAATTTTATTTCCCTGGGTTTATACATTGTAAATATCAATTTGGTTAGGGTATGAATGCATGCGTTTACAGCCTTGATGCACTTCATAACCCAATTATTATGATTGGTAGGCTCTGACTTGATATACAGTTCAGGTCTAGTATAAGCAATTTCTTTTCCATAAACATATCCAAAATTTTTATACCTTATATATGTCAAATCTCTACAAGTTAAACCTTGCAAATTTAATTGCAGTTAGATCTTTAAGACCTAAATGGTATGCTCGTTATATTTTGGGGTTTCCAACTATACCAATAGTTCCCATTATCCCTAGTGAACCATGAAAATGGTATCTCTGTTGGTAAGTTGGTTATAAACAGATTTTTAATTTGGGGATTGTTATCCTATAGAACTAACAACGATCTACTCCACTAAGAGTTAGTGGAATTTTCATTGCCATTGGATTCACCTTTGAGATACGATTTCAAAAGTGTATTACATATGCATTTTTTGGGGGTTGTGTTTATTCCTTTACCTTGGTTTTACCCTGGAGATACGATTTACCAAACAGGTAAGACCATTGTGTATTGTGTTTGCGTGTTGAATTTTGCATGTTACCGTAGACTTCATTGGAGATGTGACTTGCCAAAATATTAAAGATCTCTATGTGTTAAAGGAAAACATAGCTAAGTTTTGATTTAATATAACAATATATTTTAATTTGGTAGAACCATATTCATTTATCATGGATTCAATTGCAGAAGTGATTTACCAAATATATACTGTCTTCGTTATGTTAGAAGATTACACATGAATAGTGGGTTATGCGATAGGGTTATGTATAAAGGATACATGCTTGTTAAAACTAGATGTGTTCGTTCATAAGTAGAATGATGTCTATTTATAACATACAATTGAATTAAGCCTATGTGTAAGATATTCAAAAAGGTAACACTCTTGCTTGGAAGAAAAGATAGCAATAAGATGAGTTAGCACTTAATACTTATTAGTAGTATTTAGCCTTATGAATTTGTCTTATCGTAATAATTTAGCTATTCAAAATTCTCAAGGGTAATTATATTACCATCTCATGTTACCTTAACGACTTCGCTTAAGGGTTTCTATCTTGAGATAGGGAATGAGTAGGAGTAAGTTGGTTGAGTAGAACCTTGGATAATAATGAGGGTTTTATACCTTGTATTTAAATTTGCAAAGCATTTCGGTCATGGATGGATAGTGGTAGGGAGTAGCTTAGAAATACTCTCCAAGAAAAAGTCTATGAGGATTTACCGAAAGAATGTATGGCGAAAAGGATGTTGCAGAATGTAATTCTTATTTTTAAATTAATAATACATGATACAACGGTTTGGTGGACGTAACCCATGAATTGGGTAAACCACATACATTGGTCTCGCTCTTTTATGTTCTTGATGTTTACTATTGCATGTTTTCTTGATATATTTATCTTATGTACTCTTGATGTATGTAAATCATGTTCCATTGATATCAATGGTGTAATTTGTCGAATGATGAGACCAAAAGAAGATAGATTATTTAATATTAAAAATGTTATATATAAAATGGATAGGGGATAAGAGCTAGAGTTATTGCGTAAAGGCCTTTTTCCTAACATGTTAATTATTGTAAAACTATGGATCTCAAGAATGAATGGAATGTCTGATCTTATTACAATGTTCCTTAATTTTATCGCTTGAAAGTCGTAAGGGTATTTGTATCGTAGATTTAAGTTGTCTTTGAACAAAAAAATATTTTACTGTTTTGGGATCGTTACACACTGAAAAAAGGAACACGCCATGAACATAGTGACCATAAAAAAACAGTCAATGTGAAAAATCACAATCAAAATATCATCAACTCCTCCAATTAACTTAGAAAATAAGAGAGAATCTAAGATAAATTTATGAGTCAATATAACTGATAAATTGTTTATAAAAATTAACTTTGAATAAATTGTGGGAATTAAGTTAAATATGGAAAGTAAATAGAGAAAATAATATTTTAATGTATTCTCTATTATGTTTCTAATTATCTTATATTGACATTAACGTTAATGGATTATCTATCATATTTTAATTTGGAATAAATTTATATAAATAAACAATTAAGGATTGTATATGCACACTATATAAATGGAATTGAAAAGTGTTGAAGGTGGGTATTGATTGAATGTCTGTAGGTGCGCAAATGAAGGAGGTAGTAGTGAAAGAAAGAGGGGCTTCATAGTCATTGCTTACCTACAATATCCGTTATGATATTTCCATGTTCATTCCTCTTACATGGTGTCAATGCTTTCTATTAACAGCATAACCAATGAAAATACCATACATTTGTACTCTAACTACTTCTCATTTTTTTCCACCACTTGGGAGCTATGGAACATTATGAAGTAACCTTATAAACAATTTAATCTACAGAGAAACTTCCAAGGATTTTAATATTGGCTTCCAACTTTAAGGGATATTGTGTTGTATTCGATGGAATTCGGTACAAATGTATCCCCTTCCCAAGACAAAATCACTAAGCATGAACTCATACGAGCAACTTATTGACTATATTGGGACATTCTATAATTGAGGGTCATAATCAAAGGCAGTCAATGGAAGGATTTCTCCATGCAAACAAATGTATTTTTTTGGGGCTCTATTTTTATTTGGACATGTAATCATTGGATTAATCCATGTGGAAGCCATGGTTGCAGCTCGACAATACTCTTACACCTTCACCTTCCACTAATTCTTCCAATCAGATAGCCCAATTCGTTGCAAGTCGTGGCATTGATTTTCCATAGACGAAAGAGGGGAATGGCTTTATGGATTCTTAGAAAAATTACACTTTAGAATTGGACGTACTCCCTTGGTAAATCCCTGACAATTCTAATTCTAGAACTTTCATAAATGGGCATGCCTGATACTCCATCATTTAATGTCATGCAAATCATTTAAATTTTATTCTCTCTACTTTATTATCCACGTCAATGAAAACTTCTTATTATCCCTATTGCTTTAGATATTAATAGATGTTAAGTTTTCAATGGTTATCGGCATGGAAACCTATAAGGAAATTTTGAAAACTTATTTAATTTGGTATTTTCCATAGAATTTTCTTTTATAAGGATGGTACATTCCCAATATTGAAGTTTAGGCATTTGAATCAACTATGATCACAAGATTTATTCACCTGCCATAATTGGCCATGCAACAAGAAAGATTCTCGAACACAAGGGTATATATAAATGTCATTTAAAAATATGAAACATATAAATCCAATGCACTAAGAAATAAATCATGAAACATGAAACATATAAATCCAACGCAATAATAAATCTTGTCACCATCAAGGTAAGGGATGTGATATTTTTTATGAAATATTTTAAAAGAACCCAATTGGTTACACAAAGAATGTGCCTCTCTCTCAGCAAAATCAATGGAGGAGATTTTCTAAAGTAGTGATCTCTCCATTAAAATATTTCCAAGTATTATACTAACTCCTCGACATTTTTTTCAACCAATTTGGAGTAGATATTTTCGACCAAGAGTTTGGTTCAAACATAAATGAATCAATGTGGGATACAACACATCATTCTACTAAACCACCGAACTTGCCACACAATTAAATAAGATGCGAGAGTTATTAGTTTTCATAAAACCGTTAAAGATGAGTTAAATCCTATCTCACCATCACCTCATATTGTGATACCTAAAACAGAAGTAGATTCCAGCAAAAATCCAAGGTTGTTATAGAACAGTATCTTTCCCAACAATACTAGGAAAATAGAAGAAAACCAAATCACCATCGAACATAAGGACTCGTGAAGAACATAATCTCAACATGCAATGCACTCACAACCAACGATATAAGAAAGTAAAATAAGTAATCAATGGAAATCAGAAGAAAAAGGAAGCTCCTCACATTTTAAAGAACAACACACCCAAAAAAAAAATCTTCAAACCTTCACATTCAAACCGACAACCCACCTTCAATGAACAATTAAAAGAAATGTACATGTCACATATAAAATGAGGCTGACTTAAACCCCAAACAATGGCATTAAAAATGCACCTAACCCTACATCATGAAAAACTTTCGAGAAACACAAAACCAATATTGAAACACAGTAAAACTTTAGCTAATTCTAACCATCCTTCATAACCTTGTCATGCCAAATTGTGTAAAGTGTGATCACCGCAAAAGTAGAGTCATAAATGTGAAAAAGATGAAATAATAAATGCATCTGATACGATCGCAGTTTAAGAAAAGACAGATCTTGTATATCCCAAAGAAATACCACCAGTGATAAAAAAACTCAATTGTTCAGGTCTACACCATTCTTGGATAATAATATTTATTTTGTGATTAATACATGTCCTGCATCATTACCTTGCTGCCAAGAAACTCTCGAGAAACTAGCTGCATACCTCTACCGTTAAGAATCTACCCCAAAAACCAGAGTCTGATGCATTTATAGAATTGTTGACATAACGTCGCCGCCAGGTCCTAGGGCACACGAACCCAGGGAAACATCATCTCCACCAGACTAATGGTGGCCTAAAAAAATACAATTAAAAATAAACTTAAATAAAAATTGTATTGAATATTACAAAACCTTAATCTAAACTCTCATAATTTTTAAATTGCTCCGTATTAATATACCTCATCGATTCATATATATACCCTTGTTGGGGACATAATAATATATATTATATATTATATTATTGGGCATGATGACCATATTCCCAAGAATTAGTAATTAGATTGAACACAATTTAATTATATTGGTATTATGATTTAGCTAATGTGGTTGATACTTATATATATTTGAACACTAGTACTGTGCAACAAGGGGATGGGAATTAATGGAAATTAAGGATATTATAGGTCGATTGCAGGAAGTATGTATCACGTATTGATGCAAAATATAACATGAATTTATCAAAACCTTAATAGACTGACGATAGGGTTATTAAACAACAATGGTTTTGTTATCAAACAAAATATGGACATGATTAGAAAATTGAATTGGATATTATATGAATCCATCTACAATGTTACAATTTATTTAAATTTTAACGTTGTAGATGGATTTAGAGACGGATTTGGAAACCCCCTCCAAATCCATATATAGTGTTAAAAGTTAGTAAAGTGTAGAAATTTATTGTCAAAATTGTAATTTTCTATTGTCGGAGCGGCACAACTAAAAATGACCAGTTGTTATGTGGTCATTTTTCGTTTAAATATTATCTCGTGACCAAATTGATCATATTTATATTGGTAATTGTTAGTTTAGTTCCTATCCCATGACCAAATTGGTCATTTATCTTGGTCATTTTTAGTTAGCTCACTTAAAATTTCTCAATTTTGGCCATTTGTCCCTTGAAAAAACCATGGTGACCAATTTTTTTGGTGACTTGGTCACTTATCTCTGATTTTGTACTAGTGTATCCTCTGCATCTTGTACTTTATACATTGGGTCATTCTATCCTAGAGTGACTAGTATCATTTTCCATTCTTTATCTTTTGTATATCCATCTATGCCATCTCTCAAGGTCACTGGTTACCAAGATCCTTCATCTTGAACTATATTGCAAGGCTTTCTTCCAATGATCTTGTTGAGGCCTAGAAATTCGCAGTGAACAATAGCAAGGGATTCTCCCCAGTTAACATTCCCAACTAGCCCATGACTGTTTAGTATTGGGAATCCGTCCGGTTTGCGGTCCGGCTACCGTAGGTCAAGTAACAAAAACAAAGGTTTTACTGGTTGTGTCCTGGTCCACCGTGTATTTTTGTATTTTTTTACTTATGTATGACATGCAAGTGCCTAGTTAACTATACATGGTGATAAGGATGCAAGGAGCAGTCACAACGTGATGTGCAGTTTCTTACCTCCTGTCTTAGAACTCACAGGCATCTCGATCACATATGCAGTAATAAAATAAAACTATCTATCTATCTATCTATCTATCTATCCCCGTGGAACAAAATTGTAACTTATTTTTGAGTAATGTGTATTGTGCATGCATTATTAAGAGAAATTACAGATAGCTGATAATCCTTCCTACAACACATGAACGATTAGATATATTTAGACAATCAGATAGCCAATTGTTTATGAACAACATACATTACTCATGGTGGTAAATCCAAAGAATGAACCAGAAAAAATTCAAACAAGAACATAGGCTCTAAGAGTTAGAACGATCTAATGGTTTATGGATAAAAGTTGGAAAAACAAAATAGTTCATCTTTCTGCAATACACAGCATAACATTTGAAAGTCCCACCAATCGTTCTCCAACAGGCAAACAATAATTCTTTATTGCAAAAAAAAGTAGTTCTTCTTACAATATCGCTTTTCGTGTCTAACTATGAAAAAGGCCCCTCTTCCTTTAAGTCTTCTACATTTAAACAAAAAGATGAGACTGTTGGGCTGCCCAAAAATGACTTTTGGGCTTCCCAACTCTTTGCCTCCCAAAATTTCACTTTCCTCTAATGTTTACAAAATCGTTAGATACAAAAGTGATTGATTATTCACGAGGAGGGCCCGGCTTGAGCACTTAAGAATTTCTTCCACGCCAAAGCCTCAGATGTAATGCCTTCAAATGTGCACGTCTCCAAAAAATGAATGTTTATTTCAAACTTCGCAGCTTGGTTCTTGATGGCCTCAATTCTAGCTGCACTTAGATGAAGTTAATCCTCCAATAGATGCACATTGATGGAGGAATGATCAACTTCATTCCGTAAGATCTAGTCATCAAGGGCTTTAAGGTGCTGTACTTTTTCTGCCTCTTCTTGATGCCTCTTCTGCAAAATTTCCACAAATGAATTGTGGTCTAGAAAAACCTCTAGCCTCTGCTCGGCTTCCACTTGGCACTGGTTGTAGGTAATTAGGAGCCTTCTGAAGAATTCTGCGCATGCTCCTTTCGTCTTCCTAATAGATTTTTTGAAATCATCTTCTATACGTATGACAAACTCTAACAATTCGTAATCCTGCTTCAGGGCCTGTTGATTCTTCGAGGGCAGCTCTGCAGGAGTTTCCTCATTATTCTACAACCTAGCCATTCTTGCGGTCAGGACTTCCATGAAATCCTCAGATCTATCAACAAAATAAGAGGAAGTCTCCAGAATTTCTTCTAATCTGCCATCTATTCGCAAAACTTTGCATCTCTCTTCTTCCATGGCATTTTGCAGCTGAAACATCTTGGCCTTTTGTGCCAACACATGTTCTTTGAAAGGTTTGAGGTCAACCTGCTGTTCTTTTTCTGCCTGTAAAGCTCTTGTCACGGAAGTGACATGTTCTTGCAGTCTTGCCTTTTGATCTTGGGCTTGCTTCTCATTTGTCTCCAAGGTGGTCTTTTGCAGCTCTAAGTCTTCTATTTTTTTCAGCAGTTGCTCGTTCTCTATCCTTAGCTCTTGATATTCTTGCTGCACTCTCTCCAGACATTCTTCTGTAGTTTCCCTAACTTGTCTCTCCACTTGGAGGAGCTGCAATTCATCCTTTGAAGATATTATCTCCTTTTTCATGTCGTCATATTTCCTCTTCAGTTTATTGCTTTCCTCTCTCTCTCATTTCTCAATGTGTCTTTCAGTTGAGCAAAGGACTTCTTGGATTGCTCCAAGTCTGTCATAATTTTGTCCACATTATCTTCCGAAGCTTGAATCAGTGCGGCTACGGCTCTAATGGTGAATATTGGATATTGGTCTGTTCCAATTACAACGGACGTATCCGTTATCATTTTCCCGAGAAAACCTTCTGTTTCAACCTTCCTCTCCGTTCTCTTCACTATCCTCTTTCTTTCCTTGCCATAGAAAATAGTGTTAAAATCAGGTAATTCTTCCCCTTTATTCTGTTCAAAGGGGACCAGCTTCAGTGTAGGGATCACATACTGTTCAAACGTGCTAGCAGTCAGTACTTCTGGGTCCTGAACCTCGGGTTTTTCAATGTCCTGGGTCTGTCCTCCAGTTGTGTCAATGGCTGACTGTTCTATCTCTATCTGCATCAGCTCTGGCCTCTTTGCTTCTTGTTTATGTAGCTCCTCATCAAGCTTTCTTTTCTTTTCTTCTTCTTCATTCCTAGCATCTTCTTCTGCCTTTTGGGCTGCTTCTTGGGTAGCTCTTCTTTTTTCTTCTTCTTCTCTGTGTAACCACCCTACAGCTTCTTGTGCCAGCCTTTGGGCATCGTGATTTCATTTCCTTGATTCTTCATCAGCTTTTGCTTGTTCATCCTGCCCCTTCCCACCTTTTGTGGTTATCTTCTTCTTGAACCTTCTCCTTAAGGCTATCATGTTCACTGCATTTCGGAAGACAGATTCTTCTCTATCCCAATGGTGGGTGTATTCGAAGTGGACATTGTGCTCTTTGCAGTGTTCCGCCACTTTGCTGTGAGAGTCATTTCTATGGAAGGGCATCTCACCAAAATGAAACTTGCCTAGTTCTTCTACAAACTCATCCGCTTTCTTTACTCTGTTAAAATTATAGCTCCCTAACTGGAAAGGCAAAGGGGGATAGGTAGTATTTTCATGTTCAAACAAAAAAATTCCAATGCCATCCAAGAATACTTTCCTGACTGCCTCTTTATGAATGATGTAGTCCGTGGCGTATTTGGGCAGTAGGGACGGTGCTCTTGAACCTCCAAACATTCTGAAGTAGAGGCCATCCTCAGTCAGATAGTAATCTGCATAATTTTTGATCACTTGTAATGCCTCCTCTGACATGCAATCACACTCCTTCAGGAAAATGAGCGTATACAATGGCATGATGAACTGTTCGTAGAACTCACGGTAATGACTATGGTATTTATCTACCCATAGTGGCTTGTATGCAGCATAAACAGGCATCTTCTCCCTGTCCCAGATGCACCTGAGGCCGGGGAAAGGTTGATTGCACAATATACAATCAATGAGTATGGAACTCATATAAAATTCAGACCTCTTTTGGGATACTCCTCCCAAAGATGAGGCCATACAAGCTGAAAGACTGTTTGATACTATGTTAGCCCAGTTGAAAATGGTCCCCTGGGTTGTAACATAAAAAATAATCGGTATCCACTCCAATTTGAAGAACCGGCCATGAGCTCTTCCAAAAATCCTGTTAAGCACTAAAGCTATGAACCTGTACGGGGCCCTCAAGCTTGCTGTGTCATACTCTCCTGTAGCCCTGGTTCTGAAATGCTTTCTAGTCAACAACATTCTTTTAAGGGTCTCGACAAGGTCCATTCTGATGTTGTTCAACCAATCGTCAGACAAAAATATTTGAGCTTCTGGCAGGTGGTAAGCCAGGGCTACATATCCTGGGCTATAGGCAGCATAGCCTTGTTTGTCATCAATTTCCAGGATCATATTATTTACATCTGTCCGGGGTAGAATCCAACCAATCACTTCAGAGCATGGGAAAAGATCTGGTCTGGTGGCAATCTTCATCAGTGAAGATCTCTCTATATTGGCATAAATTCCTTCTTCTTCCAAGCCCATATCAGGCACCTCTCGGCGTGTGATCAATCTATATATCTCTCCCCATTGGTATTCAGGTTCTACACCAGATATACACTTGGTGTCTTCATAGATGTATTCATTTTTCGTGATAACTTCCACTTTGGGCTCCTCTTCAACCACAGGGGCCTTCTTCTTTTTTCTCTTTGACATTTTGAGGTCGAAATCTTCCTGCCATATATGAAATTGTAAACATTAAGACATTCCTGACTATGTTGCAAACATTGAGACAACATGTCCAACATTTCACTTCACCTATGTTTACCATAACAACAATTAGTTAAATGAAGTAAAGATTGGAAATCTAACACCGCTATCTGCTACCAAAACAATTCTATCAATAACATCGAGTGGGAAGCAAATCTACATAAAAATGAAGGCAACTCGGTCCATCTGTGGGCGCGATGATCATCATGCTGCGCAATAATGACAGGGGAGACTATGCGAGTTCTCATGGTGCGTTTTCAGGAAGAAACGTCGTCTGTGCAAACTATGATCAATAACTGTATGTAGTGATATATCCCCCTCCACCGGCTTGGGTTCGAAACTGGCTGTGAACCGATTTTGCGCGGACCAGCACGACGAAATGCGACTTATCTGAAGGATACTGGTAGCATGAAAACAAAAAAGGGGGAAGCAACCACCAAGCGCCATAGGAAAACCATGAAACCAGCCCCTACCAAAGCATCATCACATAGGGCAGATTGGTGCAGACAGCGTAACGACCGTCTACACCAAACCCCCATTTACTAAATGCAGGGTCTCAATCAAATGGTAGTGGGGGAAAAGCTACCCGGTGGGTCAAAACGCCCCCCCCCCCGCAGAAGTAATACTACAAAAAAAACCTCAATATATAGGCGGGTAATTAACGGGGCAAGGAAAAAAGGCCGTGGAAAACCCCAACCATAGAAAAAATTCAACCAACAGCTTCGAATGGAATGGGATAATGCAATGAGGAGCCTACCTGACAACGTTGCATGGACGGTGGGAAGAAGGGCGATCAAGCTTCCATAGTTGAGCCACCTGGACGCGGGTACCGACAACGGGGTCCTTGCAAGTTTGAGAGAATGACAGCAAAACAAGAGCGAGAGTGGGCAAGTCAAAACGGGAATAATAATAGAATAATAAACAAACCTGACCCCATACCTATATATAGTCAACCACGTGTGGTGGGGAACAAAATATCAGACGACAGACAACTCTACAACGGAGGACGCAAGATAATTCTTTCCGCAACATCAAGTGACCAAACCACTAATCTATCCGTAGGGATAACTGGGAAACAAACCAATAGCGCATCGGAGCGATAGCGAAATGGGAGCCTCAATGGCGGAGGCATAAAGGATATCACAGTCCGTTGTGTAAGGTATGAATCGGAAGAGAAAACCAATGAAAGGTCGGCAAGGTTAGTGTTTCTTTCTTCTGCAACGGAGGAACCGTAAACTTACAGATCGACGAAAATAACAAAGTGGGGTCCAGCAAGTCAAAGCGAAGATCAAAAGACTTAGCGATCTGCCATCCGCAACGGCGGAGACCAAAGTAGCAACATGTTCCAATGTAAAACGAAAGATTAGCCGATTAAACCAAAAGCATCGAATAAAATAATGAAGCCAAAGTTGATTATCCTTCTGCAACGGCGGGGATGCAAGCAAATATTCTTCCGATTCATAAACTTGAAAACACTTTCGAAGGCAATGAAAAATAAAAAACAAGTAGTGGATTTTTTCGAGCATCAGGAAAAACCTCTGTGAAGAATTATTAAGCCAAAACAACGAAGCAAATCAAGCTAATATAAGCAAAGGAGGGTCCCAAAATTTTTTGGAATTTTGGGAAAATGTTGTCGCTGCAACAATTGGCGACTACCTGGTGAACCCCAGATTTCTGACTTAACTTCTTCCCAGTGCAAGACCGTCTGAATAAAATTTGAAATCTTCTAGATGCTTATATTCCTGAGCTGGCCAACCCATGCATTTAAATCATTGAGAAGTAGTCCATTCTTTGGGAAATGGTAACATCAGACATATTTGTGAGTGTGAATTACTCTTTTGAGGCCTAATAAGTGAGATTTATTTTACCTGTCCTAAGGTAGTTTCTAGCTTGGACACCACAGGATTGTAACATATAGTAGACAGCACTATCCATTTGTTCCTCATTCCCATGCCAACTGCACTTTTGTGCTATTTGAACTTTAGTTCTTGTGAGTCCTCCATCTGCCTTTCTTTCTAGATTTTATTCAGGCTCCTCTATCCATAGTGTCCTTTTGTGTGAGAGAAGAATTTACTTTTCATCTCACGGACGGAGAGGAACTTTTGGCAATTTGAAATTCATGCTTTTGATACTTTGCTTTGATATATATTTTCTTTAAGGAGTTTTGACTCTTGATAGCTTTTAGCTTTTCTGAAATCATGGCATGGGATCATTTATATATGATGTACTATCTACCTTGCTGCCTTTCCGTGGGTCCTGTGCTATCACTTCCTTGGACATTTTAGATGTGAAATGGATGGAGCCTCAAAATAGTATTCTAGACCTGTTAATTCTGAGTTATTTACAGGGGTTAAATAGAACTTCAATGAATGCATGGCCAATTAGGAACACTGCTACTAGAAGACATTCTATATTTCAAAAGCACAGTATTTTACTCAAGATTTCAGTTAACTAAGAACCCTGATGTTTCCATTGCAACCAAAAGTTTGCCTCTTTATTCAAAACCAAAAGAACTAGCAACAGAGCATTAAAGTAAAAGAAATCCAAAATCAAATGAAAATAGCATCAAATTAATAAACAAAAGAAACAACATCAAATCAATAAAGAAAAACACATCAATTTATTTATGTACAAAGCAAAAAGAAAAGAAAATGTGTGCCTACCCTAAAAATTCTACAATCTAACGAGTTAAAGGGCTAGGCTGTAGTGCAGGCCAGAAGTCTATCCATGGTCTAAGTGTGCCATTTTTGAAATCGAAACCATGTCTACTAATCTACCGTCATCTTTATCATCCTGAGGAAGTTGAAGGAGCTCAGGCTGATTGTCAATCATAGAACTGGCCTTTCCTAAGGTATGATGTTTTAGCTTAAGCTCGGTTAGATAATTTCCCAGGACAGAATCAGCAGACTCATTACCTTCTCCTAGCATAGTGACAGTGTGCTTCATGTAAGGTTTTCTCAAAATTTAAATCTGATTTCGGGTACCCTTGGTAGGTAACAATAAATGAGACCAATCTGAAGCAAAATAACCCTTTAATCTGGCAAACCAATCACGGTTGAGAATAATCCCATATCCACCTGGTATGTCAGCCACCATAATGTCAATAAATTGACATATCTTGTTATTTGTATAAAAGCGAATGAGAACATTTTTCATTTCTCCCACTACTTTGACACTTGTGCTATCTAATTGCACTACTTCCCATGCTGTGGATTCTGGCTTTCCATTAATATTTTTGCAAACCTCAAGTGGCATAACATTCACCGATGATCTAGAGTCTACCAAGCAATTATGCACATTATGATTCAGCATTTCTAGGGTCAAAAGAAAAGGTGGGGTTTCATCTTTTTCTTCCCAGCCCGGTTCTATGTCTTCTTCTCCTGGTTGGTTTTGAGTGGGTACATCTCCTTTAAGCTCCTCGATTTCTTCAGTGTTTCCTTGATCAACACTTTCCTATTCTTCCACAAGTTTTACAGGCTCACTGATTGGCTCGGTTTCCTGGTTGAAAGTGGTGACTTTAGGTGTTTTCTCTTTAATATTTACACCAATCTGTCTCTTGACCTTCTCTTGCAATTTTTTAATCTTCAAAATTATTGCATTGTCTTCAATTTTTAGGTCCATATATTTTGGTACTGTTGGTGTGCATTCAGATTTAAGAGCATTCTCTTCTATGTTGAAAAGAGAGACACCATTCCACAAGAACATGGTATCATTATCTTGTTTTTCTATGGTCTGGTTCTTCTCTTCTTCTTTACTACTATCTTTAGTCAATTTAGAGTCTAGCAGCTTATTCATCACCAATGTCATTGAATTTAACCATTGAGGACAATTCTTTTCAGAATGGGGTTGCTGGTTAAAAGTGCAGAAATTGTCCCTCCCTACCTCTATTATGTTCATTGATGCTAAATTTGGTGGAGGTATTTTCAATTGGTTGCTATCCTCTCTTTTTTGGTAGTAGGGTTTGTAAGTTTTCTAAACATCCTTTTCTTTCTCCAAATCTATTATTCGGTTGGATAGTTTCTAAATCATTTTCATCGTTCCCTAAAAATCATGTGATTGTTCTTCTTTAGGTTTAGACAGCAATAAGGTTTTTTTCATGATAGTTTTCTTCTCAGGTAGATCGAGATAGTCTGCAATACTTTCTTTTTCAGCCTCTATCCTTTATGCTTCTTCATAATTCTCTACCAGCATAGGTCTGGCTTTCATCTTGGCAAACATGGCCAGCTTAGGTCCTAGGGTTGAGGTATAATATTCAATTAGGACCTTGTTCGAGGGCCTGTCAGCTTCAGAGAAGTTCTTTAGGTATGCTAAAAAACTTTTAGTAAATTGCTGCACCTTCTCATCCTTCTATTTTTTTAACAAACCAAGACCTTTCATTAGTGAGGCATGTGTCCTTTGGGCTGAGTACTTACCTCTGAAAATCCTTTCGAAAGTGTCCCAATCAGGAATAGAGTTTGCAGGAAAACTGAAATACCAGGATGTTGCTGCTCCTTTAAGGGTGTGAGGGAACAATCTGCAAACAACATCTTCATACTCCCCAGCCCTTAACCCTTCTACTGCTAAATAGAAACTTTGCAAGTGATCATCTACCGCAGTCTTTGCATCGGGGTCAAACTTAGGCAGCAGCTTATCAAAAGCTTGAGGCAGGTTGTGCAAAGGAGGTGTGAGGTTCAAAGGTGATCTAGCTGTCCAAGCCAGTAGAGGGTTGGGCTGATTCACATTTACACTAGCCATGAGAAAGGTGAACTAACAGGAGTCTGAGCAAAGAGCAACGTAAGATGAAACTGGGCTTACTTGCTCCAAAGATAGAAACAAAACCTGTAAGGACTTGGGTTAGGTCAAAAACTTTCAAATATCTGCTGGTGGGGTAATCTTGGGAAAATAGGTTTCCATGGCCAGCCATGCACTAGCGGCCCTCCTTCTAGTGCCAGAAACGGTTGAGGCCTGGAAATTCGCAGGAAACAATAGCAAGGGATTCTCTCCAATCAATGTTCCCAACTAGCCAGTGACTGTTTGGTATGGGGAATCAATCCGGTTTGCGGTCCGGCTACTGTAGGTCAAGTAACAAAAACAAAGGTTTTACCGGTTGCGGCCCAGTCCACCGTGTATTTTTGTCTTTTTTGACTTAAGTATGACATGCAAGTTCCTAGTTAACTATACAGGGTGATAAGGATGCAAGGAGCAGTCACAACGTGATGCGCAGGTTCTTACCTCTCGTCTTAGAACTCACAAGCATATTGATCACATATGTAGTAATAAAATAAAACTAACTATCTATCTATCTATCTATCTATCCCTGGGGAACAAAATTGTAACTTATTTTTGAGTAATGTGTATTGTGCATGCATTATTAAGAGAAATTACAGATAGCTGATATTCCTTCCTACAACACATGAATGATTAGAAATATTTAGACAATCAGATAGGCAATTGTTTATGAACAGCATACATTACTCATGGTGGTAAATCTAAAGAATGAACCAGAAAACATTCAAACAAGAACATAGGCTCTAAGAGTTAGAACGATATCATGGTTTATGGATAAAAGATGGAAAAACAAAATAGTTCATCTTTTCGCAATCCACAGCATAACATTTGAAAGTCCCACCAATCTTTCTCCAATAGGTAAACAATAATTCTTTATTGCAAAAAAAATTAGTTCTTCTTACAATATCGCTTTTCATGTCTAACTGGGAAAAATCCCCCTCTTCCTTTAAGTCTTCTACATTTATACAAAAAGATGACATTGTTGGGCTGCCCAAAAATGACTTTTGGGATTCCCAACTCTTCGCCTCCCAAAATTTCACTTTCCTCTAATGTTTACAAAATCGTTACATACAAAAGTGAATGATTATTTGTGAGGAGGGCCCGGCTTGACAACTTAAGAATTTCTTCCATGCCAAAGCCTCAAATGCAATGCCTTCGAACGTGCATGGCTCCAAAAACTGAATGTTTATTTCAAACTTCGTAGCTTGGTTCTTGGTGGCCTCAATTATAGCCGCACTTAGACGAAGCTAATCCTCCAATAACTGCACGCTGATGGCGGAATGATCAACTTCATTCCGTAAGATATGGTCATCAAGGGCTTTAACGTGCTATACTTTTGCTTCCTCCTCTTGATGCCTCTTCTGAAAAATTTCCACAAATGAATTGTGGTCTGGAAAAACCTCTAGCCTCTGCTCGGCTTCCACTTGGCACCGGTTGTAGGTAATTAGGAGCCTTCTGAAGAATTCTGCGCATGCTCCTTTAGTCTTCCTAACAGTTTTTTTGAAAACTTCTGCTGTACCTATGGCAAACTCTAACAATTCGTAATCCTTCTTCAGGGCTTGTTGATACTTCGAGGCCAGCTCTGCAGGAGTTTCCTCATTATTCTCCAGCCTAGCAATTCTTGTGGTCAGGACTTCCATGACATCCTGAGATCTATCAACAAAATAAGAGGAAGTCTCCAGAGTTTCTTCTAATTTGCCATCTATTTGAAAAACTTTGCATCTCTCTTCTTCCATGGCAGTTTGCAGCTGAAACATCTTGGCCTTTTGTGCCAACACATGTTCTTTGAAAGGTTTGAGGTCAACCTGATGTTCTTTTGCTGTCTGTAAAGCTATTGTCAGGGAAGTGACCTGTTCTTGCAGTCTTGCCTTTTGCTCTTGGGCTTGCTTCTCATTTATCTCCAAGGTGGTCTTTTGCAGCTCTAAGTATTCTATTTTTTTAGCAGCTGCTCCTTGTCTATCCTTAGCTCTTGATATTCTTGCTGCACTCTCTCTAGACATTCTTGTGTAGTTTCCCTAACTTGTCTCTCCACTTGGAGGAGCTGTAGTTCATCCTTTGAAGATCTTATCTCCTTTTTCATGTCCTCATATTTCCTCTTTAGTTTATTGCTTTCCTCTCTCTCCTTTCTCAATGTGTCTTTTAGTTGACCAGAGGACTTCTTGGATTGCTCCAAGTCTGTCAGAATTTTGTCCACATTATCTTCCAAAGCTTGAATCAGTGCGGCTCCAGCTCTAATGGTGAATCTTGGATCTTGGTCTGCTCCAAATACAACGGGCGTATCCATTATCATTTTCCCGGGAAGACCTCCTGTTTCAACCTTCCTCTCTGTTCTTTTCACTATCCTCTTTATTTCATTGTCATAGAAAACAGTGTTAAAATCAGCTATTTCTTCCCCTTTCTTCTGTTCAAAGGGGACCAGCTTCAGTGTAGGGACCACATACTGTTCAGATGTGCTAGCAGTCGGTACTTCTGGGTCCTGAACCTCAAGGTTTTCAATGTCTTGGGTCTATCCTCCAGTTGTGTCAGTGTCTGACTGTTCTATCTTTTTCTGCGTCAGCTCTGGCCTCTCTGCTTCTTTTTTCTATAGCTCCTCATCAACAGGGATAATTTTAGGGGCGAATTTTAGCCCAGTGGGCTATTTTTCCATGTTTTTCTCCCAAAAAAGATTCGCCATTTTGCATTTTTTGAAGCCCTGTTTCGCCTAATTTTGATGGGGTAAAATTTTTTCACCCTAAAAATCGCTAAATTATTATATAAACGATATAAAATCCTTGAAAATTATTTTTTTTTTTGAAAAATATCGCCAATCATTTTATAGTTGGTGTTTTAAGAATTGGTAATATTCGCCAACATTTATACACTTTTAAATAAGTATGATTCCTTAAAATCATCCCTGCTCATCAAGCTTTCTTTTCTTTTCTTCTTCTTCATTCCTAGCATCTTCTTCTGCCTTTTGGATGCTTCTTGGGTATCTCTTCTTTTTTCTTCTTCTTCTCCCTGTAACCACCCTGCAGCTTCTTGTGCCAGCCTTTGGGCTTCCTCATTTCGTTTCCTTGATTATTCATCAACTTTGGCTTGTTCATCCTGCCCCTTCCCACCTTTTGTGGTTATCTTCTTCTTGAACCTTCTCCTTAAAGTTTTCATGTTCACTGCATTTCGGAAGACAGATTCTTCTCTATCCCAATGGTGGGTGTATTCGAAGTGGACCATGTGCTCTTTGCAGTGTTCTGCCACTTTGCTGTGAGAGTCATTTATATGGAAGGGCATCTCACCAAAATGAAACTTGTCCATTTCTTCTACAAACTCATCTACTTTCTTTACTCTGTTAAACTTATAGCTCCCTAACTTGAAAGGAAAAGGGGGATAGGGAGTCTTTTTATGTTCAAACAAAAAACTTCCAATGCCATCCAAGAATACTTGCCTGACTACCTCTTTATCAATGATGTAGTCCATGGCGTATTTGGGTAGTAGGGAGGGTCCTCTTGAACCTCCAAACATTCTGAAGTAGAGGCCATCCTCAGTCAGATAGTAATCTGCAAAATTTTCGATCACTTGTAACGCCTCCTCTGACATGCAATCACACTCCTTCAGCTAAATGAGCATATACAATCACATGATGAACTATTCACAGACCTCATGGTAATGGCTATGGTATTTATGCACCCAAAGTGGCTTGTATGCAGCATAAACAGGCATCCTCTCCCTATCCCAGATGCACCTGAGGCCGGGGAAAGGTTGATTGCACAATATACAATCAATGAGTATGGAACTCATGTAAAATTTGGACCTCTTTTGGGATACTCCTCACAAAGCTGAGGCCATACAAGCTGAAAGACTGTTTGATACTATGTTAGCCCAGTTGAAAATGGTCCCCTGGGTTGCAACATAAAAAAAAATGGGTATCCACTCCAATTTGAAGAACCGACCATGAGCTCTTCCAAAAATCCTGTTAAGCATTAAAGCTATGAACCTATATGGGGCCCTCAAGCTTACTATGTCATACTCTCTTGTAGCCCTGGTTCTGAAATGCTTTCCAATCAACAACATTCTTTTAAGGATCTCGACAAGGTCCATTCTAATGTTGTTCAACCAATCGCCAGACAAAAATATTTGAGCTTCTGGCAGGTGGTAAGCCAGGGCCACATATGCTAGGATATAGGTAGCATATCCCTGTTTGTCAACATTTTCCAGGATCATAGTAGTTACATTTGTCCAGGGCAGAATCCAACCAATCACTTCAGAGCATGGGAAAATCCCTGGTCTGGTGGAAATCTTCATCAATGAAGATCTCTCTATATTGGCATAAATGCCTTCTTCTTCAAAGCCCATATTAGGCACCTCTCAGTGCGTGATCAATCTATATATCTCTCCCCATTGGTATTCAGGTTCTACACCAGATATACACTCGGTATCTTCATAGCTATATTCAGTTTTGGTGATAACTTCCACTTCGAGCTCCTCTTCGACCACAGGGGCCTTCTTCTTTTGTCTCTTTGACATTTCGAGGTCGGAATCTTCCTGCCATATATGAAATTGTAAACATTAAGACATTCCTGACTACGTTGAAAACATTGAGAAAACATGTCCATCATTTCACTTCACCTATGTTTACCATAACAACAATTAGTTAAATAAAGTAAAGATGGGAAAGATAACACCACTATCTGCTACCAAAACAATTCTATCAATAACATCGAGTGGGAAGTAAATCTACATAAAAATGAAGGAAACTCGGGCCATCTGTGGGTGCCATGATCATCGTGCTACGCGGGATGATAGGGGAGACTATGAGAGTTCTCACGGTGCATTTTCAGGAAGAAACGTCATCTATGCAAACTATGGTCAATAACTGTATGTAGTGATATATCCCCCTCCACTGGCTTGGGTTCGAAACCGACCGTGAATCGATTTTGCATGGACCAATGCGAAGAAACGCGACTCGTCTGAAGGATATGGGTAGCATGAAAACAAAAAAGGGGGAAGCAACCACCAAGCGCCACAGGAAAACCATGAAACCAGCCCCTACCAAAGCATCATCACACATGGCAGATTGGTGCAGACAATGTAATTGCCATCTGTACCAAACCCCCGTTTACTAAATTTAGGGTCACAATCAAACGACAGTGGGGGAAAAAATACCTGGTGGGTCAAAACTCCCCCCCCGGACAGTAATACTACAAAAAAAACCTCAATATATAGGCGAGTAACTAACGGGCCAAGGGAAAAAGGCCGTGGAAAATCGCAACCATAGAAAACATTCAACCAACAGCTTCAAACGGAATGGGATAATGCGATGAGGAGCCTACCTGGAAACTCTATGTGGACGGTGGGAAGAAGGGTGGTCAAGCTTCCACAGTTGAGCCACCTGAACGTGGGTACCGACAACGGGATCCTTGCAAGTTCGAGAGAATGACAACACAAAAAGAGCGACAGTGGGAAAGTCAAAATGGCAATAGTAATAGAATAATAAACAAACCCGACCCCATACCTATATATAGTTAACCACATGCGGCGGGGAACAAAATATCGGACGGCGGACAACTCTGGATCAGAGGACGCAAGATAATTCCTTCCACAACATCAGGTTACCAAACCACTAATATATCCACAGGGATAACCGGGAAACAAACTAATAGCACATCGGAGTGATAGCAAAATGGGAGCCACAACGGCGGAGGCATAAAGGATATCACAGTTCGCTATGTAAGGTATGAATCGAAAGAGAAAACCAATGAAAGGTTGGCAAGGTTAGTGTTTCTTTCTTCCACAACAGCGGAACCGTAAACTTACGGATCGACGAAAATAACAAAGCGAGGTCCGGCAAGTCAAAGCGACGATCATAAGACTTAGCGATCTACCATCCACAATGGCGGAGACCAAAGTAGCAACATGTTCTAACGTAAAACGAAAGATCAGCCGATTAAACCAAAAGCATCAAAGAAAATAATGAATCCAAAGTTGATTACCCTTCCACAATGGTGGGGCTGCAAGCAAATATTCTTCCGATTCATAAAATTGAAAACACTTTCTAAGGTAATGAAAAATCAAAAACAAGTAGTGGATTGTTTCGAGCATTAGGAAAAACCTCTGTGAAGAATTATTAAGCCAAAACAATGAACCAAATCAAGCTAATATAAGCAAAGGAAGGTCCCGAAATTATTTGGAATTTTGGGAAAATGTTGCCGCTACAACAAATCTATGAGCTCCTCACATTCAACCATGTAGACAAGGTTGAGGTCTCATCACTCTAGGTGATCATCACGGTCATCATGTAATTGTATGTTGTTGCATGCTATCTCATGGGTGACATCTAAGACCGTAAAAATCCTTCCTCAATTTGCGCAGATGTGGTTCTTTATACTGAATCTCGAGCTGTGGAGGTTTATTGATATACACTTCTACATTGATTACATCATCTATCTTATGTAATATTCTCCACTGAAGAAGTGTGTTTGGCTAGTAGAGAAAACATCTCATGTAACAGTAGAAACAGTTCTCAGACACTAAGAGGGGGGGGGGGTGAATCAGTGTCTCTTAAAACTTAAAAATCTCTTGCCAAATCACTAATAAGAACCAATCATGAAATTTACCAATTGTATATATATATATATATATATATATATATGTATGTATGTATGTATGTATGTATGTATGTATGTATGTATGAAATATACAGACACTTATGAAGAACAACACATATATGAATATGTCAAATATATTTTTATTAAAAGGGATTTTACATTACATAGCATTAATTATCTAGACCCAGCTAGATTGAGAGACGAAACTCTCTTACAAGACCCATATCATATACATGACCCAGAATGTAGAGAGGAATTCAATACTCATTCAGGCTCCAACCTGATTACAAACACCAGTGTATTTGAATGAACACAAGGTTCATATCAAATGTAGAATATCTACCAAAATATACTTCATTTCTTCATATGATACATTTCTTCATATGATGTCTTCATATTTATACTTCATTTTTCACACCTCTTCATGAAACATTATGTATTTCCATGTATTCACACCTTTTCATAAACATTTAACTATCTATTTTAATCATGTGTTTCCTTAATATACAAAAATTATTAATAAAAAGAAAACAACGTTAACTAGTTTTGGTTATAACTAGTTTTGGCTTTTAACTCCTATTTTCTCTTTTTGTTTTTAAAAACTTTGTTTAAACATTATAACACCAAAAACCCTTTCTTTTTACCAAATTTATGTTTATTCTTCTAAATACATTCATGTAGCTTCTCTTTTATCATTTCTCTCTTTATGAATAATATGCTTATGTTTTTACTTCATAAATAATAAACTCTGTTTTAAATGAATGATAAACTGTTTATTATGTTTTTGTTTAATAATAAACAATTTATTTCTCGGATATTAACTAATCCAACATTCCCCAAATCATAGCGCAGAGCCTTCTTAGTATATGCAAGAGTATATTAATTATTTATTTCATGAGATCTTAATCATTCCATATTTTTATTGAATTGAGATAGCTGGGAAATTTAAATAAAAACTTGTTTCAACATATACTTAATTTAGGCATATTCAGATTTATGTGTAAAACATAATTTTTCTTCAACTTGGGAATTCAATTTTTCACGTGTGACTACTAGATGGAGAACTTAACTTATGGCTAGATAGACAAGTTGTCAAATACCATAGCCATAACATTAGATGAATTTATTGAATCCACCACAGCCTATGGCGTGTATTTCGAAACTATCTTTTAATTTCCTGTGTCTAATTTTTCTCACTGTGCAGGCATAATTATTCTTTAAGAAAAACATAGTTTTTCTCAATCTTCGGAATATTTATTTTTCATATATGTGACTACAAGAGGAAATATAAGATCATGAATGGATATATATATAACCAAATAACATCCCCATATCTTCATATTAATTTAATCCTCCACATACAAGAAATGGTAAGCATTTAAAAATGGTCTTTTCAAACTGCTAATTCAACACTTAGACAATAGCATTTTTCTTCTATTTGGAAGGTTGATATTTTCCTTATTTGATCACCATAAAGAAAAAAAAGAGCATGGATAGATAACCATTTCAATAGTGAACAATATCATATCACAAGATAAATTTATTGACACACATACAACCTCTAGCAAGTATTTGAAAGTGGCCTTTCAAACTGGTTTTATGACACTTGGACAAATTTCCTCAACCCCTAGGTCACCAAGGTGCTTTTCGTTTTCCTTCAAATTTGGAAAGTGGGGTATCCAATAGGTAGAGGACAACTAGATTAGTCCATCAAGACCTATTTCATCCTCTTAAACTACTTTCTCTCTCCTTGGTGGACATTTTACTGAGAGAGTGCAAATATGGTTGGGAGGCACTTTTGGAAGGTTCATATCTTTCTCCTCAATGACCCTTTGGACAATATAGGGCAATGGATGGATGTACCAGGAAACCCTATAGAGTACCACACTCTCATAATATTTTTCACATCATCCTATGAGATAGGGCGTCCATTACCCTAAGGCCAATTTCTTGATTTGGTCCCCTCTGACTAAAACCCTGTTTTGGAAAATCATTATTTGCTTCATAAAACATCTTCTTTAAGAAATGAGACCATGGTGAGATACCCTATTAAACAATATTTATGATGATATATTCAGATAATTTTTATCATACACCTATAAGGTACGGTGGGAATTTTCCCAAGGTCACCTGAGCCAGTTTTTCCAACACAGATTTTCTTAGTATGGTCCTAAGCCTAAAACACTATTTTGGTAGGTCAATAACTTTTTCTCTAGACATGATCAAGGAGAAATAAGGCCACGGTTAGATATAAAATACAACATACTACAATATCACCATATGGAGCATGCATTTTCAATCTTCTACAAATTATGGCAGAAATTTCCATAAGGAAGTTTTTACTAAATTTCCTATACTTAGTCATTTTCCTGTTTTTCACAAAATTGTCATATCTTTCCAGAATGATGTCAATTTGTAATCCTAACTTCCTAATAGCACCAGGACACCATCAAGTGTATTTCAAGCCTCATCACACACATAACATCATATATTCCATGTCATCACTTTCTTTGGCATTCCTTTGTCTTTTATTGAGTTTGCTCTGCCATCATGTCTTGGTTATTATTTTGACATTCCTTTGTCTTTTACTAATTTTACCCTGCCATTAGGTCTTGGTTAGTTCTTTGTCATCATATCACTCCTGTTTAAATCAATGACAACTACTTCCAACTTATATTGTCATACTTTCCAACAATCTCCCCCTTTGGCATTGATGAAAACACCTAAACCTTCTCCCCCTTTGACAACAATGACAAAGGATAACCAACTTGATATAACCAATGCCCTTCGCTGTAACCAACTTGACATAAAATTTCCAATTGTTCCCTTTTAGACAACTTCCCCTCTTTTGCATTTCCTCCTTCAATTAAACTTGGACTTAGTGCTGATCATCCAATTATCATCCTTTTTTTACCTTCTTGTAGTGATTCTTTGAATAAGAACCTTGGATGATAAGTTCCTCGAATCCCCCTATCACAGTGATTCTTCACTTGTCAACATTTTGTTCTTTTTGTGACATAATTCATGCTTAAATATTTTTCCTTGAGTTCTTTCATTCAACGCATGGCCTCCTACGATAGATTTCTTCTTTAAAAAAAACAACATATAGCTTGTTATTCTTTTGGTAGTCTTCAATGTCATGTAAGAAACTTCTCAACTTTTACTTGTACTTTTGTACTGTGGATGTTCTCTTGACAAATTCTTATTTTTCAATTTGTCACTTCTATAATTCTTCTTGTCTTTGAGGAAGATAGGATTTTAACAAGTACTCTTATGACTCTTAAATATGACACCTAGTTTTATTATGCAACGATAATCATTTCTTCTATCTGACACTTTGATTTTTATTTTTGAGGAAAATAGTCTTAAATACCACTTGAATTTTCTGAATTTAACTCCCCCCTGAGTATAAGATCCCTTATAATGTTATTTTTTAGGTTTTTTAATCCATTTTTAATCTTGACCTGAAGCAACTAAATTATGACATCTAATAAGGACTCTTTAATAAAGTAAAAGAGTCATTTCCAAGTCCTCTTCAACACTTTGATTTTCTTCAACCATGGAGTGGTCATCATTTATAGAATGAGTGTATTCTTCTAGAGATTCATTTCCATAAGATTCATCTATTTTGGCATCAGGATTAAGACCTCTTGTCTTTGGTATCCAAACTTTCTTTATCTTCCTCCCTGGACTTGTATCTCTTGATTGTGTATGGATTTTTTCAGATTCAATCTTTAAAGACATGTCATGAGGCATCTTCCTTTCTGGAGTTTTTATGGTGTCTCTTTTCAAATCCTTTCTTTGACTCCTTGGATCAGCCTCCTTTTGGTTGTATTGTGTCTTTGGATTCATGCAATTTTTTGCTTTGTTCCCAAATCCTTCATAATTGAAAAACCTTATGGAGTGACAAAACTTTGTTGTATGCCCAACAAGCTTGCATATCAGACACTTTATCTTTTCAGAGGAACTATTTCGAGTTTTCTTTTCAAAAGCTTCATATACCACTTTTCTATGTCCATGTTTGTGACAAGAGTAGCATTGACCATTGAATATGTTACCATACCAAGTGTTAGTATGATATGATAAGCTTCATTTTTTATGTGATTCATGTTTTATCCTTTGTCTTCCATAATTCATTCTCATGGCAGAGTTTTGATATGGTATATGATTTGTGATTACCCTCTATCTTTCTGAACAAGAAGAACCATCCTAAAACTTGGACATTGGAGTCCCTTTCTCAACTTCTTTATCCTTTTTGTATCGAAAACCGGTTCTTTTATGGGACAGTCTTTGGTTACTCCAAATTTAATCTACAATGGTTGTGCTATTATATATATTTCTCTTTTCATTTCCCTTGTATGGACGAATATATTTGTATTGAAGATAATCCATTGCTTTCCTTTCTCCACCTTTTGTGAATGTACTAGTGTAACTTTTCTTTATCTCACTTCCTATGAGACATGTATATTCTTCCTCTTCTTTGTTAATAATAGGTTTTTCTTTAGTAGCATCCTCTCTTCTAGACACTAAGGCATCCATCATTTGATACCTAGCCTCTTTCTCTTTTAAGGTTGCATGATCTTTTTCAATCTTGTTCTTGTCATACTGTAATTCCTTCTCAATCTATTTCATGGCCATATTCAAATATTATTCTCTTTGATCTAGTGACCTTTGTCCTTCTATAAGCATTTCTTGTATTTCTTGTAGGTTCTTCTCCCAATCTAGTAAATTCTACCTCTCTGTAGGCTCCCTTCCTCTCATTTGGTTCTCTTGGTCAGGAATCCCTCTTTCATTAGCTTCAATTTGTCTTCTAAGGTTAAGGACTTCAAACTTTACCTCTTTTATTTCATTAATTTTTTTTCCAATTATAAATTAAAACTAGAGAAAGTGTTCTTCAATTCTTTTTCCTTGTCATCTAGCTGGATCCTTTGCTCATTCAATATCATCTCAATGACCTCATGTTTCTTGGTTAGTGCACAGAACTTATCCTTTAGGATCTTCAAGTCACTTTTTGTATCTACTGGACTCTTGCATGTTCTTGTAGAATTTTTGGATTCCATCCACAATCCATGTAGTAACTCATTGATATTGAAAACAGTTTCAAGATCACTTAGAGTGGCCATAAACATGTTTTCAATCTTATCAAAAACATTTATAGGATAAAAACTTAATTTTTTCTTGGTATTATCAATTGCAATAAGAAAGTGTTCCTTCAATTTATTCAAGGCTTCATTCTTAGTAATCATGATTTTATCTTTGAGAATTAATAGGTCTTCATATTTTTCCTTAGAGAGTAATTCATCATCATAACATCAGTCATTTGAAAGTTCATCTATCCCAATTTTTTCTTTGCTTTGTGATAATACAAATGAGGGATTGTTCTCTTCACTGCTCAACATATCTTCACTTATTTCTTCATCAGATTTTTGGCTTGTATCTTCTCCTACACTTTGATACTTTGCTTGATATGCGTCTTCAATATTGAGCCATAGCTTTCTTGCAGAGGTGTAGTGCCCTAGTCTCATCTTGACATCATTTAATAAGACTCTTTTAATGGTTTGCAAAGCAATAGAATTGAATTTCTGATCATCTTTTGAAATTATGGTTTTATTCTTCAAGTACCATTTCTTTCTTGCTACTGCATCCCACACATGTGCTCCTTCAGACTTCAACTGAAACTTCATGGCATTCCTCCAATTGGCAAAGTCATCTCAATTAAACAAGGGGATTTTATCATCTACATTTCCAGCCATTTTTAAAATGTTGATTCTGGCACATATCTTTAGATTAAGTTATTGGCTCTAAAAATGGTCTTGTTTTCCTTTTGGATCAGCCTTGTAGCAGTAAGTTGTTCAAAGACAACTAGCTCTGATACCAAATGTAGAAACAGGTCTCAAACATTGAGAGCGGGGGGGTGAATCAATGTCTCTTAAAACTTAAAAATTTCTTGCCAAAGCACTATTATGAACCAATCATGAAATTTACCAATTGTATATATATGAAATATACAAACACATATATGAATATGTCAAATATCTTTTTATTAAATAGGATTTTACATTACATAGCATTAATGATCTAGACCCAGCTAGATTGAGAGACCCAACTCTCTTACAAGACCCAGCTTGTATTCATGACCCAACATGTAGAGAGGAATCCAATCCTCATTTCGGCTCCAACCTGATTAAAAACACCAGTCTATTCAAATGAACACAGAGTTCATGTCAAATATAGAATATCAACCAAAATATTATATTTTATCCACCGAGATACATTTCTTCATATGATGTCTTCATACTTATAATTCATTTTTCACACTTCTTCATGAAACATTATGTATTTTCATGTATTCACACCTTTTCATAAACTTTTAACTATCTCTTGTAATCATGTGTTTCTTTAATATACAAAAAATTATTAATAAAAAGAAAACAACGTTAACTAGTTTTGGTTATAACTAGTTTTGGCTTTTAACTCCTATTTTCCCTTTTTGTTTTTAAAAACTTTGTTTAAACATTATAACACCAAAAACCTTTTCTTTTTACCAAATTTATGTTTATTCTTCTAAATACATTCATGTAGCTTCTCTTTTATTTTTTCTCTGTTTATGAATACTATGCTTATGTTTTTACTTCAGAAATAATAAACTATGTTTTAAATGAATGATAAAATGTTTATTATGTTTTTGTTTAATAATAAAAAATTTATTTCTTGTATATTAACTAATCCAACATTCCCCAAACCATAGTGTAGAGCCTTCTTAGTATATGTAGGAGTATATTAATTATTTATTTCATGATATCTTAATCATTCCGTATTTTTATTAAATTGACTTACCTGGGAAATTTGAATAAAACTTGGTTCAACATATACTTAATTTAGGCATATTCATATTTCTATGTAAAATCGCTTTTTTCTTCAACTTGGGAATTCACTTTTTCACATGTGTGACTACTAGATGGAGAACTGAACTTATGTATAGATAGACAAGTTGTCAAATACCATAGCCATACCATTATATGAATTTATTGACTCCACCACAGCCTCTGGCATGTATTTCAAAACTACCTTTTAATTTCCCATGTCTAATTTTTCTCTCTATGCAGGCATAATTCTACTTTAAGAAAAACATAGTTTTTCTCAATCTTTGAAAGATTTATTTTTCATATATGTGACTACAAGTGGAAATATAAGACAACAAATGGATAGATATATAACCAAATAACATTCCAATGTATTCATATTAATTTAATCCTTCATATACAAGAAATGCCAGGCATTTGAAAATGGTCTTTTCAACCCGCTAATTCAACACTTACACAATAGCATTTTTCTTCTATTTGGAAGGTTGATATTTTCCTTTTCTCATCACCATAAGGAAAACCAAGATCATGGATAGATAACCATTTCAGCAATGAACAAGACCACATCACAAGCTAAATTTATTGACACACACAGAACATCTGGCAAGTATTTGAAAGTGGTCTTTCAAACTGGTTTCATGACACTTGGACAAATTTCCTCCATTAGAGGAAATTTCAACTCAAAATGGGCCTCCTAAAAAAAATTAATAACATAATAGTTAAAATAATAAAATAATATTTATTAATTTTGGAGGAAGAAAAGAAAAAAACTACTTTTTTGTTTGTATTTTCGACATATCTCCCTGTGTTTTACTCAAATTTCGATCGGGAGAGATCATTGGATGTGGAATTAAATTCCGCATCCAACAAGTACCCACTTGGCATACTTTTAATGGACCCTGCAACCCCAAAAACAAGAAATACCTGAAAAAACATGATTTGAGTATAAAGACGGGGAGATATGTCGAAAATACAAACAAAAAAGCAGTTATTTTTATGATACCTATACCCAAATTTATATTAAAAAAATGTTTAAAACCTATACGGTATTTCAAATTTAAATCAACTTCAATGGCTAACACATGATGACATGTAATTTGAGATAAAGTTAAAAGGCCCATTTTGAGTTGAAATTTCCTCTAATGAACCACTAGGTCACCACGGTGATTTTATTTTTCTTTCAAATTTGAAAAGTGAGGTATCCAATAGGTAGAGGACAACTATATGAGTCCATCAAGACCTATTTCATCCTTTGAAACTAATTTATCTCTCCTTGCAGGGAATTTTACTGAGACAGTGCAAATATGACTGGGAGTCACTTTTGGAAGGTTCATATATTTCTCCTCAAGGACCCTTTGGACAATATAGGACCATGGATGGATGCTAAAACAAACCCTATAGGACCACTCTCTCATAATAGTTTTTAAATCATGCTAAGAGATAGGACGTGCATTACCCTAAGGCTAATTTCTTGATTTGGTCCCCATTGACTAAAACCCTGTTTTGGAAAATCATTATTTGTTGCATCAAACATCTTCTTTAAGAATTGATAATATGGTGAGATAGCCCCTTACACAAGCTCTATGATTATATATTCAGATAATATTTATCATACACCTATAAGGTACAGTGGACATTTTCCCAAGGTCACTTGAGCCAGTTTTTCCAACACTTGGACATATTTTCCTAGTCTGGTCCTAATCTCCCTAAGACACTGTTTTGGCAGGTCAGTAAATTTTTCTCCAGACATGATCAAGGAGAACTAAGGCCATGGTTATATATACAATTTGACACACTACAAGATGACCATAGGGAGCGAGCATTTTCGTTCTTCTAAAAATTATGGCAGATATTTCCATAAGGCAGTTTTTACTAAATTTCCTATACTTAGTCATTTTCCTGTTTTCACAAAATTGTCATATCTTTCCAGAATGATGTCAATTTGGAATCCCGACTTCTTGATAGCACCACTAAAACATCAAGTGTATTTCAAGACTCATCACACATGGCACATCATATATGTCATTTCATCACTTTCCTTGACATTCCTTTATCTTTTATTGAGTTTTCCCTGCCATCATGTCTTGGTTATTCTTTTGACATTCCTTTGTATTTTACTAATTTTACCCTACCATAATGTCTTGGTTAGTCTTTTTTTTATCATTGAACTCCTCCTAACATCAATGACAACTACTGCCAACTTATATTGTTATATTTTCCAACAATATCCCCCTTTGGCATTGATGGCAACAACTAAACCTTCTCCCCGTTAAACAACATTGACAAAGGATAACCAACTTGATATAACCAACGCCCTTTGTTGTAACCAACTTGACATAAAATTTCCAATTGTTCCATTTTAGACAACTTCCCCTCTTTTGCATTTCCTCCTTCAATTAAACATGGACTTGGTGTTGATCATCCAATTATCATCCTTTTTTTACCTTCTTGTAGTGATTCTTTGAATAAGAACCTTGGATGATAAGTTCCTAGACTCCCCCTATCACAATGCTTCTTCTCTTGTCAAGTTTTTCTTCTTTTTGTGACATAATTCATACTTAATGATTTGTCCTTGAGTTCTTTCATTCAACTCATGGCTTCCTACCATATATTTCTTCTTAAAAACAACATCATATAGCTTGTTCTTCTTTAGGGAGTCTTCAATGTCATGTAAGCAAATTCTCAAATTTTACTTGTGCTTTTGCACTATGGCTGGTCTCTTGACAAAGTCTTCTTTTTCAATTTGTCACATCTATACTTCTTCTTGTATTTGAGGAAGATAGGATTTTACTAAGTACTCTTCAATATGACACTTAGTTTTATTATGCAACCATAGTCATTTCTTCTACCTAACACTCAGATTTTTATTTTTGAGGAAGATAATCTTAAATACCAATTTAATTTTTTGACTTTAACTCCCCCTGAATACAAGATCCCTTCTAATGTTATTTGTTAGGTTTTTAATTCCATTTTTAATCTTGACCTAAAGAAGCTAAATTCTAGCATCTAATAAGGACTCTTTAACAAAGTGAAAGAGTCATTTCCACGTCCTCTTCAACACTTGGATTTTCTTCAACCATGGAGTGGTCATCATTTATAGAATGAGTGTCTTCTTCTAGAGATTCATTTCCATACGAGTTGACTATTTTGGCATGAGGATTAAGACCTCCTGTCTTTGGTCTCCAAAATTTCTTTATCTTCCTCTGTGGACTTGTCTTTATTGATTCTTTATGGATTTTTTGAGATTACATCTTTAAAGACATGTCATGAGTCATCTTTCTTTCTGGAGTTTGTATGTTGTCTCTTTTCAAACCCTTTCTTTGAATCCTTGGAGAACCCTCCTTTCGATTATATTGTGTCCCTGGATTCATGTAATTTTGTGCTTTGTGCCCAAATCCTTCACAATTGAAACACCTTATGGAGTGAAAAAACTTTTTGTATGCCCGACAAGCTTGCATATCTAACACTTTATATTTTCAAAGGACATCTTTCTATTTTTCTTTTCAAAAGCATCACATTCCACTGTTTTGTGTCCAAGTTTGTGACAAGAGTAGCAGTGACCATTGAATATGTTACCATACCAAGTGTTAGTATGATATGATAAGCTTCATTTTTTATGAGCTCCATGTTTTAGCCTTTCTCTTCCATAATTCACTCTCATGGCAGAGTTTTGATCTGGTATCTGATTTGTGATTACCTTATGTCTTTTTGAATAAGAAGAACCATCCTAAAAATTCGAAATGGGAGTCCCTTTCTTGACTTCTTTATCGTTTTTGTATCGAATACTGGTTTTGTCATGGGACAGTCTTTACCTACTCCAAATTTCATCTATAATGGTTGAGCTATTATATATATTTCTCTTCTTATTTCCCTTGTATGGAGAAATATATTTGGATTGAAGATAATCCATTTCTTTCATTTCTGCACCTTTTGTGAATGTACTAGAGTAACTTTTGTTTATCTCACTTCCTATGAGACATGTAGATTCTTCCTCTTCTTTGTTAATAATAGATTTTTCTTTAGTAGCATCCTCTTTCCTAGAGACTAAGGACTCCATCCTTTGATACATATCCTCTTTATCTTTTAAGTTTGCATGATATTTTTCAATCTTCTTCTTGTCATCCTGCAATTCCTTCTCAATTTGTTTCATGGCCATAGTCAAATATTATTCTCTTTGATTTAGTGACCTTTGTCCTTCTATAAGCCTTTCTTGTCTTTCTTGTAGGTTCTTGTCCCAATCTAGTAAATTCTTCCTCTCCGTAGGCTCCCTTCCTCTCATTTGGTTCTCTTGGTTAGGAATCCCTCTTTCACTAGCTTCAACTTGTCTTCTAAGGTTAAGGACTTCAGACTTTACTGCTTTTAATTCATTAATTTTGTTTTCCAATTGTAAATTAAAACTAGAGAAAGTGTTCTTCAATTCATTTTCCTTGTCATCTAGATGGATCCATTTCTCATCCAATATCATCTCAGCAACCTCATGTTTCTTGGTTAGTGCATAGAACTTATCCTTCAGGATCTTCAAGTCATTTTTTGTATCTACTAGACTCTTGCATGTTCTTCTAGAATTTTTGGATTTTGTCCGCAATCAATGTAGTAACTCATTGATCCTGAAAACGGTTTCAAGCTCACTTAGAGTGACCATAAACATGTTTTCAATCTTATCAAAAACATTTATATGATACAAACGTATCTTTTTCTTGGTATTTTCAATTGCAATAAGAAAGTCTTCCTTCAATTTCTTCAAGTCTTCATTCTTAGAATCAGGATTTTATCTTTGAAATTAATAGGTCTTCTTGTTTTTCCTTATAGAGTACTTCATCATCATAACAACTATAATTTGAAAGTTCATATAGCCCAATGTTTTCTTTTCTTTGTGATAAGACAAATGAGGGGTTTTTCTCTTCACTACTCAACATATATTCACTTATTTCTTCATCAGTTTTTTGACTTGTATCTTTACCTGTACCTTGATACTTGGCTTGATATGTGCCTTCATTATTTAGCCATAGCTTTCTTGTAAAGGTGTAGTGCCCTAGTCTCATCTTGACATCATTTGATCAGGATGTTTTAATGGTTTGCAAAGCGATAGAATTGAATTTCTGATCATCTTTGAAATTCTTGTTTTGTTATTCAAGTACCATTTCTTGCTTGCTACTGCATCCCACACATCTGATCCTTTGAAATTCAACTGAAACTTCATGATATCCCTCCAATTGGCATAGTCATCTCCATTAAACAAGGGGATTTTATCATCTACATTTCCATCTATTTTTAAAATGTTGATTCTGGCACATATCTTTAGATTAAGTGCTTGGATCTAAAAATGGACCTGTTTTCCAGCACTGAGTTGTTCAAAGATAACCGGCTCTGATACCAAATGTAGAAATGGGGCTCAGACACTGAGAGGGGGGGGAAGGGAGAGTGAATCTGTGTCTCTTGAAACTTAAAAATGTCTTTCCAAAGCACTATTATGAACCAATCATGAAATTTACCAATTGTGTGTATATATATATATATATATATATATGAAATATACCAACACATATGAAGAACAACACATATATGAATATGTCAAATATCTTTTTATTAAATAGGATTTTACATTACATAGAATTAATGATCTAGACCCAACTAGATTCAGAGACCCAACTCTCTTACAAGAACCCTCTTGTATACATGACCCAGCATGCAGAGAGGAATCCAATCCTCATTCAGGATCCAACCTGATTACAAACACCAGTCTTTCGAATGAACACAAGGTTCATGTAAAATGTAGAATATCTACCAAAATATTATATTTTATCCACTGAGATACATTTGTTCATATGATGTCTTCATACTTATACTTCATTTTTCACACCTCTTCATGAAACATTATGTATTTCCATGTATTCACACATTTTCATAAACTTTTAACTATCTCTTGTAATCATGTGTTTCTTTAATATACAAAAATTATTAACAAAAAGAAAACACCATTAACTAGTTTTGGTTATAACTAGTTTTGACTTTTAACTCCTATTTTCCCTTTTTGTTTTTAAAAACTTTGCTTAAACATTATAACACCAAAAACCCTTTCTCTTTACCAAATTTATGTTTATTCTACTAAGTACATTCATGTAGCTTCTCTTTTATCATTTCTCTATTTTTGAATAATATGCTTATGTTTTTACTTCAGAAATAATAAACTCTATTTTAAATGAATCATAAACTGTTTATTATGTTTTTGTTTAATATTAAACAGTTTATTTCTTAGATATTAACTAATCCAACATTCCCCAAACCATAGCATAGAGCCTTCTTAGTATATGCAGGAGTATATTAATTATTTATTTCATGATATCTTAATCATTTCATATTTTTATTAAATTGACTTAGCTGGGAAATTTAAATAAAAACTTGTTTCAACATATACTTAATTTAGGCATATTCAGATTTCTGTGTAAAACAAAAGTTTTCTTCAACTTGGGAATTCACTTTTTTACATGTGTGACTACTAAATGGAGAACTGAACTTATGGCTAGATAGACAAGTTGTAAAATACCATAACCATACCATTAGATTAATTTATTAACTCCACCATGGCCTCTGGCATGTATTTCAAAACTTCCTTTTAATTTCATGTGTCTAATTTTTCTCACTGTGAAGGCATAATTCTTCTTTAAGAAAAATATAGTTTTTCTCAATCTTCAGAAGATTTAATTTTCATATATGTGAATACAAGAGGAAACATAATACCATGAATGGATAGATATATAACCAAATAACATTCTCATGTATTCATATTAATTTAATCCTTCACATACAAGAAATGGCGGGCATTTGAAAATGGTCTTTTCAAACAGTTAATTCAACACTTAGACAATAGCATTTTTATGCTATTTGGAAGGTTGATATTTTCATTATCTGATCACCATAAAGAAAACCAAGATCATGGCTAGATAACCAATTCAGCAATGAATGATACCATATCACAAGATAAATTTATTGACACACACACAACCTCTAGCAAGTATTTGAAAGTGATCTTTCAAACTAGTTTTATGACATCTAAATTCTTGACCTGAAGCAACAAAATTATGACATCTAATAAGGACTCTTTAACAAAGTAAAAGAGTGATTTCCAAGTCCTCTTCAACACTAAAATGAATCTCTTGAAGAAGACACTCTTTTAAATCATTACCCTAAGGCCAATTCCTTGATTTGGTCTCGTCTGACTAAAACCTTGTTTTGGCAAATCATTATTTTTTTTCATCGGACATCTTCTTTAAGAACTAATACCATGGTGAGATAGCCTCTTAAACAATATATATGATGATATATTCAAACAATTTTTATCATACACCAATAAGGTACAGTGGGCATTTTCCCAAGGTCACTTGAGCCAGTTTTTCCAACACGTAGACAAATTTTCTTAGTCTGGTCCTAATCTGCGTAAAACATTGTTTTGGCGGGTCAATAACTTTTTCTCCAGACATGATCAAGGATAAATAAGGACATGGTTAGATATACAATCCAACATACTACAATATTTCCATTGGGATCGAGCATTTTCATTCTTGTACAAATTATGGCGGATATTTCTATAAGGCAGTTTTTACTAAATTTCCTATACTTTGTCATTTTCCTCTTTTTCACAAAATTGTCATATCTTTCCAAAATGATGTTAATTTGTAATCCTGACTTCCTGATAGAACCAGGAAACCATCAAGTGTATTTCAAGCCTCATCACACATGCCACATCATATATTCCATGTCATCACTTTCTTTGACATTCCTTTGTCTTTTATTGAGTTTGCCCCACCATCATGTCTTGGTTATTCTTTTGGCATTCCTTTGTCTTTTATTGAGTTTACCCTTCCATCATGTATTGGTTAGTCCTTTTTCATCATTTAACTCCTCTTGACATCAATTACAACTACTTCCAACTTATATTGTCATATTTTCCAACAGTAACACACCACATATTTATTAATTGTTAAATACTTTAAATTGTTATTTTTGATATTCTAACCAAGTGAGGTCAAAATAAATGTAAAATAATTATTAATTATTTAATAATTAAAATATGGGAGAATAAAAACTTAAGTAGTCGTTGAAGAATGTTTGCGAACCTGCAAGGAGAAATGACAAGTGTCAAAAGAAGAGAACAAATGACAAAAACTGTTGAATGAAATCTCAAGTGATGCATGAGGCATATTCCCTAAAAATAGGGATGAGACTCATTATGGAGCAATAATTAGAAGGTGGCTCATAAAGGACCAAAGTACTAGGAAAAATACTATAAGTATTGAACCCATCGGATGAGAAGGATGTTTGTGATGGAGGTGAAGTGAACTAGGTTATGCATAGAGAGCATTGATCAATATTTGTCCTTCTGGTTTAGCAACTAGGATTAGGGGTTTCATAGAAAGTAACTTGGCTACTCTCGATGATTGGTTGGGAGGAACAACAACCTTTAGTTTTGATTTCCCATTAGTGGTGACAGGATCCATCTTATTAATCATGTATTGTTGTTAGAATAATAAACCCATATTTACCTACCTTAGACATTAAATTAATCATTTTTGTCTTATTTGCCTAGTTTCATGTGTCCCACCTTATGCCAGTTGTCATTTTCCTATCCATAGTGGTCAAACTATCCTGTTTTGACTCATGTAGCACATGGGAAACCTCAAGGAATCAATTCTACTTTATTCCTGGTCTCCTAGGTGCCCTTCTATTTTTTCTGCTTTATTGCCTGCTTTTTCACTGCTTTAAGGCAATTGGGAAAGTTTGACTAGGTGAGGTGAACTAGTTTTCTGTCCTCCACATCCTCCACTCTTTTCTCCTTTGAAAATCATGTATGAGTTGTCATTCCATCACTCTTTAGCTTTCCTAAGTGCTTTTTCCAATTCGTGAGCTCCATGACTGATTTGGAAACTACTTTATGCACCTATGGGGGAATTGCTTAATTTTAGTAAGCCTGCTTTTGACTAGATTTGAATTGCCTCCTCATGCATTAGAATATACTATGTAATTATTTAATTTAGCAACCTATCATGTTATGAGGTTGGCTATTGTACACTGAGTTAATATAGTTTAGTGTTCAGCTCCATTTTCAGTCTCTTTTGTGAGTGATTTTGCATGATCAATTGATAATTGTTGTGAGTAAAATTGTTCTATCACTGGGTTCAATTTCCACATGGTATTAGAGCCATTTTAGATCAATTTATCTCCTTCAAAATTGTTTTGCAGGTTCAACATCAGTGACTGGGAGCCTTCTACTGACAACCGGGACAATTTCTAAGCTATGGATCAATCTCAGAAGATCATCTTGACTCCTTTCAATTTATTTGAATGGAAAGCAAAGATAGAGATACTATTGAGAGAGAAAGGCCTCTATAGGATGACTATGGAAATAGAAGCAGAGCCCAATGCAGCTGCAGAGAAGATAAAATGGCACAACATGAGGGATGAGGCCTATGGTCTCTTGTGTATGAGTATTTCCAGAGACCTCCTTTTCCATATTGATGGATTGACATCATAGAATGAAGTATGGGAGAAGCTAACTGATATTTTTTGAAAGATATATGAGATGAGGGGACATCAAATAAAAAATGAACTGATCTCCCTTAGTCCAAATAGCTTTGAATCACTGCAACTCTATTTCTCCAAGTTCAAATCACTTGTTTTGCAGCTAAAACAATGTGGGATCAAAAATAAATATTATCAGCTGGTCTTGGCCATTCTCTCGAAGCTTGGCCCTAACTATTCAGTGTTTTTTTTTACCTTCTATGCCACAAAGTTGACAGCTCAAACCTGGAAGATGTCTAGCCTTGCAGATTTCATGGAATCTCTTTCACAAGAACAGGACAAGCTGGTGATGATGGGAACCATCAAACCATCCAAAGACCAAGCTTTGGTTGCTGGAGATTTGAAGGTAGATTCAAAAAGCAAAAAGAAAGCTAAAAATCCACCTGAGAAAAAGAGAGACAAGAACAAGTCTCCAAAGGAGCCACAAGGTTCCAAGAAGAACTACCAGAAGAAGAAAAACAAAGGAGAAATGAGCAA
The DNA here is from genome assembly GCA_001517045.1 of Pseudotsuga menziesii. Lineage (NCBI taxonomy): Eukaryota > Viridiplantae > Streptophyta > Pinopsida > Pinales > Pinaceae > Pseudotsuga > Pseudotsuga menziesii. The sequence continues at coordinate 166,935 of LPNX010590861.1, read as the reverse complement.
GTGCGCATACTACAATAAGGGAAATCACACTGAAAGCTCTTGTATGAAGAAGAAAATAGACATGATGACCCAAATACTAGAGAAGAATGGCATCTCCCTTCCAGAAAGCTCAAAGAAGAGAGAAGGAGGATCAAGTTCAGATGACAGAGAGAGAGTTCATGCATTGGTTGCTGGCACATCAAGCTCACCCAGTTTTATCATTGATTTTGGAGCTTCAAGACACATGGTTTCGACCAAGGAGGCATTCTCCTCACTTGACATGTCGAAGGGACCACCTATAGTACTGGGAGATGACTCTCTCAATGAAAGTTTGGGCAAAGGGAGGATTGATCTTGATCATGGTCAGTTCAGCAATGTGTTGTATGTGCCTGGTCTTGCCTCCAACCTCTTATCAGTGTACCAGATGAATCACACTGGGTCTCCAAAAAAGGTCATATTCTCCCCTGATGAAATTGAGATCACAGAGATCTCAAGTGGTAAAGTCATTGCAAAAGGAGTTGCAAATCATGCTCAAAAGGTATACATGTTCTCACACTTCCTACCCTACTCAAACCCCTCTGCTCTTCCGATTCATGCTAATGAGGCAAGAAATATTTGGCATGAAATATTTGGCCACCTAAATTACAAATATATTTCTAATCTTAGTGAAAAAGAGATGGTCATAGGGTTGCCCAAGATAAAATTTTCCAAAGGAGTCGGCCAAGGTTGTATCCTAGGAAAACACCCAGAGCATAAATCTGAGAGAGCTAGTCATGAGAGAACCTATGCACCCCTCGAGCTGATCCACAGTGATTTTGGTGGCCCATTACCTCATATGTCCATGATTTAGGCCAAATATGCATTGAATTTCATAGATGACTTTTCCAGGTATTTCTGGGTTTACTTCCTGAAACACAAGTCTGAAGTTTTTGGCCTCTTCAAAGTCTTTAAGGCTTTGGTTGAAAACCAGTCTGGGAGGAAACTCAAGGTCCTCAGATATGACAATGGTGGTGAGTATGTCAAGTATTATTTTATTAATTATTGTGTAGATGCAGGTATTCAGATGCAACATTCTATCCCTTACACACCACAATATAATGGTGTTGCTGAGAGGAAGAACAGATCACTGAAGGAGATGGAAACATGCATGATGGAGGCCAAAACCTTGCCACCAAAGTACTGGGCCGAAGATATCAACTATGAAACCTATATCTAGAATAGGGTGCCTCACAAACAACTTGATGGCATGACTCCTTTCGAAGCATGGAGTGGGAACAAGCCAGGTGTGACCCATTTCAGGATTTTTGGCTCAAGGGCTTGGGCTAGAATTCCAACAGAAAAGAGAAAGGCTTTGCAGCCCCAAATACAAGAGTGTTTATTTGTTGGATACTCTCAAGATTCAAAAGGGTACAAACTGATAAATTTGAGCACAAACAAATCCTTCATCGAAAGGTGTTTTCAGTTTCAAGAAGAACCCTTTGCAGCAGTGGAAGTTGGAGAAACCTCTTCACCACCTGAACCTCTGAAAGTAAGTGAAGAGTTTGTTGAACATGCTAATTCTGATATGTCTAATAGTGATGAGTTTATTGCAGACCCTAACATCCCTACAAGGCCAAAATGGGAAGCCAAGACACTACATGCAGCAGGAGAGCTAGCTGGGGATCCCAATGACCCAAGGAGGACTAGATCTCAATTTGAGAGTGGTCTGTGCATGAAGGATCCTATGTTTGCTAATAAATGCTATTTTATGGTGGAATATGATACTCAAACATATGAAGAATCAGCAGGAGATCCAATATGGCAAGCAGCCATGAAGGAAGAGTTCAGTTCACTCCAGAAGAGCAACACATGGGAGCTAGTGGATCTTCCCCCAGGGAGGAAGTTAGTTCAGTGTAAGTGGGTCTACAAGACCAAATTTGCTACTGATGGTTCACCTCTGAAAAAAAATTCCATATTGGTAGCCAAGGGCTACTCATAGTTTCATGGCATAGATTACATTGAGACATTTTCACCAGTGGCAAAAATGGACTCCATCAGGATAGCCTTAGCCATTACAGCCTCAAGGAAATGGGAGGTACATCACATGGATTTAAAGTGTGCCTTCCTGAATGGATATCTCACTGAAGAGATATATATGGAGCAGCCTCAAGGATTTTCTACTAACCCTTCTCTTGTGTGCAGGTTGAGAAATTCATTGTATGGGCTAAAGCAAGCCCCCAGGGCTTGGTATGCCAAGATTGATAGCTTCTTGCTATCACTGAATTTTGTTCAGTGCAAATCATATCCAAATGTATATTTGAAGTTAATTAATGGTTCATTAATGATCATTGTGTTATATTTTTATGACATCTTCATTACAAGAAGCTCAAAGGATGATATTGCTTCCTTGAAGGGTGCAGTGAACCAAGCCTTCTCCATGACATATTTGGGGCTCTTAAGTCAATTTTTGGGGCTTGAGATTGCACAAACCAAAGATGGAATCAAGGTGCACCATTCCAAATATTCCTTGGACTTCCTGAACAAATTCAAAATGAAGGATTGCAAACCAAGCAAGACTCCTTTCCTTTCAGGAGTGAAGCTGGAAGAAGTTGATTCTTCACCTATGGTAAACAATACACTGTATAGGAAATTGATTGGATGTTTGTTGTATCTTACACATACTAGACCTGATATTTATTATGTAGTAAGTGTGGCTTCTAGATACATGGATCAGCCTCATGAGATCCATTGGAAAGCAGCCAAAAGGATCCTTAACTTTGTTTAGGGAACAAGGACACATGGGATCTTCTATAAAGAAAAATCTGATCTTGATTTGATTGGATTTACTGACAGTGATTGGGCAGGTGATAGTACAGATAGAAAGTCCACATCAGGATATGTGTTCATGCTTGCATAAGGGCCAATCAACTGGTCAAGCAAGAAACAGAGTGCCATTGCACTCTCATCTACAGAAGCAGAGTACAGAGGAGTTGTTAATGCAGCAACTCAATGTTTATGGTTGCAGGGTTTACTTGGAGAGTGTGGCTTGGAACCAGAGTACTCAACTACCATCTACTGTGATAACTAGAGTACCATTCGAATCTGCAAAGATCCAGTTCAGAAGCAGAGAACCAGACACATTGAGATCCATATGCACTACATCAGAGAACTTGTGCATGATGGCACCATTCACCTACTCTTCTGTTCATCTTCAGAACAAGTAGCTGATATCTTCACCAAAGCATTTTGTGAGAAGACCTTCAGCAATATCAAATCACTTCTGGGGATTTCTGATCATGCTGTGAATCATGAGTGAAGACAAGATTTCCAAATTTTGTTTTACAGTCCATGTTTAAAGGACGATTTTCCCATGTGGTTTTTTCCTCTTTCCTCGTTTAAATGGACATGCAGTATGTAAAGGGTGACTAAGCCTTGTTGCTAGGCCCTATAATTTTCTGATATATTACTGATAATTTAGGCTTAAGGGGGGGTGTTAGAATAATCAACCCATAGTTACCTACCTTAGACATTAAATTAATCATTTTTGTCTTATTTGCCTAGTTTCATGTGTCCCACCTTATGCAAGTTGTCATTTTCCTATCCATGGTGGTCAAACTTACCTATTTTGACTCATGTAGTGCATGGAAAACCTCAAGGAATCAATTCTTCTTTATTCCTGGTCTCCTAGGTGCCCTTCTGCTTTTTCAGTGCTTTAAGGCAATTGGGAAAGTTTGATTAGGTGAGGTGAACTAGTTTTTTGTCCTCCACATCCTCCACTCTTTTCTCCTTTGAAAAGAATGTATGAGTTTTCATTCCATCACTCTTTAGCTTGCCTAAGTGCTTTTTCCAATTCGTGAGCTCCATGACTGATTTGGAAACTACTTTATGCACCTATGGAGGAATTGCTTAATTTTAGTAAGCCTGTTTTTTACTAGATTCGAATTGCCTCATCATGCATTCGAATATCCTATGTAATTATTTAATGTAGCAACCTATCATGTTACGGGGTTGGCTATTGTACACTGAGTTAATACAGTTTAGTGTTCAGCTCCATTTTCAGTCTCTTTTGTGAGTGATTTTGCATGATCAATTGATAATTGTTGTGAGTAAAATTGTTCTATCACTGGGTTCAATTTCCACAATTGTTATATTTTCTAGTTATATTTATGAAAATTATTATTATCATGCTAGTTTTATTAATATAGTTTATATGAAAAAAATATATATCAAGTACATTTTCAGTCTTATGCCTTTATTATAGATTAATTTATGCACATAGCTAATAGAAATCATAAATATATTTTTTATACAGAATCCAACATCATCCTAGAAATACCATCTGTAAATCTGTTATAGCTTAAATAGTATAAATAACTCATAAAGCGTATAACTATTAACAATATGTAGAAGTAGCAATAGAGCTGATAGGATTCATATAATACAAGGATTATAATTACAAATATGAAACATTGGTCATGTCATTATGGAAAATACTTATAAAACCCTTGCTTTAATAATAAATAGCAAATAGTCCATAAACTATAAGCTGAACTGAGTGTTGGAGACATTTACCACCATACACACTCAATTTTGTCAATTTGTCCTAGTTAAACCACTATCCTAAGTTTTATTGCCTCAATTGACATCAGAGGAGCACAAGATGACATCAGCTAGATCACACCCACACCTAACTTCAGTCAAGGAGGCTAACTTAGCCTTCTCCTACATTCGAGAAGGCTAACTGGAGCAATCTGGGGGTGATATGAGTGTCATTAATTCCCCATATTGCTAACTGATGGTTACAATCAGTTAAACAGAGTAGGGAAGGCTCCCTCCATCATTAAATTTATTATTTATTGATTATTTAATGAACTGGAGTGAACAGGGGTGCCTCCAACCACTTCTGATGTTCAGTTACACTTCAGTTAACCTCATCGGGGTTCATTAAAGTAATTGATGCGCTACCACTTGATGGTTGGCTTGCTGTGATATGTGTATGACCTACTTTCAATTAGACTTAGTTATTTATTGCACTTCGACTTCAGTTAGGGCTCAGTTGAGTCAATTAGGGTTTTGATCAGTGGTTAACTTGAGTGTCGACTATCGCTTACATTCAGTTAAGCTAGACTCACTCATTCAATTCGAATGACCTCCTTGGGAATTTGAATTACTTTGTCATTCATGCTTGCAACATGACCTTGTATTGTATTACTCATTCTTTGTGTGAATATACAGAGCGACTACTCATTTTGTATCACTATTACACCATTTTCATGTCTTATTGTTATTAATCTTTGATGAGACTGTGTTCTAGTCCCTAGATTACTATGGAATATTAATATGGTATCAGAGCTCATGGTGGGACAAAGCTCAAATCTCTCAAAAACAAGGTTTTTGACAGATCTTGCATGAAAATTAAGCAATAGCTCAAAAATCCAGCACTGCACTAGAAGCCAAGGCTTACCACTTAATACCCCAAGTAAAGAACATGTTGATCAAGCTTGCTTGATTGACTATGATGGGTGTTATGAAAGCCTAAAATGTACAGGATTTCTGACCTTACATTTCCCCTTTTGTTGTGATTTTTAGGTTTTTGATAGGTGAAGGCATTTGCTCCAGCAGATTCAGATGGATTCTTCCATAGATCTTTTGAATCCGTTCAATTTCCACTCATGGAAAGGAGACATGGAGATCTAGCTACATTCCAGAGGACTCTATAGGGTCACCATGGACACTAAAGAAGAGCCCAGTTCTGCAATAGACAAATCTAGATTCTTGAACAAGAAGGATGAAGCATTCAGATTCTTCTGCCTCTCTGTTTCCTGGGATCTTCTTTCCCATTTTTCTGGATTGAAGAATCCAAAGGAAATTTGGGACAAATTGGAATCCCTATATGGAAAGCAGGATGATTTGAGAGTTTACCAGCTCGAAAATGAATTGATGTCTATCCAGCCTTCCAATTTCGAGACCTTGAATGACTTTTTTTCACAAAGTTTAAGCACATTGTCTTACTGTTGAAGCAATGCAAAGTGGAGAAGGAGGATGATCATCTCATCCTCGCCATACTCTCCAAACTTGGAGCTGATTATTCAGTTTTTGCCTCTACATTCTGTGCTGGGAATCTCACAACCCCTGAATGGAAGATTCCTACACTCAATTCCTTCATTGAGTCCCTAACAAGTGAACATGATAAGCTTGTCTAGATGGGGATCATCAGATCCTCCTGTGATCAAGATCCCCATGTCTTGGGGCCCAAATATCTGAAGGGTAAAGGAAAGAAGTAGAAGAACCCAAAAACTAAATTCGAATCTCCTAAGCCTAAAGTTGAAAACCAACAGCATGATGAGTCTTCTGGTTCAAAGAAGAACAAAAGGAAAGGGCATCATGGAAAGGAAAAATTCAATTGTTCATACTGCAGGAAGGGATTCCGCCCTAAATATTCCTACATGAAAAAGAATATTTATGAAGCTACCTCTCTCCTTGAGAGAAATCACATCAATCTTTCGAAAATATTTCGGAGGAGAGATCAGTAAGATCGAGAACCACAGCATGGAAAAGGTCATGCCCTCATGGAAAGCACTTTGAAGTCTAAATCAATCTTGATTGATTCTGGAACTTTGAACCACATGATGGATGAAAGAGACTCCTTTTCATCCTTGGAGACTGAAAAATCCATCCCCGTCCACATGGGAGATGACTCCACCATCATTTCAGAAGGACAAGGTGCGGTTGATCTTAAGAATGGCTATTTTTCAAATGTTTTGTATGTACCATCTCTGGCATCAAATATCCTTAGTGTCTATCAGATGAAACATATAGGAGTTCCTAAGAGAGTATCTAGGAAACTCATTGCTAAAGGTCTTGCAAACCATCATTAAAATTCCTATGAGTTCTCCCACTTTATGGCGCATGCAAATCCCATTGCTCTGCTAACTCATGGAAATAAAGTTAGTAGGCCATGGCATGAAATGTTTGGCCATATAAATTTCAAATATTTGCAGCAATTACAGAAACAATTCATGGTTTAAGGCCTCCCGGTCATCAAGGAAACAACTGGAATTTGCAAGGGCTGTGTGGTTGGAAAACAGCCTGAGCACAAGTTCGATCTGGGGAAGGAAAATTGAGCTACATGCATATTGGGGCTGATACATTCTGATATCAGCGGTCTGATGCTTGTCACATCCATTAATAGATCAAGGTATCTTTTGACTTTTATTGATGATTTTTCAAGGTACATATGGGTCTTCTTTCTCAAAAAGAAGTCTGAAGTATGTGAAAAATTGTCTGAACTAAAGGCCTTAATCGATAATGCCTTTGGGCTTAAGATCAAGATATTTAGATCTGATAATGGTGGGGAGTATGTTAGTAATTATTTTCTGCACATATTCTCCCAAAGTGGTATTCAGATCCAACATTCAATTCCCTACACTCCCCAGCAGAACAGTGTAGCGGAAAGGAAGAATCGGTCTCTCAAGGAGATGACCACATGTATGTTGGAATCAAAGAAGTTGGATGCAAATTTGTTGGCTGAAGCCATGCATGCTGTAGAATACATTCAAAATAGACTTATACACTCATATAATAAAGGGAAGACCCATTTTGAAGCATACTTCAGACACAAGCCGGATGTGTCGAACCTGTGGGTGTTTGGGTCCACTGCATGGGCCCGAATTCCACTTGATAAAATGAGGGATTTGCAACCACAAAGCATAGAATGTATGTTTATTGGGTATCCTAATGAATAAAAAGGTTTCAAGCTATTGGATATCACAACAAAACAGATCATCATCGGGAGAAGTGTCAAGTTCGATGAGCCTCTTCAGGAGGTGGAACTAGTGAAGGAGAAAACTGTTGAATTTCCTTTCTATTCTATTGAATATTTGGATAATGAAATTGGGGGTGATGACCCTGATTTAGATCCTCTAATTTCAGATATCAGTGTATAGAAAACATTAGGTGCTGAATCAGAACCTAAAGTGGAAAATCATCTTCCCACATGGGCCCGACAAACACTCTCCTCCGCATGAGATAACATTGGAAATCAGGATGATCCAAGGAGAACCCGGTCTGATTTCCAAAGAGCAGGTATTGTGCTCTCTTGTCCTGATAATTTTCTGTCCGAAAATTGTTATTTAATGATTAGTTTAGACCCAAAATCCTACTACCATGCTAAGAAGGATCCGAGATGGCAAGTTTCCATGGATGAAGAGATGAATTATCTTCAGAAAAACACTACTTAGGAGCTAGTTTCTCTTCCTCCGGGAAGGAAATTGGTTCAATGCAAGTGGGTGTTTTGGACCAAGATTGCTGCTGATGGTAGAACCTATAAATATAAGTCAATTCTGGTGGCAAAATGTTTCTTTCAGGTCCAAGGTGTGGAATACCATGAGACCTTTGCATCGGTTGCAAAAATGGACTCCATCCGCCTAGTTTTGACAATTTCAGCATCTAAGCACTGGGAAGTGCATAATATGGATCTTAAGTCAGTGTTTGTGCATGGAGATATTCATGAGGATATATACATGAAGAATACTAAGGGCTACATCTCTAATCCATCTTTGGTTTTCAAGCTAAAGAAGTCACTATACGGGTTAAAATAGGCCCCAAGAAAGTGGTATTCCAAGATGGATGCCTTCTCTCGCAAAACTTCCAAAGGTGTAGATTAGATCAAAATGTGGATATACAGTAGTCTTATGGTAATTTGATTATTATTGTTTTATATGTTGATAACTTACTGATCATAGGTAGCACAATTGCTTCCAGTTTAGCCATCAAAATTGCTCTCCACAATGCCTTTGAAATGAGCGATTTGGGGCTCCTAAAACAATTTTTGGGGCATGAAATTGAGAAAAATAATGATGGGATAATGGTCACTCAGTACAAATACATATCAAACCTGTTAGTAAAGTTTAGCATGGCTGAATGTAGGCCTCTACCATTCCATTTCCTTTCATGGATCAGCATTGAAGAAGGAAAAAGCACACCTCCCATGGACTACACTATCTATCGACAACTGCTGGTAGCTTGTTGTACTTGACACATTCTCGGCCTGATATCTGTTATGCCATGAATGTTATATCAAGATACATTTAGAAGCCTCATGATATTCATTGGAAGGCAGCTAACAGGATCCTCTAGTGTATTTAGGGAGCCAGGACCTACGGCATTCAGTATGTTGCAGACTCCGAGCTAGACCTGGTTGGATACACAGATTCCAATTGGGTGGGTGACTCTACTGATTGAAAGTATAATTCTAGATATGTATTCACGTTTGGCGGTGGACCCATTTGCTTGTCTAGCAAAAATCAGGCTGCCATAGCATTATCTTTAGCAGAGGCCAAGTATCGAGGAGTGATGAATGCTTGCATCCAAGCAGTTTGGTTGCAAGGCATTCTTTCAGAGTTTGATATTGGTAGTATTTTGTCCATTGTCCTATTTTGTGATAGTAAAAGTGCTATTAAGATATCTATAGATCCAGTTACTAGGCACAGGACCAAGCATGTATAGATCCACATGCACTATATCAGGGAGCTAGTGCATGACAAGACCATCATTATGCGATACTGCCTCACTGATGAGCAGATTGCGGACATGTTCACCAAGAAATTTTCAGAAAATAAGTTCACTTACCTTGGTTCACTGTTGGGGGTGAGTTCATCAAGGTGATCAAACTACTTTTAGTGTTCAGCTTGAGGGGGGGTTTTCCCTCTTTTCCTCACTTAGTTTGTTTTTGAGTGTTGTTTCAATTTCATCATTGTACAGGGTGACCTATGGCCTTAGTTTCTAGGTCCCTAGCATTTTTATGCATTTTATGTTTTCTACTCCTCCTGAGTATAGCTTAAGGGGGGGGCTTTGCAGACATTTACCACCATACACACTCAATTTGGTCAATTTGGCCTAGTTAAACCACTATCCTAAGTTTTATTGACTTAATTGACATCAGAACGGCACAAAATGACATCATCTAGATCACACCCATGCCTACCTTTAGTCAAGGAGGCTAACTTAGCCTTCTCCTACATTCGGGGAGGCTAACTAGAGCACTCCGGGGGTGATCTAAGTGTCATTAATGCCCCATATTGCTAATTGAGGGTTACAATCAGTTAAACAAAGTAGTGAAGGAACCCTCCATCATTAAATTGATTATTTATTGATTATTTAATGAACTAGAGTCAACGAGGGTGCCTCCAACCACTTCTGATGTTCAGTTACACTTCAGTTAACCTCAACGGGTTCATTGGAGTCATTGATGCACTACCACTTGATGGTTGGCTTGTTGTGACATATGTTCGACCTACTTTCAGTTAGACTCAGTAATTTATTGCACTTTGACTTCAGTTATGGCTCAGTTGAGTCAATTAGGGTTTTGATCAGTGGTTAACTTAAGTGTTCACTGTGGCTTACATTCAGTTAAGCTAGACTCACTCATTCAATTCGAATGACCTCCTTGGCAATTCAAATTGCTTTGTCATTTATTATTGCAACATGATATTGTATTTTATTACTCATTATTTGTGTGAATATACAGAGCAAATACTCATTTTGTAGAACTATTACACCATTTTCATGTCTTATTGTTATTAATCTTTGATGAGACTGTGTTCTAGTCCCTAGATTACTGTGGTAGATTAATACTGAGAGGTTAAACAACTTCCATTTATACACTGGTAAAATACATATGGAACCAAATTAATTGGATTAAAATAGTTCATACAAATCCTTAATGATAATAGCTTGAAGTCACAAATCAAACTAGATCTACCATTTTAACAACATTTAAACTTATCTTAGGAAATTAGAGGCTGAGAAGCCCTCTTTTCCAATAGTCTAAACCCAAACCATGGAAAAACATAACTCTTCCAACTGGTGGTTGAATGGTTGCACATACCTTTTATACGCAACAAGGGAAATCTTCTCACAATTGCAGGAATGTCCATCCCAACAATTTTCCCATCCACACAAAAGAAATGGAGTTAGGTTTGGAAACAAAATTAGAGTAAAAACAATATTTTTTAAAATGAAAAATTAAGTTAAATACTTACTGTGACATAGAAATCAAATATGCTGGATGAAGCATAAAACTTCCTTTATCATCAAAGATTCAATACTCGCAAGCCATAAAATCTAAAGTTGATTCAAATACCAATATCAAACTTAAGTTGTGGAACTGCTAGCTTGTGTAGCCAACAAACCATGTAAGAAAAATATTTCGAAGTTAATTTCGTAAATTGAATGTATGGAATAGAAAACCCTAAACCCTCAAAATAAATCAATTACTTACAGTTTAAAATCATAATCTATGTGAGGAGGAAGGCCATAGGTTCAAAAACTGAGTGGATAATCGTAACTACAATGAGAGGCAAGGTTATCCTCTGGCCATTTCAAGAATGTAAAGAAATGTGAACTGTGTTTTAAAAATGAATTCCATTACCTTGCCTCTTCCTCCTCTTCACCTATAACATACAAGAAATGGATTAGAAGACAATATGGATTACAAATTGAAGTGTAAAATTTGTTCAAACCAAGGACCCTTACCTTTTTAACTATTCAAGGGTACCAGGGGGTTCTTCCTCCATAATGATTACACTATCGATTTACACTTTTGTAGAAAAAGCATACTCGTTAGCTAAAACCATATTGAGTATTGTTTTTAAATAATACAATGAATAATGCAGTTACCTTGAGAAAGAGATGGCTTCCTCTTCATGTAATGAATCTCCATCATGAACAATTGATTGTAAGAAACAAATCATCAGACCTTCCACACAGAGAAATAGAGAAGGCCTTAAGAATACGCAGAGCTAAAGAGATAGAGCTCGACTAAGTCAATCCACACTTATACAATTCAAAACCATGAAATGCTCATTGTATACCTCGAATGAGCAACACGAGCTTAATAACCAGATAATCAAACCGATGTTCACATCAGGGAGAATTCAATAAACCATAGAAAGGTAACAACCAAAGAAATAACCATCACAATGACCAAAAACCAGTTTTATGACAGAGTAATGAGATACACTTTCCAATTTAATCAAACCCCATAAAATCACACCCAATGGCGTGGAGCCAAGGAAGGTCACAAATGGAGGGTGGATACCTTGTTTCCAAATGTGAGGCCTAAGAGTGCAGTTAAAGCACTGAAAAAAAAAATTAAAATCATTTTTGTTTTGATATCAACTCATAACCCACGGGTTGAAAGTGCAACATTAACCTTCCACTTATCCTTACAAGTTTTCAACTGTAACATGCCCTTTTCTACCCTAACCAAAAAACACATACTGTAAGTAAAATGACACTGTAAGTATCCATCCTAAGCTTACGAAAATTATGGATGTGTTTGACAGCATTATGCGACTGGAAACTTGACACAACTAAGAACGATTGGGGACGGATCCACTAGGTGGAAAGGAAAAACGATGAGTAAAGGCTTGGGAATCGAAAAAAGAATAACATTTTCGTTCAGACCTAAGCAATTTGGTATCACCCCAAGTTGAATCAAATTAAGTTACTTTTGAGTCTTTGAAGATAAAGTCTTACCTAACATTTATCTGAGGCATGAAGTGCCAAGGAATCCTCCCTATAACTTGTAATAAGAAACTTAGTCTTTCTCTAGAAAGGATTATATTATAGTCATCTTAACTTAACTAAAGATGATATTTTTATAAAAATCATCTACTTGACTATTTTCTCGTAGAGGTGCAAAGAAAGTAATCGCTTTTAGTGAAATGACCTACTTGTATAAGTATAGATACAAGATATACTTAGATACATGAATACAAACTACAATATGAATTACCACTGAAACATGCAAAAGTATACATATATATTTATATTGATTCTGTCATGATCCATTAAATAATATGATAGGAATCCATTTATAAGGAAATGGTTTATTAAGTAATCACAAATAAATATATATAAAACCATTATAAATATGTTTCACATAATGGGGTTACCAATTTAAGGAAGTATATATATATTAGCATCGAAAGATAACTCATAAGGGTAGTTACGGATTTTTGTTTATGTTTATTTAGGTAAAACAAAATTAAATGGAAAACCAATGAGATGATTTGGATCTCCATTTGTCACTCATAGGAGATATCGAATCGTGTAGTGGGAGATGACTATTAATTGAGTCTCTCCTTGAAATGGGGGGGTGCGTGAGCCTTTTGGGGGAGGAAATGTGGGTATTGCTGTGTGGATGGAGAATGGTATGGATGCATGGCTGCATTAAAAGAAAAAATAAAACGCTTGTGTTGATGCGTTGATGCGTTGATGTTGAGCATGTGATGTACAGGAGGGTATTGCTACGTTGATGGAGGCTGGTACTGTTGCATGGCTCCATTAAAAAAAAAGGCTTGTGTTGATGCGAGGATGTTCGGAATACGCTGCGCATATAGGTATGAGCATGAATATATTTTGGTAAAAATTCCTGTGTTGGGAAGGCGGCAATAGAAACATAATTATAAATTTGAAAGCGTGTGTTGCTCTCCAAGTGGTAGGGAAGAGTTCGATTTCTAAAACCTGAACTGTTGTCTACGTTTTGGATATATTTATTGGGTTTTGAATGGAAATGTATTATATTTCTAGGATACGTATGAGATCTAGATTTAACGCTGAGGTATGTTCATGATTAATCTCTGCTGAATTGAATGAATCATTTTTCTTTCATGTACGCGACTCCTTTGTATTTTTGGGAATCATTTTTGTAAGATCTGAGATCGTATACTAGGAAATGTGTCTTGAATTCATAACCTCCACTTAATGACAATGTTTTTGCTGAATAGATCCCTTTCAATGATACCATTGTTTGAACATGATTTGGTTAGATCCATCTGGACGTTGATGTTGGGTGTGACATTTTCCTTCATTGTAAATGTATATTATATATTTGAACATCTGTATTGGATAGTGTTATTTCTCAAAATGACACTTCTCTTCCTGTGACCACTTTCCCAAGATTATGTTGCATGTCGACACTTCCATGACGACACTTTATGAAAGTCACTGAAAGTCACTGAAAAAACACCTAACTTGGAGGACCTATATCTTGAGTTTTATAACTCTGTTTGACCTCGTCTTTACAACGTTGGAAAGATATTTCTCTTATTTAAAACTTTCTAGAAGACACCAAATTCTGAAAATGCCCAAAAATGCCCTAAATATGAGTTTTTTTGTATATACGTGACTTGCCCTTAAGGAAACCCGCGTATGACACGCGACTTGTCAGTTATGCAACCTGCGTGTGTTTTTATACGTGACTTTATGTACTAGAAACCCAAGTGTACTTTTTGCGTACGCAACTGTGGTATTCAGCAACCAGTGTATGCCTCTTAAAAATGTCAAAAACAAGCGTTTTGAATTTCAAGTAGTTTGGGTAGTTATGCAACTGACTCCTTCAGTTGTAACTACTTTGTCTTCGCCCCTAACTCTTTTTTAAACATATAAATAGAGGTAGGGAGGTCCATGAGAGGGGATTTGAATTTTTGCATTGTTATGCTGGAGGATTTGGGGCTCTCTTTGCCCACACCTTTTCCCTGGTGGTCATCCCCTTGTGTTGCAGAGCTTGGAGGCTGAGTTCTTTGGAGAAGAGAAGCAACAGAACCGGATCAAGGTTTCGTAAGGTGCCGAACTTGAAGAGAAGGTATACTTGTACTTGTTTTCAAGATTAATAAAGATGTGATGTCCTTATTTTTCCCCAAATCATTGTTCAATGTGTGCTTGGATTTCTGTTTATGATCATATGATGATGTTATTCAGATCATTAGTTCATGTTTATTTGATTATCATTGTTTTATATGTGGTCATAATGGTTTGAGGAAAGTATAATTCATTTTGCAGGTCTCTTGGAGCAAGAGGAGAAGGAAGAGGATTGAAGATAAAGCTTAGACTAGCCTTCAGTTAATAAGGAGTGGACCTTTCTTATCTTTGAAACTTTATTATATATGCTTGCTGAATGTTTTCGATCTGAAATGCCTGCACTCCATAACAGTTGGTTTTTAATTTCCACCTCTTGGACTTCAGTGCCTTCATTTTACTTTTAAATTTGTATAGTGGTTATAAACTCGGATTTATTCCTACAGTATGGCTTAAAGCTTTGATGCTTGTGATTTTTTTATAAGCTTCTATCGTGTAACATGTGTATGATATGCTTAAGATCGGGGCATGGAACGACGAGTAGGATGCGAATTCCTATCTTCGTTTTTGGAAAACATAGAAAATGAGCCCTCTTTTCTTTCTCGTGTTTCCTTCTGGATTCATTGTGAACATTTATAGATCTAAAAACCTTGAATGTTTTCGGCATTGATATAAAGCCTATATTCTTCGTTTTATACCTTTATATTTCTTATCTCCTATCGGATGGGAGTTTGATTACCCGTGGTTGATGTGTTTTTATGGTTGCTACATTTGGCTAATGCGTTTGGATCTAGAATTTGATTACCAGATGTTGGTTTTTAATTTATGGTTATATCTACCATTAGCATATTCAGAACTCACTGTTGTAATATACATTTTCTCTTTAAAAGGATCTGAGATGTATAGTTTCTTGCTTCCTCCATATATGAGATTTGTGTTTTGCTTCATATCTCAATTTTTTTAAATGCTGGTCTTTCTGAATAAGATTTTTGTTTATTAGCATATGCACATACTTACTTGTATTGAAATCTGGAGAGATGTGTTTAAATTCCTGCATTGTAATAAGATATGTCTTTATCTGTCATATGCGTATTCTTGCATGCTTCCATTTCAAATGTGGAGAGATGTGTGTAAATGCCTACGTTTTGAACAAGATATGTGTCTATTTTCCCTTGCGTGGGTGATTATAACTAACTGGATGTTGTATCATATGCACGGGATCTTTTTAAGATATGGATGAAACTTGTGATGGCGGTGTTTATTTATTTATCTAATGCATAAAACCTCTCAACATGTTTGGGCTTGCCAATTACATTGTAGTCCTATGTTGGTCTGCGTGTTGCATAGCTAGGGTTGTTTGTATTTTATTGGAAATATTATTGTATTATAGATTCTTGGAGATATATACCTAATTCCACTATTTCAGCGAATAAGATCTCGGAATAGATTTGCTTATATTAGCTAGATTTTAATCTAGAAATACTTTGATTACATTCGAATTTTGGAATGAGTAGTTTCAGATGTTGTATAAGTGTAATTCTTATGTATTGCATTTTGGTCGAGCTATTGAGATGTTGAGTGTCCAATCAGTAGAGTGTGGAGCTATGCATAAATGTTTCCCTATGGCGCTATGATCTAGCTTATGGGATTCCAAATGGTGTAGTCCACATATTAAATAAAAACATTCGAGTCTAAGTCTCATCGGACCTATGAGGAAACTGATAAAGATAAGGTCACATGATTCCAAGGGAGATTGACTTGGTAAAACGCTACCATTATTGGCTAGATGCTATCTTTCTGTACCCAGTTAATTGCAAGCTAGTGCTTGTTTTATTTATTGTTATAACTAAGGAGTTGAACATTATACCATGTTTAGGGAACTTGAGAAAGGTTCTAGCTTCATTCCTTACCTTAGTGGATCCGTCCTCTAGCTCAGGGGTGAATATTGGTGGAATAACACACGTCAAATAGAGTCAATGGTTGGGAGGAAATTCAAAGTCAAGTTTCTAGTCGCTTTATTCATTTTGGCTATTTTTATTGAGTAAACATTGTATGCTTGTTTGGTTTCTTAAGTAAATGTTGAACGCCTCTCATGTCATTGTTTGACCAATAAAAATGTTGTGTTATGTTCCATGAACAAGAGGTGAGGTAGGTAACCGTTGTAGTTTGATTCATGTTTAATATGTTTCCTTAAATAATAGTATTGATGATAATATTCTCTTGACATTTTATGAGCTCATATATTTAATGGCAAGTTGTGATTGCAGAGAAAGTGTGGAAAGGGAAAAACAGAAATCAGCCTATGACGATAGTATGGTAGAGATGAATTATATGGCTTGGGAGTATCTAAATGTGTAATGTGACTTGTCACACTGATAGATCATATTTGTTCATTGAGATGTAATTATCTAACCCTGTCTTTTACTTGGCAGCCAACTCGAAAGTTTTATGTCTCTCCTTTCATTGTTTTGCCAAGAAGAATAGGAGTCCCCATAAGATCCTTGTTGCGAAATGCATTAACCATAACCAGAGAGTATTAATCCTTAGGAGAGTCTCATTCAAAGGGACCTGAGACCAATACATTGTATATGCCTTATTTGCAATTATAGTATCCAATGTTGTTTAATGAAAAATAATAGAAATATAATCCTTGAATTCCTTATGTGCAGTGTTAGGAGACTTTACGATATAAATCTTGATAGGGGAAATGTATGATGGATTATGTTGATATTGTCCTTATTGAAGAACTACGAGAATTGATTTCTACCTTTTACCTAATAACTCCTTGGATTTTTTTTAAATTCAATTATGAATGTCTTCTAACTCGTTCAAAAGAATGGAACAGTTAGTACAAGCCCCCTTTTAGCCTATACTTGACATGGACACATTTGTCTAGTTCATGGGTATCTAACATATGGTATCAGAGCGTCAAGGTTGCAGTACTCGGGACTATTTGGGCTCAAAATGATCCTACAGGTTTTGTTTTTGGATCTAACAACCAATTTTTTCTCTGAAATAATAGGAACAATCTAGTTCGAATAAAGTTACAATAGTGGAACTCAAAAGATGCACCAACACAAAGCATATATTTGACCTTGTAGTTATGCAAGGTGGGTTAGAATAGCTTCTCAAAAAGTTCAATGAAGATGGCCCATTAATTTTTCCACTTCAATGTCACAACCAGGAGGTAAGTACATTGGTATCTTTCCATTTCTTCATTACTTTTGAAGATGTTTTTACAAATGGCTAAGACGATTGATTCATCTCTCTTGAACTTTGTGCAAATAAAGTTTTAGTGAGGTATAGAAGTCTTCATAAACAAACTCATAGTCTATGTAATTGTTATGGTAAATTCTATTATGAATAGTTATGTGAAACTTTGAATTACTAAAAGAAGTAACCTTTAGAGCCTGCATCCATAGTTGAGCTATTAGATTTTTATCATTCAAGCTAGCATTATGATATTAGGATCTTTAATTGAGAGAATAACATGCACAAAAATAAACATAGGAGACAAGAGACACAAAGAATTTTCCTCGGGGAAACCATAAAGGAGAAAACCCCACAACTTCCTCAGAGATAGAATCAACACCAAAAGTAAAACCTAAAAACATAAGGATGATCTCCCAACAATAGTAGTCTCTCTCTTGTCCCAGTAGCTTCTCTCTCTCACTCATGTGCCCCAATGAGTGAGTGTGTGTGTGTGATAAATAGAGAGGCTCACTCTCTATTTATATTCTTTCATTCACTTGAATCCCACTCCAACATGTTGGCCTCACTTAAAAATTACTTACTAGAGCCAACATCTCTAGGAGTGTCTAATAACCGTATTGTCCCACAACTTGTAGGGACTTTGCCTCCTCCTACCAACAAGGAGGGTTATCCTTAACACAACAGTGGGGACTATTGCTGCGAATTACAATGACTCACCTAGGGTCGACTTCTCTAGGATAGTCTAATAACCCTAGGGCCCCACAATTGACAGGACTTTAACCCTTGACCAATAGGAGGGTTACCCACAATGACTTGACATGACTTGTTTACATTATAGAACATTGCGATAGGAACATTGGGGCATGACATGACTCAAATACATTACAGACCCATACCGGAATAAACATCAGGGTATAATACATAATATATATGGATGAATACATTCTGAAATTACAAATACATCAACATGAGCTAGCCACTAATGACATTGTATATTGGAAAAATATTCTTGGGACTTCCACGTTGGAAATTGTAAAAGGTTACATTGAGAGAAGATGGTAAGTGACCTTGTTAAGGACTAGCATGGAAAGGGTTACCTCATTCTCAATAAAATAGAGGGTTGCTAAAGAACTGATGCGAATTAGATCTTGATTTGAGTTCTCTAGACCCGTTTTAGAGTTCACTATTACTAACGAATAAATGTAAGTGGCTCATGAGGATATGTTTGAGGTTGATTTGGAGGTCCCATTATGACAAGAAGATATACAAACCTTATTTATACATAATTTTCTCAGAAAGAAAAGTAGTGGAATATCTTGGAGATAACAAAGTAATTATTAAATGGATTTTGATAAGTTGATCACTTAAGGAAGGAGTAAATACAATTTCCCTTAAAACTCTTGCAAAGAGTAGCTAAAGTCATCATGTCTAATCTTTAAGTAAGAAGGTGATGACCAATTTGCAGCTATGTTAAAGGCATATATTGTTAGGATTATGCAAAATGTATGCGTAAAATGTATATTGTATCAAATAACTGTTAGTGGTGTTAAATATACAAATGTACAAACACTAAACATTATACATTTGCAATTTCTTGTAAACTAGGAACACGTAATTACATTTTGAATCGCGTGGTTGCACTGGTACGTAGAAATCGAATGGTTACAATTAAAAGAAAACCAAAGAGTTTCATATATGCACAGTAAGTCGACAACGACATAATTGTTGTTGAGTTTGTATGACTACTATAACTAAAAACAATTTGTTTTGATTGGGCATATTAGATCTCATGAGAAACTAACTAAGGATTCTCAAAGAGGAATTAGTTTAGATAAGACCTCCAATATTTCACCTATAGGGACGACCTTAGGTCGAAAATGATATCCCATAAGGGATAATTGTGTTTTGTTATTATTAAAATTAGTCTTGCTATCATCATAGTCCATAAATTAATGGGCATGGAAATTGATAGTTTGTGGGTAAATGAATGACTAGAGAAGTGAATGTTATTTGATTTCGAAATAAAGGGGTTAACTTTGATATTATTATGAAGTGAATGATATTTACCTTATAAAGAGTTGCTATTTAATTTTGTTTTGTTTTGACATTAGGATACTGGTGAACTTGGACTAAAGTACAACTAAGTTATCATGGGTAGTACAATGGGTTGTGTATGAAATTGATGATGTTATAGCTACATAGAAAAGGGCACTAGTACAAAAGCCCATATCTTATTTTCTGATGTACCAAAAATGTTGTAAGATGTGACTTAAGCAGCTGAGATGCAAAATGATGGTAAGTAGTTTACTTTGAAATATTTGTGTTAATGGAATAAATGATATGATAAAATAACCATCTATGTAGTTATTGTAGGAATGAGAACTAAGCCCATGAAGAGAAACAGGGCTCCATAAATGTAATAAGTTGAAAGATATGAGATAAATCTCACGTCACATAAATTTGTTACCTGTGCGAAACGTGGTGATAAAGAAAGTGTACAAGAGGTACATATTTTCCCCCGACCACCTAGGAACCAATATGCATTCTAGGGATGCCCTGGTGTAAGACATTTTGGTTAAGACTCCTTCTGCCATTAGAGGAAATTTGAGGTCTAAAATGGGCCTCCTAAGGAAAATAATAAAATAATATTTAAAATAATAATAAAATATTTAAAATAATAAAACAATAGTTAAAATAATAAAATAATAGTTATTAATTTTGGAGGAAGAATGAAAAAAACTGCTTTTTATGTTCGTATTTTCGACATATCTCCTTGTGTTTTTACTCAAATTTTGAGCAGAAGAGCTTGTTGGATGTAGAATTCAATTCTGCATCCAATGAATACCCACACTACATACATTTGACAGACCCTGCTACCCCAAAAACAAGAAATACCTAAAAAAACATGATGATGATGTTATCATCACATTTTTTCAGGTATTTCTTGTTTTTGGGGTAGAGGAGTCTATAAAATGTATGCAGTGTGGGTACTCATTGGATGTGGGATTAAATTCCACATCCAACGAGCACTCCCACTTGAAATTTGAGTAAAAACATGGGGAGATATGTCAAAAATACGAACAAAAAAAGGAGTTTTCTTTTGTGACAAATATGTCAATTCAACCATTATGGTTGACTCATTTTATTGAAATTATATTGGTTCTTGAATTCCAACTCACAAAGTTTATTCTTGGCACATTTTCTTATAAGGCCCATTTTAGACCCCAAGTTTCCTCTAATGACACATTCACACCGCGTAAGAGGACTGTCACGAGATTGGGGGGTCTGTGAAGAGAATAACCTCTAGGTGTTAAGGTGTGTGAGAAAGGAAGCACCTCAGCTAGGTGAAGTGCCCTAAATAGCACAGGTAGGAGATACGCCTAAACAAGGGTATCGTCCTTGTGTTGGGTATCTTGGATCAGTACTCAGGGTACTGTTAGCACTTGGAGTGCTTGTTCGGATGGATGACATCCAAAGAGACGATAAATACGCTTATAAGAATTAAGGATGATGCGCTATAAGTAAATTCATTCCTATTAGGTAAAATGTTTACCTATTGGTGAATACAAAAATATGTCTTTTGGAACCATGGCAAATTATGGAATTAAATATTGCTTGACTTTGCATTACACATTGTTGTCGATGTTAATATTATCACACATGTAGATCAATGTTTATATTGCAAGATGGTATGCATTCTTCTATTTTGACATTGAAAATATGTATGGTTATGATGATGTTCTAGGTAGGCCATGTGATATCTTGTAGAGAACAAGGTAAAGAACAACAAAAGTCGTATTATCTTCATGAAATATGAGAAAGAAAATAGCGAATACCTAAAGAATAAATAAAGACAAGGCTGAACGAGAAGGAACACTGAGGACGATGTTAACTCTAAGAGGGAAAGGATGTAACATCCCCTTTTCTACCCCGACCAAAAAAACACATACTGTAAGTAAAATTCCATGGTAAGTATCCATCCTAAGCTTATGAAAATTATGGATGTGTTTGATAGCATTAGGAGACTGGAAACTTGACAGGACTAAGAATGATTGGGGATGGATCCACTAGGTGGAAAGGAAAAGCAATGAGTAAAGACTTGGGAATCAAAATAAGAATAACATTTTCGTTGGGACCTAAGCAATTTGGTATCACCACAAGTTGAAGTAAATTAAGTTACTTTTGAGTATTTCAAGATAAACTCTTACCTAATATTTATCTGAGTCATGAAGTGCCAAGGAATCCTCCCTATAAATTGTAATAAGAAACTTAGTCTTTCTCTGGAAATGATTATATTATAGTCATATTAATTTAATTAAAGATGACATGTTTATAAAAATCATCTACTTGACTATTTTCTCGCAGAGGTGCAAAGAAATTAATTGCTTTTAGTGAAATGACCCACTTGTATAAGTATAGACACAAGCTAGTGTCAGGTGAAATAACTCCTGAATTCATATTATTTCTCCATAGAATGACTTTATTTATACATCTAAGATGAATCTTGGGATCACACATCCGAGAGTCTCTTCATATTCCTAATATTTACAATAACGTATAATCCCAACGGATTATATTCCAACAATCCCCCCTTAATTCGAAGGGGTGTTAGTAAGTCCGAGCATGTTTCTGAATCTTTCAAACTTTTCTCGTCCAAGCGTTTTGGTGAAGATGTCTACAACTTGATCATTTGTGGAAAAATGTTGAAGAAGGACTGTCTTGGCCTCTACATGATGTCGAATCAAATGATACTTTGTGTTGATGTGTTTGGTTCGATCATGGAATCTGGGATTCTTAGCCAGCTTGATTGCAGAAGTATTGTCGATCAATAATGGAGTGGAGTTCTCTTGTTTTTCTTGCAAATCTTCAAGTATCTTCCTAAGCCATACTATTTCTTTCGTTGCTTCAACTGCAGCCACATATTCTACTTCTGTTGTTGAATCTGCTGGAACTGATTGTTTGTGTGATATCCATGAGACAGCTACTGATCCAAGACTCATAGTGTATCTATAAGTTGATACTCCTGTCTCCTTATCGCCATCAAAATCTGAGTCTGAGTACCCAATAAGTTTGAATTCATCCACCTTATAGTACTTGAGTCCAACGTCTTGAGTCCCCTTCAAATATCTTAGAACTCTTTTTGCAGTTGACCAGTGTCCTTCACAAGGTTTATGCATGAACCTTGAAAGTATGCCAACAACATAAGAAATATCTGATCTAGTTGTTGTAAGGTAGATAAGTCTTCCTACAAGTTGTCGATACTTGGTCGCATCCTCAAATTCTTTTCCTTGGCTTGATGTGAGCTTCATTTTATGTTCCATTGGAGTAGAGATAGGGTTGCATTCTGTCATGCAAAATTTGTCTAGTAGTTCTCCAACATATTTTTTCTGAGATAGGAATATGTACTTAAGATGTTGAGTGACTTCAATTCCTAAGTAATAGTGGAGATGTCCCATATTTGTCATTTCAAAGATCTTTTTCAAATCTTTCTTTATGGATGCTATATAGCTCTCATTGTTCCCTGTCATCAAAAGATCATCTACGTACACCACAAGATACACAACAAATCTTCCAACTTTCTTTATAAACAGTGTTGCATCATCAAGATCAAAATGTTCAAAATTTAACTTCAAAAGATGCTTGGTTAATTTTTCATACCATGCGCGAGGTGCTTGTTTTAGGCCATACAAGGATTTGACAAGCTTGCATACCTTTTGTTCTTTTCCTTTCACAACAAATCCTTCTGGCTGGGATGGCTGGGACATGAAGACATTCTCTTTCAAGTCTCCATTCAAGAAAGCAGTCTTCACATCCATTTGATGAACTTTCCACCCATTCTGAGCAGCTAAAGAGAGAAAGGTACGAATGGTAGCCCATTTTGCTGTAGGAGAAAATGTTTCTTCATAGTCAATTCCTTCCTTCTGTGCATAGCCTTTTGCTACAAGCCTCGCTTTGTGCTTGTCAAGTGAGCCATCTGATCTGTATTTGTTCTTGTACACCCACTTGTATCCAATTGGTTTGGTTCCAACTGGAGGGTCAACCAGCTTCCAAGTTCCATTCTTCATGAGTGCATCATACTCATACTGCATAGATTCTTTCCACTCAACTCGAGTAGAAGCTTCTTCGAAGGAATTTGGTTCAAAGTTAGCAGATAAATTAAATTCACAATCAAATGATACATCCATGTCATCACCTGAATTATGTGCTTCTCCTCCATCTTCATGTCTTTTTGAACTTCTCGTTCCCGTCTTTCCAACTTCATCCGGATGGATACTTTCAAGTGTCTTTGTGGCACATTTAGGAATCTTCTGTGATGGTCATGTTGATCAGCTGGTGGTGCTTCATTTCCTTCAAGGTTGTGTCTTCCAAGTCTCTCAATCACATCATCCAGTTGAATCTCTTGTTTAGGTGAAGTAGCAGGAAATTCTTCATGCGTGGGAGTTGGTGCTTCATATGGAAATTCCAAAGGTTGATCCAGAATAGGAATCCCCCCTTCAAGGTTTGGAATTTCATATTCATTTTCAGAATATTTCTTTAGATGAGGATATTTTTCCAAATGATCAAGCTGTCTCTCAATGGATTGGTCATTTTTATTAGTCTCAAGAAAAATGACATCTCTGTAAATAACAAACTTCTTGTTTACCTCATCATACAGACGGTATGCCTTGGAGATTTCTTCGTACCCCAGGAAAATGCATTTTCTGCTTCGAGCACCAAGCTTGTTTCTTTGCTCCTTTGGAATCAAGGCATAACAGGTGGAACCAAAAAATTTGAGATGCCTGACTGAAGGGAGATGGCCAAACCACATTTCATGTGGATTCTTGTTATCAAGAGCATTTGAGGGACTTTTGTTTCTCAAATAGGCTGCACATTTCACTGCATCACCCCAAAACATTAGTTTTACATTCTAAAAAAACATCATTGAGTGTACCATATTCATTATGGTTCTGTTCATTCTTTCTACTACACCGTTTTGTTGAGGATTGTAGGGAATTGTAGTCTGATGTGCAATTCCATGTAGGTGAAGATAATTTTCAAAAGCATTTGAAGTGTATTCTTTTCCATTGTCAGTACGAAGTGTACCAATTTTAGATTGTGCTTGTTTTTCTATCAATGCATGAAAGTCGTTGAATGTTTGAAATGCTTCTAATTTTGTCTTTAATGAGTAAATCCAGCACATTATTGAGTAGTCATCAACAAAGGTCATAAAATACTTATTCCCATTGCCATAAGGAGTTGGCATTGGGCCACATAAATCAGAATGCACTATTTCTAATTTCCTACTTGCTCTGAAATTAGATTCATGGAATGGCAGCTTACTTTGTTTCCCAAATATACATGCATCAGATTTTCTCTTATCTTTGGGAATGGTGGGCAAACCAAATACACCATTCTTTCTCAACAAACGAAGACTGTTATAATTCAGATGACCAAATCTTGCATGCCACAATAAACTTGATGATAAATTACCTTCTCCATGCTGAGAGAGGTATGCATAGTTCTGAACCCTTGTAGATGAACCCTTTAGCTTCAACAGCTTCCCATCTTCGTATCCAGTCATGATGACTTGGTTGTCAGAGGACTTTCTTATTTCTACGATTCCATCAAACATGTGGATGGAATGGCCTTGCTGTCGAATCTGCACCAAGGACAGCAGGCTTCTCTGCAACTTTGGAAGATAAAGAACATTCTTCAACAAGAAATCAGGGATTCTAGGCATCTTTAGCCGAATGGTGCCCATTCCCTTTGGTTTAAGACTTGACTTCTCTGCAAAGTAAACTATGCCATTTATTGTTTCATTAAGTTCTTCAAAACAATCTTTTCTAAAAGTCATGTGTGATGTTGCACCAGTATCAAGTAGCCAACAGTCTGTGTAAGATGAAAGTGAAGTCATTTAATTAATACCAAGATTACAATGTGCAACAATACAATGAGCAGAACTTGAAGATTTACTATCATCTTGGTTCTTATTGTCGTCTTTCTTCTGGTTATGTTTGTCTTTGATGGAGTCCCACGAATCCCAACACTAATCTGTTGTGTGTCCAATCTTTCCACAATGCTTGCACTTCAAATCTAATCTTTTGTTGGAGTTGTTTCTGCCTCCTCTAGCTCTGAAGTCTCTACTTCCTCTGCCTCTCTTACTGCTTTCTCCTTTCGGATGATCTTTGGATTGGTCTTTGGTGTGGTTCTTTGCTTTTTGAGCAAAGCAAAGTGATTCTCCAGAATGATCGGTTGTCTTCTTACCAAAAGCTTTCTCTCTGTCATCTATCTTCTCTACCAGGGTGTCAAATGTCAGTGATTTGAACTTGTCACTTGCTTGCAATGACTCAAGATAGTTGGAGTGAGAAGGATACAAAGATTTTACAAATGCCGCAAGGGGAAGATTTGGTTTCATACCAGTGGCTTGAATCTTGTGCATGATAGCTTTGATTTCAGAGGCAAGTAACATGGGATCATTGTATTTTACTTCTAAACTGAATAGTTTTAGCATTAGTTGAATAACTTCCATTTCAGAGTGTGAATCATACAGATCTTTTAACATTTTTAGTGCTTCAAAATGTGACTTTGCAGGCAAAATGTGCTGGCTCACCTCTTCACTGACTGTGGAAGTGATTACTGCTAAAGCTTTCTTGTCTTTTGTTTTCCAAATGGCCTTCTCTTTCTTGGATTCTGGAGGTCCTGGGCCCTCCAGCTTCTTTCTCTATTGTGGTGCCTTCGCAAATACCGTCCCAAAGGTCATTGTATATGAAGGCATATTTGATCTTCCTCCGCCATTCTAGATAAGTGTCTTTTCCAATGAGAGTGGCACCAACTACAGATGCTATAGATTGCATCTTCTGTGATTGAATCTTGCAACTAAAAAAATAGGAGAAAAAGAAGAAAGAGTAAAGGTGCAGGTCTAAGTCTCTGCCACCTTCCTCAAGATTTACAACAATGTCAATGTCTCTGCTATTGTCATACAAACTTTGAAATACAAACTTAATCCTCTCAAGCCTACAATGCCAACTTTAACGTAGTCTTTACGGTCTTCAATGTAGCTATGCAGAAATAAATTAAATTCACAATACACTTAATATACTTCAAGAAATACACTTAATATGACTGTAGAGAGCAGCACCATCCAAGATGCACTGAACGGCGTTAGAATCAAAACATGGCAGGGCGGAATGGGATCGATGAAAGGCATCTCGTTCTCTAACATACAAGTGTCCAATGTAAGCATCCCAATAAATATTGACCAATATTACTATGATAAAGGAAAGTGCAGTAGCTGAACATCAGCAGTGGCAATATCGAATGTAACTTTCAAGAAAATAAGAGGAACTTACATATACAAGGCTCTTTATTTGGCATGCAGCGACAACATGCCATGTACGGATTTGAATCTTGTAGACATCGAACTTCGCCCTGTAAAAGTTGAGATCTCTCACAATTCCTTCTGTTGGAGTAGTTATGGACAATCAGAACACAACAATCTCTACCTCAGGAAATGGTTCTCAGCACGTGCAGCTCCAGCGTTGGGTGATTATTGCACAAAATTCCTCAACATACACGAGCTTCAAATCCCACAACAATTATGGCTCATGAAGCACAGGATGATACAAAAATCACATTATTCTCAACTCATACACAAAGGAAAATTTGCAGAATTTCCACTAAGCCTCCATGCACAAAATTAGGGTAAACTAAATTAGGTTTTATGCATTCTAACGGTCACAAGTAGCAACAATCCTTAGTCTTTGGTCTTCAAAGAACTCGCAACAGCATATCACGGCTTCAATCTTCAATAGGTTCTCAACTTCGAGTACTGAGATCTCCTATTGGATGGTCACAACACTCAATCTTCCATAGCAAATCTGAAAACAAATCTCTACATGAAATCACATCTCACACAACATGGCTTCACATACAACTCGTGGATTCTTCCCATGTTCGAACAGAAGAAAAAGTTTCACATGGAGGCTATGGGTGGAGAGTGTAGACAAGATAAGAGTAGCGCATGGCCCTCTCAACGCAGGCGTGGAGAATATATCAAGAAGCAGTGGAGTGAGAGAAGAATGGGGCTGAGTGGAGTAGAGAAATCATTTTACTCAGATTAATACTATCGCATCACTCATGAACGTTAGAGCAGCCAGCGCATGCACCAATGCATGCAATCTGTAGACTGAGGAAAGCCCAGGGTGCAGATAGCAGCAGAATGCAGACTGTACATGCAGGAGTTATGAATCACTCTGATAGCACTGTCAGGTGAAATAACTCCCGAATCCATATTATTTCTCCATAGAATGCCTTAATTTATACATCTAAGATGACTCTTGGGATCACACATCCGAGAGTCTCTTCATATTCCTAATATTTACAATAACGTATAATCCCGATGGATTATATTCCAATAGCTATACTTAGATACATGAATACAAACTACAATATGAATTACCACTGAAACACGCAATGGTATACATATATATTTATATTGATTCTATAATGATCCATTAACTATTATGATAGGATTCCATTTACAAGGAAATGGTTTATTAAGTAATCACAAATAAATATATATCAAACCATTATAAATATGTTTCACATAATGGGGTTACCAAGTTAAGGAGGTATATATATATATATATATTAGCATCGAAAGATAACTCGTAATGGTAGTTACAATTTTTTGTTTATGTTTATTTAGGTAAAACAAAATTAAATGGAAAACCAATGAGATGATTTGGATCTTCATTTGTCACTTATAGGAGATATCGAATCTTGCAGTGGACGATGACTATTAATTGAGTCTCTCCTTGAAATCATTAGAGCAAATTTCCATTCAAAATGGGCCTCCTAAAAAGAATTAATAAAATAATAGTTAAAATAATAAAATAATATTTATTAATTTTGGAGGAAGAAAAGAAAAAAACTACCTTTTTGTTTGTATTTTTGACATATCTCCCCATGTTTTTACTCAAATTTCGATCGGAAGAGCTTGTTGGATGTAGAATTAAATTTCTCATCCAACGAGTACCCCCTTGGCATACTTTTGATGGACCCCTCTACCCCCAAAACAAGAAATACCTGAGAAAACATGATAATGACATCGTCATCACATTTTTCAGGCATTTCTTGTTTTTCTGGTAGCGGGGTCCATCAAAAGTATGCCGAGTGGGTACTCGTTGGATGTGGAATTTAATTCTGCATCCAATGAGCTCTCCCTATCGAAATTTGAGTAAAAACACGGGGAGATATGTCGAAAATACAAACAAAAAAAAGTAATTTTTTTATGATACCTATTCCCAAATTTATATTAAAAAGGTGTTTAAGACCTATACGGTATTTCAAATTTAAAGAAATTTCATTGGCTAACGCATGGTGACATGGAATCTAAATCAAAGTTAAAAGGCCTATTTTGAGTCGAAATTTCCTCTAATGGGGGGGGGGGGGGGGGGTGAGTGAGCCTTTTAGGGGAGAAAATGTCGGTATTGTTGCATGGATGGAGGCTGTTATGGCTGTGTTAAAAGAAAAAAAAGGCTTGTGTTGATGCGTTGATGTCGGGCATGGGATGTAGAGGAGGGTAATGCTGCATTGATGGAGGCTGGTACTGTTGCATGGCTGCGTTAAAAAAAAAGGCTTGTGTTGATGTGGGGATGTCAGGTATGCGCTATACATATAGGTATGAACATGAATATATTTTTGGAAAAATGCCTGCATTGGGAGGGCAGCAATAGAAACAGAATTATAAATTTGAAAGCATGTGTTTCTCTCTAGGTGGCAGGGAAGAGTTCAATTTCTAAAACCTGAATTGTTGTCTACATTTTGGATATATTTATCGGGTTCTGAATGGAAATGTATTATATTGCTACAATCCGTATGAGATTTAGATTTAAGTCTGAGGTATGTTCATGACTAATCTTTGTTGAATCAAATTAATCACTTTTCTTTCATGTATGTGACTCCTTTGTATTTTTGGGAATCTGTTTTGTAAGATCTGAGATTGTATACCAGAAAATGTGTCTTGAATTCATAACCTCCACTTGATGACAACATTTTTGCTTAATAGATCCCTTTCAATGATACCATCGTTTGGACATGATTTGGTTAGATCCATCTCTGGATGTTGATGTTGGGTGTGAAATTTTGCTTCGTTGTAAATGTATATTATATATTTGAACATCTATATTGGATAGGAATGTTTTGGATCAGAAATGACTGCCCTCCGTAACAGTCAGATCTTAATTTCCACCTTTTGGACTTAAGTGCCTTCATTTTACTTTTAAATTTGTATAGTGGTTATAAACTCTTATTTATTCCTACAGTATGGATTAAAACTTTGATGCTTGTGATTTTTTTATAATATTGTATCGTGTAACATGTGTACGATATGCTTAAGTTCGGGGCATGGCACGACCAACACGATGCGAATTCCTATCTTCGTTTTGGGAAAACCTAGAAAATGAGCCCTCTTTTGTTTCTTGTGTTTCCTTCTAGATTCATTGTGAGAATTTATAGATCTAAAAACCTTGAATGTTTTTGGAATTGATCTAAAGCCTATATTCTTCATTTTATAACTTTAGATTTCTTAACTCCTATCGGATGGGAGTTTGATTACCCGTGGTTGATGTGTTTTTATGGTTCCTGCATTTGGCTAATGGGTTTGGATCCAAATTTTTATTACTAGAGTTTGGTTTTTAATTTATGGTTATACCTACCATTCACATATTTGGAACTCACTATTGTAATATACATTTGTGCTTTAAAAGGATCTGAGATGTATATTTTCATGCTTCCTCCATTTATGAGATTTGTGTTTTGCTTCATATCTGAGTTTGTTTAAATGCATGTCTTTCTGAGTAAGATTTGTGTTTATTGGCATATGCATATACTTGCTTGTATTGAGATCTGGAGAGATGTGTTTAAATGCCTGCATTGTAATAATATATGTCTTTATCTATCATATGCGTATGCTTGCTTGAATTTCAAATGTGGAGAGATGTGTGTAAAGGCATGCATTTTGAACAAGACATGTGTCTATTTTCCCTTGCATGGGTGATTATAACTAACTGGATCTTGTATCATATGCACAGGATTTTTTTAAGATATGGATGAAACTTGTGATGGCAATGTTTAGTTATTTATCTAATGCATAAAATCTCTCAACATGCTTGGGCTTGCCAATTACATTGTGGTCCTAAGTTGGTATGCATGTTGCATAGCTAGGGTTGTTTGTATTTTATTGGAAATATGATTCTATTATCAAATATTTGATAGATGTACATATTGTAGGTGTATGGTTATAGATCCTTGGAGACATATACCTGATTCCACCATTTCGGTGAATAAGATCTCAAAATAGATTTGCTTATATTAGCTAGATTTTAATCTAGAAAGACTTTGATTACATCCAAATTTTGGAATGAGTAGTTTTAGATGTTGTATAAGTGTAATTCTTGTGTATTGCATTTTTGTCGAGATTCTGAGATGCTAAGTGTCCAATCAGTAGAGTGTGGAGCTATGCATAAATGTTTCCATATGGCGCTGTGATCTAGCTTATGGGATTCCAAATGGTGTAGTCCACATATTAAATAAAAAAATTCAAATATAAGTCTCATCGGACCTATGAGGAAACTAATAAAGATAAGGTCGCGTGATTCCAAGGGAGATCGACCTGGTAAAACACTACCACTATGCCTAGATGTTATCTTTTTGTACCTGGTTAATTGCAAGCTAGTGCTTGTTTTATTTATTGTTATAACTGAGTGGTTGAACATTAGACCATTTTTAAGGAACTTGAGAAAGGTTCTAGCTTCATTCCTTACCTTAGTGGATCCGTTTCCCAGCTCAGGGGTGACTCTTGGTGGAATAACACACGTCAAATAGAGTCAATGGTTCGGAGGAAAGTCGAAGTCAAGTTTCCAGTCGCTTTATTCATTTTGGATTATTTTCCTGAGTAAAATTTGTATGCTTGTTTGGTTTCTTAAGTAAATGTTGAACGCCTCTCACGTCATTGTTTGACCATTAAAAATGTTGTATTATGTCCCATGAACAAGCGGTGAGGTAGGTAACCGTTGTAGTTTTATTCCTGTTTAATATTTTTCCTTAAACAATAGTATTGATGATGATATTCTCCTAACATTTTATGAGCTCATATATTTAATGACAAGTTGTGATTGCAGAGAAAGTGTGGCAAGGGAAAAACAGAAATCATCCTATGACGATAGTATGGTAGAGATGAATTATATTGCTTAGGCATATCTAAACGTGTAATGTGACTTATCGCACCAATAGATCGTAATTATTCATTGAGATGTAATTATTGAACCCTATCTTTTACTTGGAAGCCAACTCAAAAGTTTTATGTCTATCCTTATATCATTTTTCCAAGAAGAATAGGAGTCCTCATAAGATCCTTGTTATGAAATGCATTAACCGTAACCATAGAGAATTAATCCTTAGGAGAGTCTCCTCAAAGGGACCTCAGACCAATACATTGTATATGTCTCATTTGCAATTACGGTATCCAATGTTGTTTAATGAAAAAGAATAGAAATACAATCCTTGAATTCCTTATGTGCTTAGGAGAGTTTACGATATAAATGTTGATAGGGGAAATGTATGATGGCTTATGTTGATATTGTCCTTCTTGAAGAACTGTGAGAATCGCTTTCTGCCTTCGACCTAATAACTCTTTGGATTTTTTTGAAGTAATTATGAATGTCTTCTAACTCTTTCAAAAGAATGGCACAGTTAGGACAAGCCCCCTTTTATCCTATGCTTTACAACAACACATCTGTCTAGTTCATGGCTATGTAACATCAAGCATTTTACAAACCTCTAAACCTTACCTTGAAACTCAAACCATATAAACAACATCATATAAATAGTATTGCATAATAATATCAGCACATGAATTTCAAACCTAAGTCAAAACCATAACAATATCATCACATGGATGGATTGCAAATGTAAACATTTAACAAACATTAAACCCAAAGGGTCATATAGGTAAGTTTAAAACCTTATGCAAGGTGTAAGGTTAAACATTCTATTAAACCTTAACATAAACCAAACCTTATGGAGGTTACTATGATCTTAGAATTCATATATAAAATGACACAAGACTTAGGACTAAGGATAATATTTAGGGGCGTAATCTTACTTTTTGTAAAAAGAACTCGGACCTCATTGTCAATTACCTTGCTAAAAAACTACAAGTATGTTCAAGTTTATTTTATCATCGTCGATTAACAATCCCAAGATGACCACTTTATGGCCATCCAGAATTGGTAACTGCACTTTACAACAGATTCTTCCTTATTCTACTTTTTCTGCTTTATCCTGCTTTTTTATGGATAAGGTAAATCTAGTCAACTAGGAAACTAGCAGCTTTTGTTGCCAACCCATCCTCCATTATTTTTTCTCCATATTCTAGGATTAGCAAGTATTTCCTTCACTCATCATCACTCACACATGCTATTGCTAATTCACGAGGTTCTTAATAGATTGGGAAAGTGCTTTAGTAAACTATGGGGTTTATCATAATTAGTAAGCCTTCTTTATGAGCTAGCTTGAGTTGTCTTCTAGAAA